>CM033721.1:68538864-69138864 GCA_019671005.1 Hibiscus mutabilis | reverse complement strand
GGTCTAATGTTGTTTTAAGGACCTCCGTGTCCTTCTAATTATGCACGAAGGACCTCCGCTTTCATTAATCACCCTTTCAGTCCCTCCGTGTGGGTAAATTACACTCCTAAGCCATTTCGTGTTTTGAAACCCCGTCCCCAGTCCTCCTAGGTTTGAATCGTTTTGTAATCTAGTCCCTTTTTCTTCTTTTAATTAGGTCTTTTAGGTTTTTGTCTGTTCGATTGAGTTCTTTTTCCAGTGTTAAAACTTTTTTGGTTGCTCCTTGTTCATGAATTTTAATTTAAATCTTACTTTTTTTATTCTGTTGATTTCCAGATTTTAATTCCTATTGTTAGCCGTGTTTTTGCTTTAATGTTGTGGATTTATGTGATTGGTGGTCTGTGGCTTGATATATGTAATCATGTGGAATATAATGTATAATATAATACATAGCTTACATTTAATTTATAATATATGGTATATATCTATATTATGTAACTATTTTTTTTTTGTATATTATATAGTATAATATATGTTTTTCCTATAGTATATAGTTTTATATATGATATATAGTTTTTATAATATAGTTTATACATAATATTTTTTAATATATAATATATAGTTTTAATATATATATCTAGTATATAGTTTTATATGTAGAATATGGTTTTAATATAATATATATGTATTATAAGGGTTTTTATATAATATAGTTTTCATATAATATAGTTTTAAGATATATACTCTAATATTTGGTAAAATGTGATGTTTTAATGTGATGTTTATATGTGACATGCATTTTTAACTGTCGTTCATGTAACTTATAGTATTTTGATTGCATGTTAATTAATTTAAATCATGGAAAAGGGAGGTATTCATTAATTCCGATATTTGTGTCGTAACAGTCCTGCCTTAATGGATGTTGGCCGAATATTTAGATTAATCCTTACCAACCCGGGTTAAAATTAAAACCTAACAAGATCATTTCATCATATCTTAACTGCTTGCACCATGAATAAATGTGACGTACAAAAGTCGAACCATAAATTAACACGGCAATCAGCCTTATATGATGTCGGTTTAATCTATGGTCTGATGTATCGTCATCATTATTAATTAAATGTCTAATTAATTTGAACTCACCAATTTGATAAAGTCTGTTCGATTAAAGTCAATTTTCATTTAAGAACCCCAAATTAAATTCAATATAAATTTCAACATTTTCCATCATTTTAAAAGCAACGAATATTTCAGTACCGATTTTCGGGCGTGATGGGGGTGCTAATCCTTTCTCACATGTAACCAACTCTCGAACCTTTTTAATTCGAATCTCTGGTTTTCTGTTGTCCGACCTACCTTATCCAAGTGGCCGACGACGACTCCAAGTTTTTATCAATTTCAAAAGAAAAAAAGAGATTTTCAAAAATAAATCCTCATTTTTAAACCTAGATTTCAAAGAGATGATTTAGGGGATAATTCGTAGCCGACTTCTTTTCTAAAATAAAAGACATTTTTTAAAGATTTTTCAAAAGGGTCGCTACAGCTTGGCGACTTCACTGAGGACCGATTTTGTTTTTACAAAACAAAAAAAAGTTAGGCCAAGAAAATATTTGTTGCTTTTGAATGATGGAAATTATTAAGAATTTAATTTGATTTTAACGAGGTCAATTTTTTCTTGAAAACGTGACTACGATTACACGGGTTTTGATAATTGGTGGTCTTCGAATGAATTTTTCATTTAATTTCTAAGGAATCACCAACATGTGTTGCATCATATCATCAGGCTCTATACCCGAGCTACGTCCTTTAAGTGGGAGTGAAACGCCACATACCACGTGAGCAGCCCTCTATGGGTCGGTAATTCACTTCCGGAATCCACGCCTTTCGACAAGTGAGCAGCCCTCCACGTCACTAGGTCGTGCTTTCCCTCGAATCGAAACCAATTCCCAAGCTTGTAATGGGCCAGAATTGGGGTTCTTGTTGCCTTAGTAGGTAATAAGATAGGTTCGGGTACCCTTAATTAGAACCGAACCCATGTGTGAGAACTTAAGAAGCCCACCCCGTTAAAGCCATGCAGATAGTCGTAGCAAACTATAATTCATGCTATTAGGTCTTTTTTTCTTGTTATTTCACTTTGGTGTATTTGCTTTTTCATTATATCTGTTGCTAACCTTTTTTCTCTTGTCTTATTCTGTTTATTTGTTTTGCATCTTCATGCCATTTTCTTAATGAAGTGTTGATATGAGAACAATCCAAAGTTTAAGGCTTTCATAATGGGAGAAAGAGTCCATAATAATGAGTTGAAGAATCCCGAAGTTCAAGGTTGATCAAGAAGATGAGCAAAGACTACCTTAGATTTTTAAGTCATGACCTATGTAGAAGTTTTTTTTTCTCAGTGTAATGGGACTCGATCTCTGTTATGGAAAGTTGTTTAATGAGGATGTTCGTCGATCAACACTCATTTGTTTTCATGATGGTATTATCAATTTTTGTTTTAATTGTTCAAATCTTCATTAATGTTTTCTCGTTTATTCAATTGCATCAATCTTTGCATTTAAACATTAATTTTGCATTCATTGCATTTTGCTTTTTATTTTGATTTTAGGTTTTTGTCATGCATTTTGCACATATGATACATTTGCATTCATTAGAAAGGAAACCAGATTAATAGTGGGAATCTCATGGCAATAAGTTCGAACTGCAATCGTTCCGCACTCGTACGACACGCGTTCTCAGACGAAGGTCATGGAAGATAGGTTGGCGAATGTTGAGAAGTCACAAAAGGATATTGATGAATGCTTGGGCGGTATCGAGTCAAGGATCGAAAAGTCTCAAGATGAGATCATAGCCTGCATCACCGCGTTATTAGAGAAGACTAACCATGGGAAAGCCAAAGTTGTGGATGAACATTCTAATGTGGAGGACCTATGTGGGAAACACTTCCCACACAAAGGTTCAACCGGAGGGGTCAATTCTGAAAAATGTCCAATAGTCGGGACATCTCCTAACACTCCAATCGATGTGGAGCATAATTTCGAGAATGACATTGATATTGAAGTCTCAGACTTGGACTTAATGAACGAGGTAGAGACAAGATTGAGGAAAGAGTTTGAAAAGAAGTTTGAGGAGCAACGCCTCCAGATGGAAGAGAAGGTCAGTTCGATGCAAGTGACTGGCAATTATGGAGTAGGTGTAACACCCCAAACCCGTATCCGTACATGAATATGAATCGAGAATGTCACAGAAAATATACAATATACTTACCATGCTAAATTTAGGCTAAAAATTTATTTTTTTATTTTTTATTTTTAACTCATAATACTAATATTGTCAATTTAAAAGATAAGCATAAAGTGTTATAATTATATAAATTGTGTTTTAATTTCGAACTATTACAAGGCAAGCCGGATTTAAAATTTTACAAAACTGACAGGTTACTTAATTACATGCCACTAAATACAACAAAATAGGATGCCATAGATACAAGAAATAACCTGTCTGCGTTGTAGGCCTTAATACCCGATCTGATGCAAAAGCTATCCCACTAGCTATTCCGGCAACCTACGCGTATCACCGAAATACACGCTGAGAATATACTCAGTGAGGCATAAGGTAAGTAACATGAAATAAACCATAAACAATTTATGATACTTGTAAAACCTATTAAATTTCATAATACTTTTCATAATATGCAGGAAAAAAAACATATCATATTATGTTGAAACATAATTTAATTCATCAATTAAAAATTGTATAGCCCAAGGTAATATTGAGTGACTAATATACGAGTCGTGTACTAAAAGTACTATTCTTTACGAGCGCCATAATTAAATGACGAAAACAAGCGCCACCGAAGTGACGAAACGAGCGACACATTAGAGTATCGAACAAGCGACACAATAAAGTATCGAAACGAGCGACACTCGAAGATATCGAAAACAAGCGACATGTTGAAATCATGTGACTCTAATGGTATACCACAATACTGTCTACTCATGACTAAGGGCAAATATAAAAATATTTCCTGCAATAACATAATAGCTAGCATGGCATTATAATTTAAATCATGTAACTCAATCGTAAAGGAGCAGTTCATACTCCAATACGCCCATTTCCATTTTTCAATATGCTGCCATTCTTTAAAAATACGAGACAAGTATCATTTAAAATAATTTCATACTTTAAAAAAAATAATTACCTTTTTAGGTCGACTTATCGCAAGTCTTCCTATCACATAATATAAAAACATGCATGCACTCACCTTTGCCTTGTATCAAAATGGCTCACTACTCGATTTTAGTCATGTACTTTTTCTTTCCCCTTTCGATTATTATGTCCCCGATTTGACTGATTATCTACAAAAATCATAACATATACCATTTCAAAGTATATGTTAGAATATTCCAATTCACCAATAATAATGGAAATAACCAATAATTATCTAAAATCAATAAAATTGATCCGATAAAAATTTCTATATTCGAACCAATTTTTTTCACACTTTTTATAAAAATTTCCAAACTTTGCATTTTAGTCCCTAAGGACATTTTCAAGCTTCTAACATCAATTTCAAGCTAAATCCTTGCATTTTTCATCAAATACACTCAAGGACCTAAGCTTTAGAAATTTCCAACTTGGTCACTAAAATTTCCAAAAATTACAATCAAGTCCCAAAGTCACCAAAAATTTCAAATTAAGCCTCCAAACCACTTAACTTGATTTTTCAAGCCACTACACTCCAAAAACAAACTTTATAATTTAGTCCCCAAACTTTTCAAAATTTGCAAATTGGTCCCTAATGCCAAATTAATTAGGGATTTCACTCCAAACCATTTATATCATCATTCTAAACAATTCTTTCTTCTACAACACCTTCCAATTCAATTTTTATCAAAAACCCTAAAATTTCCTCTTTAAAAATCAAGACTTTTTTTCTTTAATCTAACAACAAAAATATACTTGAATCACTTCCATTTCATCATTTCCAACCTCAAACCAAAATTTTGCTATAGTTTCCCCATAATTCTTCATCTAACCAATCCTCCAAACTCAACAAAAACACATGGAAACTAAGCAAAAGTTATATCAATAGATAGAGAATTTCAAGAGGAAATTTTTTTTATCTAATAGCTCAAGCCAAAAATCAACCACATAAGCACCAAAATTGAATTGAAATCCTTACCCCTTTTAACTTGAAATTTTGGCAACTTTCAGTTGATAAGAATTGAAAATTTTTCAATTTCCTTTTTCTTATTTCAAATGCCGTATGGCATTTATTACTCTTTTTCTTTTCTTTTACACAATTATGCCATTTGGCATATTATTACCCATTAAATACAATATTAAATCATACTATGCCACTTGTCTTGAAATAAAAAATGGAATATTAAATTCCCTTATCAACATCTAACTAGACTTTAAATACTAGTTAGCAATTTAGTTAGTTTCCAACTAACTAATTGAAATCCAACTAATTCACTTAAAATCCAACCAACCTCAAGAAACCAACCAAAACATAATAAAATATTCAAAATAAATATTTTATAAATTTTTCCAACTCCAATGGGGCCCATCTCTAAAATTTAGACTCGATTCGAAATACCGATAATTAATAAGGTACCGAATATGATCGAATCTAAACAGTCTCAGAAAATTCTCAAATTTCAGTACAAGGTTCCTTGAGTCTAACTAAGGCTCCAATTTAAATTTCATAATTTTCTGAGTTCGAATACTTACCCGAAAAATTTACCAAAACTTATACCTTTACTAGCTTTTTACACATTTCTCGTACCAAAAATCCGATTCCCACTGAATTTATTCTTCTGATCTAAACTATTCATTTTTACCATAAAATTTATTATTGGGAAAATTACCATTTTGGTCCTTATAATTTTCCCAACCTTTCACTTTTGTCACCAAACTTTGAAATCTTACGTTTCAGTCACCAAACTAAAACTATCAATTTTAAGAACTTTGCAAACTAATCACCAAGCACATATAAAGCAAATATAAATCAACTAACAAGCAAACTTTGGGGTATTAAAGTAGAAAAGTGCCCTTCCTCGTCTCTCCACAATTTGGGATTGAAACAGGGATGGACTGTGAACTTTTCGAGCATTCTCCACGATGATACCGAAATTACTTTTTCTTTTCAAATGCTGCTTTTTGACTTACAAAATCTTGTAATCTCCGTGGAGCTCCTGATATGTTTCCAAAATTCTTTGCTGAAGTACCCTTAGACTTTCCAGCTTGACTAGTCTGACCTCGAGATGCCGAATATCCAGATTTACCTTGCTAAAAATTACCTTTACCTTGCTTAGCTGATCGCGAAGTAAAAGATGATTCACTCTTCTTTTACGCCCATATATCTCTTTCTCGGCCTTGTCTTGAACATTCTCCATCGCTTTGGCTTTATTAACAAAATCATCCTGAAAATCTTGGATAAGGTTGGCCACTAACACCTCCGATATCTCGAATCAAACCACCAATGAAATCTTTTGTCTATAACTTTCTTTAATCAGCTTCTTTATTCTCCAGAGAACCATCGTATTGTAGCATTCATAGCTCAAGAATGAGAAATCGGCTCGAGCATTTGGTTGAAATCACACTCATACTCATAAATCGACCGTCCTTTTTGCTTCGGATCGATGAACTGCTGTCTCATCTCTCTAACAAAAATAGCTCGATATATTTCCTTCAAAACTCTCGAAGAAAAACGCCAGTGATCTCCTCAAATGTGCACATGAGCCGTAATGGTGTTCCACCGGATCGAGCCCTGACCCTCTCAATAGAAAACTACACCATCAAGCTTTCCTCGATCATCGCATCCGATGCGAGCTAATATAGATTGTACATCATTAAGCCATGTATCGGCCGAGTGGATCACCACCATCTTCTTCTCCTTTAAAATTCGAAGCCTCAAGTGTCTTTAGCTCCTTTGGCACATTCAAATCTTCGGGGAGGTCTATTCAATATAGCATTGAGTCTTTCTTTTTAACAAACAACACCGTGTCTCCCCAAAAATGTGCCTTGATCCTGAACGCGTTCCCGGCCACCTTAATTCCAAACTCCTTTGGACCTCTTCTTCGGCATCGATTATCCATCAATCTCGTGCCTTGCTCGCTTCTTAGCTTTAAGGGCTGAAATCAGCCACCGTGTCGGGAACCCTCTCCTTCCGACATCTGTACTCATAACATTCACTAAACTCATAAGCAATTGCATCAACTAAACAGATATCATTTTCAAGTATAAACGACATCCTAGTGGCATGTACACTTTAAAACACTTTCATTACTCAAAAATAAATCATGAACCGGCTAAACCTGTAGCTCTGATACCAATAAATGTAACACCCTAAACCCGTATCCGTACACGAATATGAATCGAGAATGTCACAGAAAATATACAATATACTTACCATGCTAAATTTAGGCTAAAAATTTATTTTTTTATTTTTTATTTTTAACACATAATACTAATATTGTCAATTTAAAAGATAAGCATAAAGTATTATAATTATATAAATCGTGTTTTAATTTCGAACTATTACAAGGCAAGCCGGATTTAAAATTTTACAAAACTGACAGGTTACTTAATTACATGCCACTAAATACAACAAAATAGGATGCCATAGATACAAGAAATAACATGTCTGCGTTGTAGGCCCTAATACCCAATCTGATGCAAAAGCTATCCCACTAGCTATTCCGGCAACCTACGCCAGATCACCAAAAAACTACACGTCAATTTAAAAATATACTCATATGAGGCATAAGGTAAGTAACATGAAATAAACCATAAACAATTTATGATACTTGTAAAACCTATTAAATTTCATAATACTTTTCATAATATGCAGAAAAAAAAAACATATCATATTATGTTGAAACATAATTTAATTCATCAATTAAAAATCGTATAGCCCAAGGTAATATTGAGTGACTAATATACGAGTCGTGTACTAAAAGTACTATTCTTTACGAGCGCCATAATTAAATGACGAAAACAAGCACCACCGAAGTGACGAAACGAGTGACACATTAGAGTATCGAACAAGCGACACAATAAAGTATCGAAACGAGCGACACCCGAAGATATCGAAAACAAGCGACATGTCGAAATCATGTGACTTTAATGGTATACCACAATATTGTCTACTCATGACCAAGGGCAAATATAAAAATATTTCCTGCAATAACATAATGGCTAGCATGGCATTATAATTTAAATCATGTAACTCAATCGTAAAGGAGCAGTTCATACTCCAATACGCCCATTTCCATTTTTCAATATGCTGCCATTCTTTAAAAATACGAGACAAGTGTCATTTAAAATAATTTCATACTTTAAAAAAAATAATTACATTTTTAGGTCGACTTATCGCAAGTCTTCCTATCACATAATATAAAAACATGCATGCACTCACCTTTGCCTTGTATCAAAATGCCTCACTACTCGATTTCAGTCATGTACTTTTTCTTTCCCCTTTCGATTATTATGTCCCCGATTTGACTGATTATCTACAAAAATCATAACATATACCATTTCAAAGTATATGTTAGAATATTCCCAATTCACCAATAATAATGGAAATAACCAATAATTATCTAAAATCAATAAAATTGATCCGATAAAAATTTCCATATTCGAACCAATTTTTTTCACACTTTTTATAAAAATTTCCAAACTTTGCATTTTAGTCCCTAAGGACATTTTCAAGCTTCTAACATCAATTTCAAGCTAAATCCTTGCATTTTTCATCAAATACACTCAAGGACCTAAGCTTTAGAAATTCCCAACTTGGTCACTAAAATTTCCGAAAATTACAATCAAGTCCCAAAGTCACCAAAAATTTCAAATTAAGCCTCCAAACCACTTAACTTGATTTTTCAAGCCACTACACTCCAAAAACAAACTTTATAATTTAGTCCCCAAACTTTTCAAAATTTGCAAATTGGTCCCTAATGCCAAATTAATTAGGGGTTTCACTCCAAACCATTTATATCATCATTCTAAACAATTCTTTCTTCTACAACACCTTCCAATTCAATTTTTATCAAAAACCCTAAAATTTTCTCTTTAAAAATCAAGACTTTTTTTCTTTAATCTAACAACAAAAATATACTTGAATCACTTCCATTTCATCATTTCCAACCTCAAACCAAAATTTTGCCATAGTTTCCCCATAATTCTTCATCTAACCAATCCTCCAAACTCAACAAAAACACATGGAAACTAAGCAAAAGTTATATCAATAGATAGAGAATTTCAAGAGGAAAAATTTTCTATCTAATAGCTCAAGCCAAAAATCAACCACATAAGCACCAAAATTGAATTGAAATCCTTACCCCCTTTTAACTTGAAATTTTGGCAGCTTTCAGTCGATAAGAATTGAAAAATTTTCAATTTCCTTTTTCTTATTTCAAATGCCGTATGGCATTTATTACTCTTTTTCTTTTCTTTTACACAATTATGCCATTTGGCATATTATTACCCATTAAATACAATATTAAATCATACTATGCCACTTGTCTTGAAATAAAAAATGGAATATTAAATTCCCTTATCAACATCTAACTAGACTTTAAATACTAGTTAGCAATTTAGTTAGTTTCCAACTAACTAATTGAAATCCAACTAATTCACTTGAAATCCAACCAACCTCAAGAAACCAACCAAAACATAATAAAATATTCAAAATGAATATTTTATAAATTTTTCCAACTCCAATGGGGCCCATCTCTAAAATTTAGACTCGATTCGAAATACCGATAATTAATAAGGTATCGAATATGATCGAATCTAAACAGTCTCAGAAAATTCTCAAATTTCAGAACAAGGTTCCTTGAGTCTAACTAAGGCTCCAATTAAAATTTCATAATTTTCTGAGTTCGAATACTTACCCGAAAAATTTACCAAAACTTATATCTTTACTAGCTTTTTACACAATTCTCGTACCAAAAATCCGATTCCCACTGAATTTATTCTTCTGATCTAAACAATTCATTTTTACCATAAAATTTATTATTGGGAAAATTACCATTTTGGTCCTTATAATTTTCCCAACCTTTCACTTTTGTCACCAAACTTTGAAATCATACGTTTTAGTCACCAAACTAAAACTATCAATTTTAAGAACTTTGCAAACTAATCACCAAGCACATATAAAGCAAATATAAATAAACTAACAAGCAAACTTTGGGGTATTACAGTAGATCCCTATGAGTTAGGCTTGATATCTGATTTGGTCATCTTACCCAAATTCAAAGTACTCGACTTCAAGAAGTACGATGGTACCAGTTGCCCTTCAGCCCACTTGGCTATGTATTTTCATAAGATGGCGACACACTTGAAGAATGAAAATCTTCTTATTTTCTACTTTCAGGATAGCTTGACTGGGGTAGATGCCTATTGGTACGCTCAGCTAAGTTGTACCAATGTGAAGACATGGAAGGATTTATCAAGCAATACAAGCACGTGAAGAACATGTTCCTAAGTAGAATGTTGCTTCAGGGTTTAATTCAGGGGCAAAATGAAAGTGTTAGACAGTACGCCCAGAGGTGGAGGGACATTGCGGCACAAGTTCAGCCGCCCATCTTGGAGAGTGAAATCACCCGCCTATTTGTGGATACACTACAAGGTCCACTCTATGAGAAGACGATCAGCAACATATCATTGGGATTCGCCGAATTTATGAATGTTGCAGAATCCATCGAGGCTGCTTTCAAGAGCGACAAGCTCAAGACCGGGGAAAATCTACAAAAGTACCCGAAGAAAAACAATGAGGTGAGCCACGTGAGTACTCAGCGCCTGAGCAATGTCATGATCGCACCAAAGTCGGCGTCAACAAGTTCACAAGGGCCCGGCCAAAAGGAGAAAGAGAAGGTCTTCACTCATTTACCCATAACTTACAGTGAGTTATACCCCAAGCTTTACGAGGCAGACTTGGTTTGCCCTTATCACCTTACTCCGATGCAACCTCCATATCCAGCGTGGTTCGACCCTAAGGCTAAGTGCGAGTACCACACGGGAATCCCTAGCCATAACATCGACAACTGCAAAGCCTTTAAGAGGGTGGTTCAGAATCTACTCAATACCAGAGTCCTGCAGCTTGAACCACCGAATGTGAATACCAATCATTAGCCTAACCATAGTAGTCACTAAAGGGTTATTCTTCTGAGAAGTGGAAAAGTCAAGATCGGCCCAAAGTTGTTGAAATTGTTAGACGCATCTCATCTTTGTCTGTTGTTCTTAGATGTCAATTTGCATGTTTTCCTTTGCATTTTAGTTTTTCTTTTTATGTTTAAATCAACCTTGCTACTTTTGGCCCGAAGGTAGCAATGATCTTTTGTAAAGCGCATTTGTTTTCATTTTTTATTTCCAATGAAGATATTCTTTTCTAAAATATCATGAGTATACATGTATATTTCTTCTTATCTCCAAAGATCCTTGGGTATCACGTGCCTGTTGTGACCTTGATTCGGATGCAAGGATCAATCGAGTGTTGTGATAACGATGAAGCGGGATTTTCCCTCAATTTGCTCTGGTCAGTAAAGAGCGAGAAGCAAGATTACTACTCCTACGATGATGAGAAAATCTCCTAAGAAAAGCCCAATAGAGTCGCTTAAATGTGCTTCAAAAATAAAAAAGAAAATAAAGTGCTTAAAAATAGAAAAATAAAAAACAAAAAAAGGAAATTAGAGGGGTACTCCGCTATAGCAAAAAGGCTAAATAAGGATGCTTTGCTCTACGTACTCTAATTGAGTCAAAAGTCTTGGCTATATGAGTAAGTTTTCAAATCGTGACTATGCCGAGTAACTCATGATATTGTTGTATGATCCATCATTATTCTCGAGACAAAGGACTGCGATGAATTGAATTCCCCTAAGAAAAAGGAAATGAATGAACAAATTGAATAAGTCCCAGAGCATCCTGATGGAGCTGTGGGAGGAGAACAAATCTAATAAGGAGTTATGCTCCACATGTTAAATACCCTAGCGTCAGAGATGAATCTTTGAGGACACTAACACAATATTAATTACAATCAGAGACACACACCCACACTTAGAATTCCTAGAGCGATATATTCCGCGCTTCATGGGCTAATCAAATTTCGAAAAGCTTAAACATTTTTTAAATAGAGAAAGATAATGAGAACTAGAAGGAGTAGTCTTCGAACAGATCAAGCAAGTACTATAATCATAAGGTTGAACCAAGCAATCTAGGAGGAATTTTGTAAGTATCGCCACAACATTCAAAGGCAAGCCATTGATCACTAGGGTTGAATCCAGGATATTCTCGCACTGGATATCTAAGGAATCCTAGTATTTCTATGTTCTTTTCAAATCTTTGAGCTTTCAAGCATTGAATATTATTTTAAAAATGCATTACTCATTAAAGTATCAGTTAGCAAGCTGACCCTTTTTAAAAAAAATCTTTTATTCAAAAATATGATTTCGAATCGCAAGGATTTCGATACAAATGACCATCTTAGGTTGAGAAAGATTGATAAAGCCTGAACATGAAAGGGCAATGCGAGGCTTGAGGTGATGAAGTGTCCCTCAAAGAGAATGGAGCAACTTTGTAATAAGAACTGTAAAACTTGGGATTCTGAGTCAGAGTTGACAAGATAAAACTTTTTGATCCAGTTTTTTGATGAAGAAGTCGAAAATTTGTTAGTAACGAGAAAGCAAGAGTAAGCAACAAAATTTTTGGGGCAAAAATTTTTTTGGGGGCACGAAGATGACAAATCAGTCGAGACCCCTCCGAATTAAATTAACTAATTGAGCAAAGTTCAAGAAGAACCCTCTAGAATGGTGGCTTTGAAGATACACATTGAAGGGTTGAACTCGAGTATGAGATATGGTATTCTAGCCACCTTGAAGCCCTAGTGAAGAAACAAAGACCGAGATTTTTCAATCAACTTTCTTAGAAAATGAGACTCTCTCAAGTGGTCCTCAATCGACATTCATTCATTCATGCATCATATAATTAGACATCCCTAGGATAGGGGGTATGCTAATTTATGCATCCATCATTTTATCTTTTTTCACAGGTTTACGAAGATCTCAATCTGCAACTTCGCAATAGAAGGAGTTGATTTCAGTGAGATTTCAGTTTGTACTTTCATGAAACCAAGCAAAGACTTCGATCCACGACGTCTTGAAAAGCGGATCACAATAAAAAAATTGAGAGTTTCTGACATGAAGAACTCATCCAGCAAGAATCAAGGGTTCACATTGAGAAGAACCTATCCAACAAAAATCACAGTAAAACCTTTAGTAAGGCCTCTAGTGCTTAACCTTTTATTCTCAAAGACGTTAGTAAGGCCTTCAGTGCATGATAATTTGAGTTGTTAGCAAAGCCTCTAGTGCTCAATTTTTTCTTCCAGGAATCAGTAAGACCTTTAGTTCGTGATAATCCAAACCGTCAGCAGCCTCTAGTGCTCGACTTTCATTTTTGGCCATTAGTAAGACCTCCAGTGCTTGGTGAGCCAGATCGTCAGTAAATCCCTTAGTGTTTGACTTTATTTTCTAGCCATTAGTAAGACCTCCAGTGCTTGGTGAGCTAGGTTGTTTGTAAATCCTTCAGTTTTTGACCTTTATTTTTGGCCATTAGTAAGACCCACAATACTTGGTGAGCCAGATCATCAGTAAATCCTCCAGTGTTTGACTTCAGTTTCTAGCCATTAGTAAGACCTTCAGTGCTTGGTAAGCTAGGCTGTCCGTAAATCCTCCAGTTTTGGACCTTCATTTGTGGCCATCAGTAATACCCACAGTGCTTGGTGGGCCAGATCGTCAGTAAATCCCTCAGTGTTTGACTTCATTTTCTAGCCATCAGTAAGACCTCCAATGCTTGGTGAGCTAGGTTGTCCGTAAATCCTTCAGTGTTGGATCTTTATTTTTGGCCATCAGTAAAACCCACAGTGCTTGGTGAGCCAGATCGTTAGTAAATCCTCCAGTGTTTGACTTCAGTTTCTAGCCATTTGTAAGACCTCCAATGCTTGGTGAGCTAGGTTGTCTGTAAATCCTCTAGTGTTGGACCTTTATTTTTTGCCATCAGTAAGACCCACAATACTTGGTGAGCCAGGTCGTCAGTAAATCCCTCAGTGTTTGACTTCATTTCTAGCCATCAGTAAGACCTCCAATGCTTGGTGAGCTAGGTTTTTCGTAAATCCTCCAGTGTTGGACCTTCATTTTTGGCCATCAGTAAAACCCACAATGCTTGGTAGGCCAGATCGTCAGTAAATCCTCCAGTGTTTGACTTCATTTTCTAGCCATCAGTAAGGCCTCAGTGCTTGGTGAGCTAGGTTGTCCATAAATCCTCAAGTGTTGGACCTTCATTTTTGGCCATCAGTAAGACCCATAGTGCTTGGTGAGTCAGTTCGTTAGTAAATCCTCCAGTGTTTGACTTTATTTTCTAGCCATCAGTAAGACCTTCAATGCTTGGTGAGCTAGGTTGTCCGTAAATCCTCCAGTGTTGGAACTTTATTTTCAGCCATCAATAAGACCTATAGTGTTTGGTAGGCCAGATCGTCAGTAAATCCTTCAGCGTTTGACATCATTTTCTAGCCATAAGTAAGACCTCTAGTGCTTGGTGAGCTAGGTTGTCCGAAAATCCTTCAGTGTTGGACCTTTATTTTCGGCCATCAGTAAGACCTTCAGTGCATGATGATTTGAACCTCACAGGGAAGTAGGACAAATTTAGTAATTTTAGTCTTTGCTTTATCCTTGTTAACACAAGAATCAACGAAAAGGGGCAGCTGTAATCACTAATTTTGTCTGGGGTAGACCCGTTCTATTTTTATTTGTGTTTTTACAATAATGGGCTTATATATGTTACTAATATCTAAATAAGGTGCTATGGGTTATTTTTGTTAAAACAAATAAAAATATTACTAGTATTATATATATATATGTTGCTATTTTATTATCATGCTATGTTATTCAAAACCCCCCAAAAAATTAGTGATGTACATATGTGTTGCTATCATATTATTGTTATATTCCATTATGTTATTCAAATTGAAAAAAAACCCTAAATATTAATTAGTATATCATATTTTCTTTATATCTTGATTACCATCATTGTTATCTTATTATTATATGATATTAACATCATTATTATTATTATCATTATATATTACTATTATTTATATTTTTGTTATTACTATATTTTGTTAATATTAAATTAGAAAAGAAACTGAAAACTATAAACTTTATTAGCCCATACATTTTAAATAAAAAAGCCTAAAGTTTATTAATAAAATAGAGTCCATTTACACTTTAAAAGCCTACAGTATATACTACATATTATATACATATGGTCTGTTTTGGGCCCAACCTAATTAAAACCCTAATACACTAATCTAATAACCCCTTTCATTCCCTACGCAGCCAAATGATTACCGTTAGATCGACTTTGATCTAACGGTCTAAACTGAACCGAGAGAGACCCTTCTAGATCCCCCACACCCCCACGCGTGACCTTTGGAGTCCCCCACACTCGGCTCTCCATTTCCCCACGTGTGCGTGTGTAACACCGCCTAACCTTTCAGATTCTGCCCATTTGAATCCCTGCCATAGTCACAGCCACATCATCGCCGCAACCGTCCAGCTCGCTGCCACGTCGGTGAAAGATCCAGTGGTCTGATGCCACCTCGCCACCGCTTAGCCATGTCGACCTCCACGTTAGAGGTTTTCTCCCCAAGTCGTCACTCTTTTGGTCCCCTCCTCCATCGACCATCACATGCAAAAAAATTGAAACAAAATTGGCAGAAAGTCAGAGAATTTTAGGGCATTTGGGGACAAATTAGCAGAAATCAGATGAATGCAGCCAAAAAACAACAACAACCAATGAGACAATTTGTAATTTTTTTTTCTTTTTTCTCTAAATACATGTAATTCAGCTGTATAACCGAAAGCACAACCATTTGTAAAACCGGAGATGGGAAACATTGAAGGAAATCAATAGAAAGCAAGGCACCTCAGGCATTTCAGAGGTATATCTCTACCCATTTCATTTCAAAGCATATCAAGTATATAGAGATTAGGGTTTCAGTTTTCTTACCCTTGTGTCGTTTCGGTTTCCTTGCACCGTTGTGTACCCTTTGCCAGTGATAAACCTCTTCGTCTCTCGAGACCATGCAATGGTGAACCGGTGAAGGATCAAACGCTAAAAGGTGGTTTTGAATATGGTTTTAGGGTAGCGTCGGATCTGTTTTTTGGGTTTTCAAAGAGAAAATGGTTGTTTTCTTAAGGGAAGATAGGATTTGGTTTTAAAAAAGGAAAATGGGTGAATTTTTGATTTTTTTAGTTCGCAGGTGTGTGGTGGTTGTTTTTTGGAAAATGCGGCAGAGTAAGGACTGGAATCTGGGTTCATTATGAACCCAGATGAATTTTTGAAGATGGATGAGAGCTTTTTTGGGGGTTTGTTTTAAAATGGCCAAAAGGTTTGCAGCCGGTTAAAATGAGGGTTTTTATAACGTTTATCGTTTTAAAGGTGGTCTAATGTTGTTTTAAGGACCTCCGTGTCCTGCTAATTATGCCCGAAAGACCTCCACTTTCTTTAATCACCATTTTAGTCCCTCCATGTGGGTAAATTACACTTCTAAGCCATTTCGTGTTTTGAAACCCCATCCCCGGTCCTTCTAGGTTTGAATCGTTTTGCAATCTAGTCCTCTTTTCTTCTTTTAATTTGGTCTTTTAGGTTTTTGTCTGTTCGATTGAGTCCTTTTTCCAGTGTTAAAACTTTTTTGGTTGCTCATTGTTCATGTATTTTAATTCAAATCTTGCTTTTTTATTTTGTTAATTTCCAGCTTTTAATTCCTGCTGTTAGCCGTGTTTTTGTTTTAATGTTGTAGATTTATATGATTGGTGGTTTGTGGCTTGATATATGTAATCATGTGGAATATAATGTATAGTATATAGTATAATACATACCTTACATTTAATTTATAATATATGGTATATATGTATATTATGTAAATGTTTTTTATATATTATATAGTATAATATATGTTTTTCCTATAGTATATAGTTTTATATATGATATATAGTTTTTATAATATAGTTTATACATAATATTTTTTAATATATAATATATAGTTTTAATATATATATATAGTATATAGTTTTATATGTAGAATATGGTTTTAATATAATATATATGTATATAATATAAGGGTTTTTTATATAATATAGTTTTCATAATATAGTTTTAAGATATATACTCTAATATTTGGTAAAATGTGATGTTTATATGTGACATGCATATTTAACTGTCATTCATGTGACCTATAGTATTTTGATTGCAGGTTAATTAATTTAAATTATGGAAAAGTGAGATATTCATTAATTTCGATATTCGTGCCGTAACAATCCTGCCTCAATGGATGTTGACCGAATATTTAGATTAATCCTTACCGACCCGGGTTAAAATTAAAACCTGGCAAGATCATTTCATCATATCTTAACTGCTTGTACCATGCATAAAGGTGACGTACAAAATTCGAACCATAAATTAACACGGCAGTCAGTCTTATATGATGTCGGTTTAATTTGTGATCATGTATCGTCATCCTTATTAATTAAATTTATAATTAATTTGAACTCACCAATTTGATAAAGTCCGTTCGATTAAAGTCAATTTTCATTTAAGAACACCAAATTAAATTTAATATAAATTTCAACAATTTCCATCATTTTAAAAGCAACGAATATTTCGGTACCGATTTCCGGGTGTGATGGGGGTGCTAATCCTTCCCCACATGTAACCAACTCCCGAACCCTTTTAATTCGAATATCTGGTTTTATGGTGTCTGGCCTACCTTATCTAAGTGGCCGGTGGTAACTCCAAGTTTTTATCAATTTTCAAAGGAAAAAAGAGATTTTCAAAAATAAATCCCCATTTTTAGACCTAGATTTCAAAGAGATGATTTAAGGGATAATTCATAGCCGACTTCTTTTCTAAAATAAAAGACACTTTTAAAGATTTTTCAAAACAATCGCTACAATACTTACAGACAACTATTTCATAAAAAAATTAAATATACTTGTTTCGATGGCAATCGAGACTGATTTTTGGAAGAATTTGATATCGAAAGCATTGTAGATGATTTTGTTTCAAAATATGCAATAATAACATCATTTTTAAAGTGAAAATGTTAGACTTTTAGATGTTTGTAAGTCATTTTTACGTTGCATAAGAGTGTAATCCAACATTTTTATATGAAACCTTATTTGATAAAAATATTATAAATTAAGGGCCCAATTTTATAAAATTGCACATGGCCCCTTAAATCTTTGAACCGCCCCTGTCATACATATACGTAGAATCCACTTATAAATTGTTTAAATCATACTTATAAACAATGATAAATGATGATTAAATTTGTACCGGAAAATAATAGACATGAACTTAACACCATATATATGCATATATTTGAAGTTCACCGGAAAATAAATTCCACAAGCATCTTAATTTTAGGTTTAGGGATTTTGTTAGGGTTTAATGTTTAGGGGTTTAAGTGTATGAGTTTTGAATTTAGGGGTGTGGTTAGAATTTAAGTTTTAGAGATTAAAATTTTAACCATAAACCTTAAATTCTAATTATAAAGCCTAAATTCTAAACTCATACACTTAAACCCCTAAGCCCTAAACCTTAAATCAGATCCCTAAACCCTAAAACTAAGGCGCTTGACCGCCGGTGCATGAGATATTTTCCCTTTAAGTATAATTGATATATTATTTTAATTAAAATTTTCTTTGTAGTATGCGTTAATTTTGATGTTAGTCTATGAGTTTTTATTTTGATCATTTGTGTCCTTATATTTTTAAAACTTTGGAATATTAGTCCAGGGCAATTACTTTGATGGTGCTATCCAGCCAGTGAGGAAAAGCAAAGGCACAGTGATTATGTATTGAAACTGGAGGTGTTGC
Source organism: Hibiscus mutabilis (assembly GCA_019671005.1). Lineage (NCBI taxonomy): Eukaryota > Viridiplantae > Streptophyta > Magnoliopsida > Malvales > Malvaceae > Hibiscus > Hibiscus mutabilis. The sequence continues at coordinate 69,119,947 of CM033721.1, read as the reverse complement.
AAAAACTAAGGAGATTCATCGAATATGCCAATGTGCCTATCACACATTTATTGTATCGGATTTGAAAGCTACATGAAACGAAACGGGCCATCAATTGAAGCTTCCTTCCTTACTTCCTACAACTTCCCTTATCTATGTTACTTTTAAAGCAAATGATGATTTATCGGATAATGTCTTATGTTACTTTTGGTTTAAAATGAAATATTTTTCATGAAAGATGCTTAACACGTAAATTTTATTGTATCATATCAAAATCATTTTATTGATAACTTAGAAATATAATACTCTTTATAGTGTTCAAACACGTACAGAAAAAAGGGCAATTTTATGTAAAAAAATCCATAATAAATAATTATTTAAAGAAATGACATCTTAGAGAATTATTTAGAAAAATGACCCTCAAATCTGCCACTTATGAAGAACTCGCGTTCTGTGCAAAGCAAATTTCGACCTCGCTATATGCGAAAAGCGAGTTGTTCTTACGTGGCATCGCTTTTTAGAATAACGAACTTAACAGGACCTTGAGCTCTACAAAACACGAGGTCTCCGAGAATTTGAAGAACCAGTTGAATTTATCGCTGGCCTTTTAATAGAACTCGCTTTCTGCAGAGAGCGAGTTCTTTGTAAATCGGGGTGGCAGAACAAGCGTCTATAGGCATGTTTGAGCCATATTTCGGGGCTAGTAATCGTATAATTTTATTAAACGGCGAGTTTAGGTGCGTAGTACTGGAACTTGTCTTTCATTCAACACCAATATGGGCAAGTTCGGTGCAGTCTAAACCGTGTAAAATTCGTGTTGAAAACGGTACCATAGCTTGTTTTTGTGAATGACAGAAAAGTTAAAAAGGCGTGATAATCTTTCTCGGTTTATTTATCGGGTTTTTAATGTACGTTTATTATCGCATTTATTTGACCTTGGAGGTGTTGTGGAGGAACTTGGCTACCATTTTAGACTAACATTGGAACGTGCGATACACGAAGAAGGGTATAAAATTTGCATTGAAAATGATTCAAACGCGTGATTTTCTACATGAACGACAAGGTGGAAAGACAACTTTTAAAACCAATGAGACCTTGTTATTTCAACATAAACTTATATTACATCTGTAGAAAGTTGTAACTCGCTACTAGTATTAAATTTCAACATTAACTTATATTACATTCGTAGAAAGTTGCTACTGGAATACGCCTATCATATTCTATCCCACACCCACGAAAAGCTGTAACCTTGCGCATTATCAGCTGTTACATCCGGATTGGAATACAACTTCTATTCTGACCCTGATCAAAGATGAAACCATGACCGAATAGGGCATCTTATATATTACCACTTCGGGGTCGTCATCGGCCAATGTTTCCCTACACATTTCCATTCTTCGTGATGTGGGCAATCCTGGATATTGAGGTATACCTCATTACGCTGCATTTTACACCAGGATTCCATCATCAGCACGAATGGTAGGAGCTTTGGCCGTGGTTACCTTCTCGAGTATTGTGATTTACCGTTCAACTTGTAGGTCTTACCTCGTTCAAATATAATGCAAATGCTCGGAGTTCTGGGCACGTACTCATGATGCAACTACATATACCAACAAATCACAATACTCGATAAATCTCTTAGCCAAAGTATTTTTTGAGTATTTGATTTGTTGTTACTAGTAGCTACAATAGAAGCGTAATATTCTCTAAAACTACCATATTGCAACTTCAGGAGAGGTATTTATAGAAGGGATCTCGTGTTTTGTAAAGAGCGATTTTTGTCAGGATTCTTGACGTGTCAAGAATCTCGCGTTTTGTAGAGTGCGAGTTCTGCTAGGATTCCTGACGTGTCAAGAATCTCGCGTTCTATACAGGCTAGTAGTTGGTTCAAAATAAAAAAATAACAACAAACAGTAGCAAACAACAAATATCATATCATATAATATGATATTAATAAATAAAACCCTAAAATTAATATGTTCAAATACAATAAACACTTAGTTCATACGAGGGCCCGAGTGGTTAGGAAACTTGTTAATCGCGTGTCCGGGATTTCTACATGCACTGTAAAGTTTCTTTTATCCGGTTCTTTCTCTATGTTTGCCCATGTTCTCCGTACAGTAAATCCGTATCGATCGTGGGCGTCCCTTATTTTGTAATAGTACAGGATCTGGGTGTATGGTCGGTTCATCATCAATGGCATATAGATCAATTTCATTTTCGATAGGAGGAAACTCTTTTTCGTAAACCTTCAATATCGTTTCCAGTAAGTATACAAGATCAAGCAGTTGTATGTAGTGAATCTGTTGGGAAGAACAAACAGCAATGGCGTGTGCGCACGGGTATTTGAATGTTTGGAATACTCCACAGTCGCATGTTCTCTTCCTTAGATCTACCACGTATGCGTTGTGTTCTACCTAGAAAATTCTGAAACACAAAACAAATGGCCTTCTCGAGAGAAGAGAGTTGCAGTCATCGCATTTGAATAGCGCACATAAGTTTGTAATTTTTCTAGGAAGTCCGGGTGCACTTTGTGGCCACCTGTCATGTAATCAGTTGCTTGTCTTCCCATGGTTGCAAATAGGGTAGCCAAACGATAGTAGGTCGCTTTGACAACGGAAGTGATAGGCAAATGCCGCACTCCCTTCAGAGCTGAGTTGACTGCCTCAGCCAAAGTTCGTTTTTATGTGACCATATCGTTTACCCCCATCATATGATCGAAGCCATTTTCCCTCAGAATTTTGGCAAGGTAGCCTGCGCCTTTGTCATTCATGGCTCTTAGTTCTTCGAACAACTGGTCTACCTCGTGTACGTAATGCGAGTTGCCTAGGGAATGACAAACACCTAGTTAGTGGCGAACAATACATGCAAAGATATCGTAAATGTAGATAACGTAAAAGACGTACCCATTCTAAGCGTCATAGCACGTTCATCTTGGTTCTTGTAAATCTGCAAGAAGTTGGCCGCAATATGTCGTAAGCAGTAACGGTAGTAAATATGGGGAGGCTGCCAAGACCGGCCCAAACCCTGTATTGCGTACTTGATCGCACTGGATCTGTCAAAAATAACACATATCCCATCATCCCTTGTCCGTATTACATGAGAAAGAACATGTCTCCGTAGGTTCTTAAGGAAGAACTACCAAGACTAGAGATCCTTCTTTTTGACTATTGTGAAGGCTACAGGAACGGTTTTTTGATTGCCGTCTTGTGCAACCGCCAGAAGTAAGACCTGTGTATATTTCACGTACAACCAAGTACCGTCGATCTGAACCATCGGCTTGCAATGCATGAATGCATTAATGCACTGAGGAAATGTCCAAAATAGCCAGTAGAATTAACAAACACCTGGTAGGACACGATCATTTTTGTATGCCAGAGCTGTCTCAAGTTTCACAATCGTTTCGAGTATTTTTCTACATCATTTTTAGCCACGGCTGTAACTCGTTGTAAGATTCCTCCTATTGGCCAAACAGTTTTTGTACGGCCTGCCACCTTGCATACATGCTTTCGGGTATTCAAGAATATAGCCATACTGATTTTTTACTGTGGCGATACATGTGGCAACTGTCACACGAGGATTTGCTTTGACCAGTGGCATGAAGGTATCGCATAATATATGCACATCCAAGCTCTTGTGATCCTAACTTAGGTTGTTCACGGTGTATGTGTGAGGCCCATCCAGTTTCGTGATTCTCCACAGCCCGTTCAGCATCTTCAAGGATGATACACGAACCCTCCACTCACATCCCTCTTTCTTGTGGGTGCACTCTGCAATGTAGAAATTCAGTTGGGTTTTCTTTACAGTCGTCGTAACTGCCCGACGAACGTTGTAGTGCTTAATCGCGGCCACAACCAGTTCTTTTGTCAAGAATGTCATCCCAATGGCTAGTTCACCATCGGCACGGTGGTTGTATCCGTCAATTGTTGGGGTTGTGAAAATTCCATAACGTTTAAGGAATCTATATCAACCGTTGTAAAGTGGGATGGTGGCTGGTAATAAGAAATAGGTGTGGCCGATACTGGAACGTTGCTTTTTGTTGGGTGTTCTTCGTTGCCTTCTAAATCTTCGAAGGACCCTGCTGGAATGTTCACGTCAGATGGTTCTTCATAGAAGGGCCCTTGCTCGTTGTCGCCTGGTCCGACTTCCCTAATAATTTCTTCGTCAAAAATATCCCCCTCAAACCGGTATAGTTCTGCGTGGTCGACTACTACCCTTTCAGGCGAGCAGACTTGTCGTCGATCGTGAGAACGCTCACAAGACCGCTCATAAACCGTATTACGAAGATCAAAATCGAGTGCACCAGTACAGGAATATCTCCCCATAAATGGTTGAATGTACTCCGTACTAGGGACATACGTTGAGTATCGTCCATATGAGAAATCATCGAAGAGGTTGAATGCTTCATGGTCGGACGACCTCATGTAGTTATGGGATGATGAAGCTGCGTCCCCCATACTATACAAATTGTAAGTTGCATGTCTTTAAACTGGAGAGGATGGTGCATCAAATTCATCGTTCGGGGGATGGTTCAAGTCGAAGCCGAAACTAGCTGCGCATGAATGTCTTGGTGCAGAAGACGACGATGCACCCAAATCGTTGCGTGGATTGTATATAGTTAATAGGTTGAAATCATTTCATAAACCCGCCATGGGGCTATCAATATTAGTGTTAGGGTCGAAATTCGCCCATCTCTAGCTTGAGATTTTGATACCAGCATCAGAATAAAAAAACGATGCATACAAGTCGAGAGGCCCTCCTAATGAATACTCCAAGTGGGTGGCCACCATCAACTCCACATCACTGTTATCCCCAATCCGGCATAATGAGTAGGTTAACGGTTCAATAGAGATTGGCATGCGATACTTCAACTCCTCCAGCCTTTCCACACGGCCATACGGGACACTATTTTCAACTTCCTTAATCAACTTCTTGTACGATAATCTCCTCAAAATCGTTATTCTTATAGTATTTGCAGACTGAAAAATGACACCGAGTGCAGCATCAGCAATTATCTCTCCATCGTGGTATACTAGAACGTCAATACTTCTTCATCTCGACATTTTCTCGGCACGTAAAAGATCTACATGTAACAAGAATATACATTAGTACCAAGCAATTTAGGAAAACTACACAATACAAGCATTGCAGAAATCGTGGGAAAACTCACAATTGAAACACTTTTCTGATTCAAACGGCTCATAAATTATGTTCGCAATATCATTTGCTCTTCCGTAGCTTCTATAAGCTGCTGCGGATGTTGAGGAGAAATTTGTCTGCAGTTTGGGATCATTCCATTCTGCCTTATATAAGAGGTGTGAAGGACCAATATAATATTCGTCCGAATAATCATGAAGAATCTTGCTTTTGTAGACGTGTCAAAGAAGCAATGTCCATTCTATGTACTATTCATACCAAACAATGTTTCACATAAATAAAGGAGGACAACAACAACGTTTCCCATACTTAGAACATTAATAAATGATGAAAAAATGAACTCATAAGAAATAATTTAACGATGATTTGAGCAATGGAAGGTTAATTAGAATCATCGTAGTCAGTTGAAATGTCTGAACTTAAGTTAAGTTCTTTGATCAGCAGTTGTTTTTGTTGCCTGCGCCTGTACATAAAAAGCTGCAACTCGTCGGCAGCTGCATCAACATCCAGTGAACACGGAGCTTGTTCAGTGGTCGCTGTGAGTGCGGACGTATCAGCTTCTATGGGTGCAGACGTACTACCTTCTCTGGCATTCACCTCATCGAACTTAACATTTAAATGGATGTATTTAGCTCCTACAGATTTGAGCCGGTCGTACATGTTACGTACGTTGGTTAGCTTCATAATGTAGTGCATTTCAGTTGCCGTTGGTGTTGGGATTTTACATTCCAAGTAAGAAATTTGCTTGTCAGTACGTTTACTAACCTCTTCATATATCAACTGCAACAAATCCTGGAGTGACATATTACTAGTGATTGTTGCGTCGAAATAGGTACCGATAAAATAAAATGTTGCAAAAAACTTAGCCATGAGGGGAGCAGAGTGTTGGAAGTTTTGCTAAAATATATATAACTGAGCCTGGGTTTTATAGGGAAGGAAAAGAGGATTAATTTAATTTCAAAAACGATATGACCTTGCGTTCTAGGCAACACGGTTTTCTACAGAACTCGCTAACTGCAGAACGCGAGGTTCCTTCTGACCATTCATTATATCGACTGATAAGATTCAAACCGGTTAAATAGGACCTCACGTTTTGTAGAAAGCGAAGTCCAAGGGTTTTCAAAATTATTCTTCCTAAAATAAAATTTTTATATTAGGACAAAATTAAATAACTGTAGAAAATTTATTAGTAGTAATATAACTTATATATGTAACAAATTTTCAAATTAGTAAAAACTTTTATCTTCTACTATATTTAATTAATTTATATACCAATAGAGTTTAAAATTTTAACAAACTTTTAAATAGGGTCATTAATTAGTAATACAATTTATATATTAATATAATTTAAATATCATCTTTTTTCCTACCTCTTATAAAATTTAAATACCATCTTATACTTTATGACTATTTGATTTCAAAGATTCGACACTAATTAGGATTTCAATTTAAGGAAAATAGGAATTTGACATTAAATATTTTTACCATATAATAATTGCAATCAAATATTTAAATTATCATATTTCAAAAATGATGTACTAGATGGTTACCGAGAATTGAAGGACCTCGCATTCTATGCAATGCGGTTTTCTGTGGAACTTGCTATCTACAGAACGCGAGGTCCCTTCTGACCGTTCATTATATGCTAGTGTTGATAGTGAAACCGGTTAAATAGGAACTCGCGTTCTTTAGAATGCAAGGTCCAAGGTTTTCAAAATTATGTTTCCTAAAATAATTTATATTAGGACAAAATAAAAAAAATGTACAAAATTTAATTGTAGTACAACTTATATGTGTAACAGATTTTCATATTAGTAAAAACTTTTATCTTATACTATATTTAATTAATTTAAATACCAATTGAGTTTAAAATTTTAACAAACTTTTAGATATAAACATTAATTAATAATACAACTTATATATTAATATAATTTAAATACCATCATTTTTCCTACCTCTTATAAAATTTAAATACCATCTTTTACTTTATGACTATTTGATTTCAAAGGTTCGACACTAATTAGGATTTCAATTTAACGAAAATAGGAATTTGAAATCAAATATTTTTACCATCTATATATAATAATTTAAGGAATAATTTATTAATGGACGGTTTCTGAGAAATAAAGGACCTCGCGTTGTGCGAAACACGAGTTCCCTTTTTGACCGTTCAAGATGCTCTCTAAAAAGTCAAAGGACACGTCTCTTCAATGGAACTCGCTTTCTGCGTAACGTGAGGTCTTCGGTATCTCGTTTTCCATAGAACGCAATGTCCATTTAAAATCGCTTCCCAAACGGTGCGAGGCCTATTATAAATAGGGCCCTACAAAATCAATTACCCCACACCTCTGCATTCTTCTTCTCCTATTCTATTATACATATCATATATTTTCTATACAATGGCGACTTTATTGAGGCTAGAAGAATGACACGTCTTCGACTACTGGCGGGCGAATAAGGAGGTAATATTTTTTTCTTACTTTAAATTAATTTCTTTTTTTAAATTCATTTCCTCCTATATGTATACATTTTTAAATTATTATCTTGTACTATTTTTCTTCAAGAACTACAAACGAGCATTGACATGCTATCTAAATCGTATCACGGTCGTGCCAGATGAGGATATAGTTCCATTTATTGCCGAACTCGGTTTTGGGCACGTTGCTACTATCGTTGGCGGTACGAAGTTGAACCGTCCCTTTATTAATGCCTTATTAGAGCGATAGAGGCTAAAGACTCGCACCTTTCATCTTTCGTGTGGCGAGGCTACAATTACACTGGAAGATGTTGCATATCATGTTGGCTTGCCTACTAACAGCGCGGTTATTACTGGTGTTGCCGAGGGTGACTGGCCGAACCTGTGTGCTAAGCTGCTGGGAGTAGTTCCGGACAAGTTCGACTGTGGCAAAGTCTTTCTAACTTTTTTGGAGCAGAATTTTACAATCCTCCCCCCGGATGCAGATGACAAAACAAAACGGGTAAATATATTTATTTTATTTTACTATATATTTTGTTTCTTATTTTTTTAATAATTAAAATATTTTTATAACGGTACTTATTATTTTCGCAATGGTTTGCTCGTGCCCACATCCTACGCATTATTGGAGGGATTTATATGCATGACAAATCTCGCAACAAAGTTCACCTGATGTGGTTGTACCATCTCTGCAATTTTACAGAATATAGCAAGAAATGTTGGGGAGTAGCGGTCCTGGCCTTTCTGTTCAAGGAGCTTAACCGTTAACCTAGATAGAGCCGCAATCGGATGATGTATTTTACTGCTTCAGTCTTAGGCTTGGTTTTGGATGCCATTTTTAGGCCCGCGGCCAAGACAACCTACCCTATACCTATTCCTGCTTATTCGGAGGTACTATTAAAATTATTTAATTTATTTAATTTAAATTATTTTATTTTATTTTAAGAATATATTTATAAACTATTACAATTTTTTAAATTCTTTTTCATTAATGATAGGTGGTGCCTTCCACCCACTCACCAATGACTACCGGAGACACAGCGAGACTGCAGACTGCTGATCGACAAGATACAAAATGAGGTTAGGATTTCGGATATTTTTTCTTAATTTCTCAAAAAAAATTCAGCCATAAATTTATATAACTCACATTCAATTATTTTTGTTCAGTTCCTATGGACTCCATACGCTGTTCCTCTATTTGGGACTGTATTCTGTTAGGAAATTATGGGTGGCTCTCACGTCTGGCTGCTGCTGGTGCCACTCATCAACTATGAAATTGTCGAGTGGCATTCTACCGACCGGGTTCTACGATAATTTGGCTACGCCCAAGGGGTTCCAGAGCCGCCACCCAATTTGGACGAATTACATTGGTTGACGCGGTAGGGGAAGACGGAAGTCTATTGGGGCCATCATCACGCTGACTGGGTCGGGCAATGGATGACAAGGTATGAAAGGTGGCCGCCCATCTGTGTACCCATTATGAACCATGACATAACATTCGACTATATGCAGTGGTACTAACAAAACGGGAAGCTGCATATACTGACTCCGGAGGAGCGCCAACAAGAAATTGTGATGCCTCCTCAAAACTGCCTGCCCGCACAACGTCACGCCACCCAGTGTCAGCTGATGCAGCTCGGTACCAGAATGGGGCCTGAAAGCTAGAGAGTTGAACACACACTGTAGAGGCCTCGTCCTCTGAAACAACGCGAGCAGCAGATCAGTCCGGGGTAGGGCCTTCGACATCAGCGCTAGGACCGATATTCATGCACTCCGCTTTGTCATCATTTTTAAAGAATGGGTTGCCCTCAAACATTTCAGCAGACGGGGCCTCCACCCGAGCTTTTCATGACATACACGTTTCGTCCCTTTATGTCGGTGCCTCTACCATATTACTCGACACCGCCTTTTACGTATGTTCCTCCGGTGTTCGATGTTCCACCATTGACAGCACAATTCGACCACAACATATTCGAGCAGCCGCCGCCGCAGAGTTTGTTCTACACTGGCCCCGATGTCAGCGGTGGTCCGCGTCTCGGGGACGATCGTGGAACCGATGATGAGGACGACGACGATGGAGCACATGGCGCTCGAAGGAATCTGCCACAAGATCGTCGTGTACCCAACTGCGGAACGGGTAGGCATAGGCGTCATTAGGACGATGGGATGTTTATTTATCAACTTGATTTATTATTTTATAATTTTAAATATTTTATTTTGCCTTATTTTTTTACATAGTTTTAAATTTTATATTTATTTTCGTTCTTTGTCGGATAAACAATAACGTACATTAAAAACCCGATAAATAAACTGGAAAAGATTATCACACCCTTTTAACTTTTTGGTCATTAAAAAACAAAACAAGTTATGGTACCATTTTCAAGGCGAATTTTACCCGGTTTACACCACACCGAACTTGCCCATATTGATGTCGAATAAAAGACAAGTTCCAATACTACACACCTAAACTCGTTGTTTACTAAAATTATACGGTTAATAGCCCCGAAATATCGCTCAAACATGCCTATGGACGCTTGTTCTGCTACCCCGATTTACAAAGAACTCACTCTCTGCAGATAGTGAGTTCCATTAAACATCCCGCGATAAACTCAGTCGGCTCTTCAAATTCTCGGGGACCTCGCATTTTGCAGAGCGCGAGGTCCTGTTAAGTTTGTTATTATGAAAAGCGATGCCATGTAATAATAACTCGCTTTTCGCAGAAAGTGAGATCAGAATTCGCGTTACACAGAACGCGAGTTCTTCATACGTGGTAGATTTAGGGGTCATTTGTCTAAATAATATTCTGAGTGGGTCATTTCTTTAAATAATTATTTAAAATGGGTTTTTACTTAAAATTGCCGAAAAAAAGCCTCATGACTCATCAACCAACTTTGATGGAATATGCTAATGTGATGCGAAGGGTAGATGGAACTGAATGGGCCATCAACCAACTTTGATGGAATATGCTAATGTGATGTGAAGGGTACATGGAACTGAATGACACATGTACAGTGTTTCTGAAGACCTTGTGCTTTTCTTTCCGTCTTGCTAAAGTACCCTAAATTAATATTAAAAAATTCAATGAAAACGGCATGCTTGTATTCCCTCTTCAAAAAAATATAAAGATCATGTGCTTGTACTCTGTCTTCGTGCAGGCCAATCAAAAGGTGGCAGCATGCCATGCATGCCTCATGCAGGGCTGAAAAAAATAAAGGCTGTGGCAAGCATTCAAGCATGCTGAAAAAAGTGTGTTGATTGTCAAAATAGACAAAGACCGGAGATAGTGGCCCGACGGTGGTTGAGACAGCCGTTTCAGGTCGGAGCTCACATATTATTTTTGTTTTTGAATGGTAATGGTGTTTGGAATGGAGGATCCTGGTTTCCTCCTACTGCATGTTCAGTTTTAGACTACTTGGACATGTGTCATGATAGGGTTGTCGTGGTTACGTTGATTGAACTGACTATGACTTGAAGTCTTAGGTTCTTCTCGTCATTCGTAGTGAGCATGTGTGTAGCCACGTGGCCACCGGATGAGACGTGATGTTACTTGTAGTCTTGTGTGTAGCCAGGTTGAAATTTTAAAAGTTTTTAAGGGTGTAAAAAGCCTTTTTAAACTTTTGAAAAAATTAATTAAGTTCATATTTTTTCACCTAATTAGTCTTTGAACCAGTAAATTAGATCAATTAAGTTATTTGATCAACATTGACTATTGAAACTAACAATTTTTAGATCAGTTGGTGCAGCGTGTCGTGCCACAGTGTTGTCACTTGACATTTTCAAAAAATATGTTTTATTTAAAAGAATTTTAAGTCTTAAACTTCTAAAAGAACTTATAAAAATATAAAAAGAAGTTTTAAAAAATCTATAAATGTCATATGATAAAACTGTAGTGTATCATGTGGAAGTAATATCTAAAGAAAAAATTGTCAAGATTTAATGGTCAAAATTGGTCAAATGACTTAATTGATGTAATTTATCGGTTTAAATGCTTAATTAAGTATACAAAATTTTATATAATTAATTGGCCATGTTTGGTAAACAACTTTTTGAACTAAAATTAGTGGTTTGAAGCACTTTTAGGGTTTGACTAGTCAAATCCGCTAATTTCGATGTTTAGTAAATAGTGGATTTAGGTGAACAGGGCCATTTATGTTATTTAGAGAAATTTTTTATAATTAACAAGGAAAAATAGCGGATTGTAATAGCAGATTGAAATAGAGTTTTGACTAGTCTTTTTGAGCTAAAATTTTTAGAGGTTTGACTAGTCAAATAGACTTGTAAAGACTATTTTGTTCTTGATAATTATAAAAAATTTCTCTAAATAACATAAATTTGATTAACTAATAAAATTAAAAAAATATAATTTCATAAATAAGAAATTAATAAATACATATAAATTTAGTAATTAATAAAATTATATTCAAAATATAATTTCATAGATAAGAAATTAATATATACATCTAAATTTAATAATTATTAAAATTATATAAAAAAGATAATTTCAAAAATAAAAGTTTAATATGTACATCCTCATATATGCTCAGTAATGATATTAAAAAATAATAATTTTCATAATCTAATTAATATTAATATATACAAACAGTTAATAACTAATAAATTATTTAGACAAGTATCAAATATAATCATGTCCTTATATGTCATTTTGTTTGTTCAAATAATCAAACAACTATCAGCTATTAATTAATTTTACCAAACACTTTTATATAAACAGCTAATATAATTTGCTATTCAAATTAACTAATATTATCAGCTAATGTAATCCGCTATCAGCTATTCGTTAATTGTCAAATACTGTCAATATTTTTTTTCAGAAAGCTCAAAGACTTTTTACAGCTTTAAGAGATTTAAAAATTAAAGAGCGCAGTCGGTAGCTGTCATCATCTACTCCATCCCACCGATTTAATTGAAGATCAATTTAAAGCTTAAGCAAAACCATAAAATTTATTTTAATTATTTTTTACCATTTGATCTACCTAAAGCAGTTATTTTCACGTTGATCAGATCTCTTTCCCGTGGCCGTCCCTTTTGAAGGTAATCTCAAAATCCTTTTAGGACGTTTTGAGGGTTAGGATTTTCCCTTTTCGGTCTTCCTTTGGTGATTCCTCGGCCATTGCTGGTCGGAGGGATTCACGGCCGTGAATGGCTCGTTTCGAGGTTAGCCACCGATGAAATGGCTCAAAAATTTGCTTGTTTTATTTTTATGATTTTATATTATAATATATGCATGTGTAATGTTTTCATGTTTTTATCATATGAAGTATGATTGTCAAAAAAATTTCTTATGAAGTATGAGGCCCACATGGGCTCCCTAGTATCAACTCTATTTATTTCTTTTCTTGAAACCCTAACGACGTCCTCTGTTTTTCTCCACTTTTCTATCTCACTTTTTCTGTTAACTGTTTGATTTTCAGTCCATCTCCGATAGGCTTTCCTTCCTTTAAAACTAAAACAATGTCAGGTCCATTGAATGTAGAGCCTGCTAGCGGCCGTAGTTCAGAAGGAACAAATGTAAGGTGTTGGAATAAAGTTATCGATTTCGCAGAGGCTAAGGTTCAGATCTTGTTTGTAGTACCCATGGTGTTGTGCAATGTTTTCTACTTCTCAATCACCATGGTTTCTGTCATGTTTGCTGGCCATCTTGGTGATGTCGAGCTTGCTGGTTCAACTCTTGCCAATTCATGGGCCACTGTCACTGGTTTTGCTTTCATGGTAATTAATCTTAACCTTAATCTGATCTTCAGTTCCTGACTGGATAATTTGTAAACTCCTATTGTTAATTTTCTCAGACAGGTCTAAGTGGAGCATTGGAGACTCTTTGTGGTCAATGTTTTGGTGCAAGAATGTACAAAATGCTGGGGATTTACCTTCAAACTTCCTGCATTATTTCTTTATTTTTCTCCATTGTCATATCCATTTTGTGGTTCTTCGCCGAGCCAATCCTTGTTTTGCTTCATCAAGATCCTGAAATCTCAAGAATGGCTGCTCTTTACATGAAGTATCTGATTCCTGGTTTGTTTGCTTATGGTTTTCTGCAAAACATGTTACGGTTTCTTCAGACACAAAGCATTGTTATACCTTTAGTTGTGTTCTCTGTCATTCCATTGGGTATCCATTTTGGGATTGTTTACAGTTTGGTAAATAAGACAAGCCTTGGTTTCAAAGGTGCTGCCATGGCGGCATCAATTTCGATATGGCTGTCGTTTCTTTTGTTAGCCATGTACGTAGTTTTCGCTAACAAATTTAAGAACACATGGAAAGGATTGTCTTTTGAATCATTTCATTACATCGTATCTACCTCCAAATTAGCTCTTGCTTCTGCAGCAATGGTTTGGTAAGGTTTTCTTATAGTTTCTTATTCATCACTTCAGTAACACTTAGACGTACATAAAGTTTAACAACAATGCTGACTATAATTTTCTTCTTTTAATGTTGAAATTTTTGCTATTTTGGAGTTCTGGGCTTTCGAGATACTTGTGTTCTTAGCTGGTTTGATGCCAAATTCAAAAATTACAACTTCATTGATTGCTATATGGTAGGCTTCTCTCATTCTTCTATTTTTTTCATCATATGTTTTCTCATCCATTTTCCCTTGGATTTTTGTTCTCTTAATATCATTGCAGTGTAAATACGGAAAACATTGCCTACAAGAGTACATATGGCCTTAGTGCTGCAGCAAGGTTAGGTCTCTTGCACCGGCTTTTTGATCTGTGTTACTCCAACTTAAATATAGAAGGGTTTCATTACAACCATCTTTTTTTCTCACAGCACAAGACTGTCAAATGAATTGGGAGCTGGTAATCCAAACAAGGCAAAAAATTCGATGAGAGTGACTCTCAAGCTCTCGGTCCTTGCTGCCCTTTTAGTTGTTCTAACGTTATCTTTGGGACACGATAATTGGGCTGGTTTCTTCAGTGATAACCATTAAATAATCAAGAAATTTGCAAAGATGACACCATTACTTGCCGTCTCAATAGCGATTGATGCCATACAAGGCGTCTTATCAGGTTTGAAATACACATCAAACAAATATCATATTCATTTTTATTTTTTATTACTTGTGTGTTAAACATGTCATGTTCGCGTCATATTCTCAAATCATGCCCAAAATTAATGAGCGCACTTCTAAACCGAGATGCAGGCGTTGCAAGAGGAACTGGTTGGCAAAACTTGGCAGTATTAGCTAACCTGGGGACTTTCTATTTTATTGGCATACCAATCGCAGTTCTTCTTGGATTTAAGTTTAAACTCCATGTTAAGGTGAGAAAATTGTTGACTAATCACTGTAATTTTTGAAATTGCAAATTAAATAATTTTTTTATTCAATTAAAAGATATAGATATTGTAATGTTTATTATTCTGCTAAAAAATGACAGTATAATTTAAGCTACGGTTTATTATCATTATCTTTTCATCTTTTCCCCACTAATTATTTTTTTCATTGTGATTATTTAGGGTTTATAGATTGGTTTAATATGTGGCCTATCATGTCAAGCTTGTACCCTTCTATCCATTACTATCTATAGAAAGTGGACAAAAGTTGATCTTCCAGAAGAGAATACTAATAATACTCAACTTTCTGTTTAATTTCTTTCTTAAATTATTTACCTTATTTGAAAATCTATGTAGTCGCTTCAGGTTTGGAACCACTAATTAAGGTAGAAAAAAACTATTATTATCTCATCTAAACTCCATCATTAAAAATTTAAAATAGCGTGGTTATTATCGATAATAAATTTAAAATAGTGTGGTTATTATCGATAATAAAAGTGTAAAGTTCAAATAAAAAATTATTATTATTATTATGATTAAAATGAGGGTGGTACCATACGCCTCGTTAAAAAATCTTTCTAACCTAGTTTTAGAAAAAAAATTATGCATGATAACAAATTACAGAAACATCGAGAACAACTCGACAAAAGCAATCCAACAAGACATAACCTAACCAAATAACTCCCTAAGACATGTTACTAGCAGTTCGTCTAAAACAATAGTAAGGAGGTCATCCCTGTCACGTAAGAGCAGTGGTCGAATCGGCTCTGGTTCATCGTCGAAAATCGAGAGTTGGAACTGCGGAAGGGGTAGCTTGGACAAGCAGTCCGTAATCATTTTTCTTCACGCGAAATCCACTGAAAGTCTAATGACCAGGCGTGATTCCGAAACGAAGCAATGGCACGAACCAGGTGCAAGGTGTTCGTCGCGGCAGAAGGATCAAGAACCAGTCGTATAGAAGAGGAATTATCGAATTGAACTGCCAAAGGATTAGGCCACCTGAAGACCGACAAGGATGCTCCAAAGGTCCGCATGTAGCGGGGAGACTACGCTGACAGATTTACAGTAGCCCCTGACCCATTTCCCTGAAGGACCACGAAACACTTCTCCTATCGAGCCCATGCCATCAACATGAGAAGCAGCCGCATCCGTATTAAGACACAACCAACTATGGGACGGCAGATTCCACTGATGAGGCTCCCCGATGCTAGGCATTTGCGACAACACGGCAGGGATGGTTTCCGCAAAATAGGATGCCCAAGCCAGCCCAATCCTGTAAGCTTCAGATAAAGGAAGACAAACGCCACTATTATTAATTGAATTGTTAACAATATGAATAGTTGGGTTTCTTATTATGAAGTTTGTAAAAGTTTCTCTCATGGAAGATCGAATAAAAATATACAATGTATATTATACATTAGTCAACATTAAATAAACATATTATTTGCTTAAACAATGCGGTCTCGCGTAATTTTGAAGATATGGTAAATTGTATTAAAAAAGGTATTTATGAAGATATTAAATGCCAATTGGTGAGATTAGGGGTTAAAATTGAAATTAAAATTTTTGAGGGACCCAGAAGAATTTTTTATTTAAAACACTTAAAGTGAAGTATAAAATTTTTAGAGAGATTATATTTCAATAAAGAGGGTCAAGTAGAATCATTCAAGGGTTAGACTATTCGTTTAAGGCTTTGTTTGCCGTTGTAGTCTCAAACCTGGGTTTGGGGGGCAAACGCCCGTTTGCAGAAGTCAAATTTTCTGGTTGTCCTGAAACGCCCATTTGGGCGAGAAAATTGGTGGGTGAATGGTCGTTTAGAGCCAAACGAAGGTTGTTTGGGATTGTTGTTACTGGTGAACTGGCGTTTCCCACCGCAACAGCAACTAAACACGTAGCCTAAGTTTAAAAGCCAGTCTTGAAGGCTTTGACAAAAATATTGAACAAAAATGAGTTTGACCAAAAAGTTAGGCTCAATTAAAATATGGGCCCGATTCTCATTAAAGGTTCGAATTTGGTCTGATTTTTTTTACACTGACAATTAAATTTTATTTAAAAATTATAAAAGATATTACAAATACAACGGATTTAAAAAGAAGAAGAATGAGGACTAGTCCACCACAATCTCATACAAAAATCTAAAAGTGCAAAAAAAGTAAATACTTTCATAGAGATTAACATATCGTCAAAATTCAAAAGCCTTCATGAATCTCATCATTTCTATCCAAACGTGACGTATTACGGGCTAAAAAAGAGTGGTGAGCGAGTCAAACTATCAGACAGATTGCTCCGCTGCCCAAGGTTGATTACCTCGACAAATAACCATGAACCAAGTGGGGATCTATCTTTCTATGACCACCGAAAAATCAAAATCAAAACTAGCGTAGCGAAGATCTATGTGCGAGCACTAAATGATCACTAAGATATGTTGAAATCATGCCAAAACGATAGATAAAAAGAAACCACAAAAACAAAGAAAAACGTGCTACAAAAACAGAGGAAAAAGCACGCTACAAAGGTAGATATTCTTTTTAAAAATATGAAAAAACAAGGAAATAATAGACCCGATAATAAAAAATTAATAGTAAAATTAATTGCCGGCAACCGATTAAGAAAACAAAAGAAAGGAGGATGCGGGCTAAGAATGACGCAAAGAAAAAAATAGGTTAAAAATTCGGAGGTTGCGGCTTGCTTAGAATAAAATATCATGGTCTGACTTGCTTTTTAAATTAAATAAAAATAAATGAATAAAAATGAGTTTAATAAAAAAATTAAATATTTATAGTATCATTTTATTTTTTTATAATAACGGTCTGACTCGTTTTTTCAATTTATAGTATCATTTTATTTTTGATAATATATATTTATATCAAATAAAAATTATATTTATAATAATAAATGAATAAAAAAGAATTTAATAAAAAATATAAAATTATTAAACATTAAATTAAGTATAATGGGTTTTAAAAAAAATAATATAAGCGGTCCAAAATGAGTTTGAACATAAATGGATTTGAACAAAATTTAAGATTCATATTTTAAGTTAGGCCATACTTAAACAAACACAAAATGTATTTAATTCCATACATAAATCCAGTCCACGAACACATTTAGAAGCAAGGCTTCTCCTTTTAATTCACCGTAGCATAACATAAGATAATATGAGCATTTTTAATTAGTCAGTCAATTAATCTAAATTTCGAATAAATTTAATAAAGAAATTAAAGTCGATCAATCATTTAATAGTCAAACTAATTCAGTGGGTTTCTAATTTCATTTTAAAAGTTAAAATTCAAATTATTTAATACATTAATCTTAAATAATTTCCCTTAAATTCTGAAATATAAACCTTAAAATCTAAACTAAATCCCGTTGGATCGCGAAAAACTTTTCTTTATGACCAAGGAATGAAATATCTTCTCACTAATTTATTCTACTTTTTATATATTATATAGTTTATATAAAATATGAAATATATAATATTATAGTGTTTACATGGAAATAGTTTGTATATAATCTATCAAAATTTTCAAAAGAAAGTTGGCATCTGTATGTTCTTGAGATTAAACACAAGATTTAATATCAATTTTGTTCAATTTATTGTTTATTTTTCATTGTTAATAAAAGTTTAAAATAAAAGACAAGTATACAACCAAACGAAGCACTAAACCTGCTAATGGATTGGGTGCCTGTCAAGTGTCAAGCTAGCGTGCTTGGCATTACATGTAAATGATATTTTTTGTGATTTGCGTGTTTATAGTTTATAAATTATTTATATTTTTCGTTCAAACGTGTTTGAATTATTTCCTCCAACAAAAATATCAATTGGACTAAAACTAGTTTTCCTTAGCAACAATATGCAACTTAAATTTTGTTTTGGTTACAAGATTATCGTTAAATTTGTCGAATGTTATAAGCTGACATTTAAAATTTATGAACTATAATAAAATAGGGTAAAGCACACCAATGGTCACTGAACTTTTAGAGCACTTTTATTTTGGTCACCGAACTTCTAAAATTTTTATTGGGGTCACCCAACTTTTATTTTTTTCCCTCGCGTTACCTTCTGTTAGAAAATGCTGATGTGGCACGTTAGTTTTCCTTTTCTTCAAGGTAAACTATATAAATGGTGACCGAACTTTTAAAATGCTTTCATTTTGGTTATCAAAATTTTAAAACTTTCATTGGAGTCACCCAACACAAAGGCAGATATCAAAACAACATCGAACATACGATGGCGAACAAGGGCGAAGGGATGTATGAGTTGCCTCTCCCGATTTTAGGTATAATAGTATTTTAGGTCCTTATTAGTTTAAATACTAATCAAAGATTTTTGTCCCTCCCGATTTTTATATTTAAAGGTTTAATAGACTCTTTCCCTCCTAATGTTTGATCCTAACTCCGTCTCTAATGGCAATGTAAATTAATGTTTGAACTTAAACATGGGGGTGCATCAATTCTGCTTGCATATTCTAGGAAATTTGAGGAACAACTTTTGGATACAGCTTTTAGAAGTAAACTAAAATGCTATACTATTGATCATTAATTAACCTCAATGTTTTTTTTATCTCCCTTGTACTTATTAATCTTGAAGTAGCTTGAAGATAAGATTGTATACAATGTGATCAATAGATCAATGATTAATGCTTAAATTACGCATTCTTTCATCTCTAATTACTCATTGATTGATTGTTTTAAGTTGCTAATTTGGGCATTTTTGTTCATTTTCAATGCAGGACAGTAAATTCTAGAAATGTTGCTTAAACTGATGAAATTGTGCAATTTTTGATTTTATGGACTCATGGATGGATTAGTGGGCATGAATCTGGGCATGAAAGTCTAACTGGACGCCACATCAGCAGCTTCTAAAAGATGTCACATCAGCAGCGATGATAGCTTATCAACCGCGTTTCAGATGACTTATTAGCTAGAATTTAAATTCAAACTTTGGAATTATCTTTTGTAATTAATTTAAATAATTTGAGATTTATCTTTTATCTCTTTAGGGTTATTTTTAGGGTTTTAGGCTGCTATAAATACCCCATTTGGGCAAACTCAAAAACCATCTCTCAGATCTCTCATTTTCTCATCTTTTGGGTTTTAATTTGTTCTTGTTTTTCTTTATTAATAGAAGTTTTTACTTTTCTTCTCTATTTTCACTTTTTCAAGTTTATACTTTTTTTTTCAAAGATGGTAAGTATGATTTCTATCATACTTAGCTAAGTTTTCCATAGCCAATGGCTAAAGCAATGACTCAATTCCAACGTGAGGATTGAAAAGCACTTAAACAACTTCGGGTGTTTCTCTCAGTTTTCTAAACTTAATTTCAAAATCAAAATGATTTCGAAACCAAAGATTGACGTTGGTCAGGATGTTGTTTTGGTTAAATGTGTGGGAGGAAGGATCGGCTATTGAAGCACATTCGACTTCCTGGGAACACACTCAACAAAATTGTTTGCTAAGAGGAAATTGAGATCGGAATTAGTAATTATTGAAACAACATAGTCCGAGTCAGCCTTTACTTAAACATTTTTGATCTACAACATTGTTGTTGATTAGATCAATTTCCAAAATCGATATCAAAGATGACACTTGGGTATTCGGTATACAAGGCACAGTCACAAGGATTGATCCTTGTAGGCAAGTAACCCTCGTGAATCCCGAAGTGAAAAATCCTTTTTCTGATGATCCAAGGAAACTGAGTCAAAGCAAGGGCCCGAGGCTAATCTTTACCATACTGAATCTACTTCCTAATCTTCTCTACAATCTCTTATTTTTTTACTTAATTCCACAAATCCCCACCATACTTAAATATTATTCAACTCTCTTGTTGGCTCACCGATTGAACAAACATAAATTAGGAAGTTCTCTTAGTCCCTGCGAGATCGACCCTTACTTCTCTTTTACTACGTTTGAATTCCTTTATTTATTATTTAAGAAGAAGGAATTATATTGACGCGAAAACGACGCTTGTCAAATTGGCGCCGTTGCTGGGGACTTCGACAAAGTTACTGATTATTTTTGTTTGATTTATGACCAGGAAGAATCCGGGAGAACAAGCAGATTATAACCCGGAGATCGAAGCATACGCCCGAAGACTACACGCCTAAACACTTCGGGAAAAGAAGCAAAGACAACGACAACAACGACTAGAACGTAATCAGAAATAACATCTGAAGCAGAAACACATTTTGACCACACAACCGAAGAACCAGTTCCGATGGGAGACAACGACCAAACTATTCGACAACTGACTGCGGCCCTTGATGATAACCAGCCGATGTGCATAACATTCTCGAATGGTGAGACGCCATTCGCTCTCAAGACAGGCTTAATACACCTTTTACAACCTATCACAGTTTGCCAAGCAAAAATCCACATAAACATCTAAAGGAATTTCACATGGTCTGTCTAAGCACAAAACCACGGGGAATCTCTGAAGATCAAATAAAACTTTACACCTTTCCCTTTTTTCCAGCTGATATTGCCAAGGATTGGCTATTTGATTTACCCTCCAACTTGGTTACAACTTGGACTGACATGGTTCGCCTTTTTCTTGATAGGTTTTTCCTAGCAGCTAAGGCAAGCGAGCTAAGGCGAAGTATCCTGAGTATCCGACAAAAGGATACTGAATCTTTATATGACTATTAGGAATGTTTCAAAAAGCTATGCGCAAACTGTCTGCAACACGGATTGTCTGAACAAACGCTTCTCTATTATTTCTATGAAGGATTAACACCTATGGACATGAAAGTGGTAGACGCAGCAAGTGGATGAACTCTTATTAACATGACTCCAACGGCGGCATGAACGTTAATATCCACTATGGCCGCTAACTCGCAACAATTTCACCCTTCAAGTGAACCATCTCGATGGGTTCACGAGGTAAGTACAGTTTCGCTGGAAAACAAAATTGATAAATTAGCTGATATTGTTCAATCTCTTGTTGCAGATAAAAGAATTGCATCCATGCTTTGTGGGATATGTACGAGCCAGAGCATCCAACGGACTGCTGTCCGATTATACAAGAAGAGGACACTGCGCAAGTGAATGCCATAGGGAATTTCCCAATACCTCCACTAAGACAATACAACCCCAACGCCAACTCGTATAATCCAAGTTGGAAAAATCATCCAAACTTCAGTTATGCTCAAAATCAAAGGCAAAGTCAACCATATCAGCAGAGACAACCCACTCAACAACAATATCAGCAACCAAAGTCATCATTGGAATCCATCGTTGAACGGTTGGCAATATCCTAAGAGAAGTTTCAAAACTGCACTAAGACCCACCTACAAGATTTGGACAAACAAATGACCCAGTTGGCTCAAACCGTGGGGAGACTAGAGTCGCAGGGAAGACTTCCTTCTCAAACAGAGTCAAATTCGAGAGAGAATGTTAGTGCTATCACCATCTGAAGTGGAACCGTTGTCACACCTGAAGTCTCAAAAGAGAATGTCGCACGGTCCAAGAAGAGGAAGGAAACGCCACCTTCCAACTTCCAAGGTATGTCTTCATCGCCACCACCTCCTCCTCTTTTTTCTCATGAAATCGCACCACCCTTCCCATCGAGATTGATGAAGCGTGACAAAAGAGCTGACGAGAAGGAAATCTTAGAGGTATTCCAAAAAGTACAAGCCAACATACCTCTCCTAGAAGTAATTCGACAAGTGCCAAGGTATGCCCGATTTTTAAAGGAGCTTTGCACCACAAAGAGGAGACTGACTGGTCACGAGAAGGTAAATCTGGGAGAACATGTCTCAGCAGTATTTCAGCAGAAGCTTCCACCAAAGATGAATGACCAAGGTATGTTCTCTATACCTTGAAAAATAGGAAATATTTTAATTAAACATGCAATGTGCGACTTAGGAGCTTCAATTAACGTTATGCCACTTTCTGTTTATAAAATGATTACCAACGAGCCTTTAAAAGAAACAAGAGTAACTATCTAGTTGGTTGATCGTTCTATTATCTATCCAGAGGGAGTGCTTGAAAATGTCTTAGTGAAAGTCGATGTTCTTATTTTTCCTGCCGATTTCTATATCAGCGACATGGAAAATGATAGGACGAACACTTGCTCTGAGGTACTTTTAGGGCGACCCTTCCTAAGCACCGCGCATACAAAGATTGATGTGAGAAGCGGTGACACGCGTCGTGAACTGTCGAAATAATTATTCCTTAATCTCAAATAAAACAAATAAATAATGTAGTAATAGAGAAGAAGGGGTCGATCCCACAAGGACTAAGAGAACTTCCTGATTTATGTTTGTTCAATCGGTGAGCCGAGAAGAGAGTTGAATAATATTTAAATATGGTGGGGATTTGTGGATTTGAGTAGAAATAATAAGAGATTGTAAAGAAGATTAAGAAGTGGATTCAATATGGTAAAGATCAGCCTCAGGCTTTTGCTTTGACTCAGCTTCCTCGGATCATTGGAATAAGGATTTTTCACTTAGAGGTTCACATCGGTTACTCACCCACAAGGATCAATCCTTGTGACGGTGCCTTGTATACCGAATACCCAAGTGCCATCTTTGATATCGATTTTGGAAATTGATCTAATCAACAACAATGTTGTAGATCAAAAATAAATAAGTAAGCCGACCAAGACTACGTTGTTTTAATAATAAATGATTCTGATCTCAGTTTCCTCTTAGCAAACAATTTTGCTAAGTGTGTTCTAAGGAAGTCGAATGTGCTTCAATAGCCGATCCTTCCTCCCACACATTTAACCAAAACAACATCCTGACCAACGTCAATCTTTGGTTTTGAAATCATTTTGATTTTGAAATTAAGTTTAGAAAACTAAGAGAGATACCTGAAATTGTTTAAGTGCTTTTCAATCCTCACGTTGGAATTGAGTAATTGCTTTAGCCCTAGGCTATGAAAAACTTAGTTAAGTATGATTATGGTAAAAATCATACTTACCATTATAAAAGAAAAATAGCTAAAAAACTTAAAGCAAGAACTAAAGAAAAGAAATAACTTTATAAAGCTTTAAAAGTAAAAACAAAGCTAAGAATGAGAATGTGAGATGATTTTTGAGTTTGCCCCAAATGGAGTATTTATAGCAGCCTAAAACCATAAAAATAACCCTAAAGAGATAAGAGATAAATCCCAAATTATTTAAATTAATTACAAAAGATAATTCCAAAGTTTAAATTTAAAATCCGGCTGATAAGTTATCTAATATGCTGCCGATAAGCTATCGTTGCTGCTGATGTGGCATCTTCTAGAAGCTGCTGACGTGGCATCCAGTCAGACTTTCATGTCCAGATTCATTCCCACTAACCCAGCCATGAATCCAGAAAATCAAAAATTGCACAATTTCAGCATTTTAAGCAATATTCCTGGAATCTACTGTCCTGCATGGAAAATGAACAAAAATGCTCACATTAGCAACTTAAAACAATCAATTAAGGAGTAATTAGAGATAGAATAATGCATAATTTGAGCACTAATCAAATTCCCCCTCACTTATTCAATGCTTGTCCACAAGCATTTCTCAATTATCATGCTAAAAACCTTAATTTGCCAACTCCAATTTCAAAGAATTTCCAAGATTTCTAAAGTAAACTAAATCAAGTAAATGTTGAAATTCAAGATCAATCAATCATGGCATAATCAATTAAGTGTAAATCGAACAAGGCATTTCAATCGTCTACCAATTTCAAAGAATACAAGACTCAGCTCCTCACATTGGTTCACTCATTTCGCTCAAATGTTTCGGGTAAGAGAATCACTCAAGCCTAAACTAATCAACTCATTACCATAGACTTGTAACTAGATCTAATCTCCACTACTTAATATAAAAATGATGCAAAAATCAAGAAGACTTAAAATGGGTTGTAACGGGGTAAGGTTCGGGTAGGATAAAAGGCCGAAAATGAGGTTTAAAAAGTCAAGACAAGTAAAATTATTCCAAAGAATTTATTCGAAGAGAGGAGAAGAATCAATCATTTTTTTCATTCGAACTGTCCTTTTTTCTGCTTTTTTTTTTCACTGTTCGAACGACACAATATATTCGAACTGCACTGCACGGTTTTGCAATTTTTTTGCGTTGTATTTTCCTGCAATGTTTGAACCAAACTGCACTGATTTATTTTTCTGCACAGTAATTTTTTCTGCACAATTTTTTTTCTGCACTGCACTGTTTATTTTTCTGCACAGTTTTTTTCTACACTACACTGTTTATTTTTCTGCACAATGTTTTTTTCTGAACTGATTCGAATCTGATTTTTTTTCTCTTTTTTGCTTTGGAATAACCTCAACTTGTCCTGAAAAAGGATGACAAAAATAATTGAAAGGACAACAAAAATAAAATATGCATGACTTAATGATACGGTAAACAAAGAAAAGGATTAAAGGCTCAAAAATGGTTCACTAAGTGGAAAATAAATAAAAAGGGTAGGCTATTTTGTTTGGTAAGTGAAGTTGGTTTAATCCTAATGCCTCTATCATATTAGAGCATCATAATCAAAATGTGTAGTCTCAACAAGCATCGAGTTACAAGTTCTAGAATGCAATCAATTAGTTTGGCACACTCAATTGAAACAAAGAGCAAGAATAAAAACATATGCTCATTAGGCTCAAAACTCACACGAAAAGTCTATTGAACTAAGTCATGAATCCAATTCAATCAACAAATTCATGAAACGGCCAAGAAAAATTTACATAAATTAGTCATGCCATGCTATCATACAACCTAAATTCCAACAAAAGCGAGATCGAAATTCACAAGAAAAACAAAGAAACAAGGTGAAAAACGAGACATGCAACCATCAATTTCAATACATCAATTCAAGAAAAATCAATTCCAACCAGTTGAATAAGTAAAGTGAAATTTGATGCAACTTCCACCCCTCACTTAAATCATATTGTCCCAATATGTAAACCAAAATATAAGAGAGGAAAATAGACACTCCCCGTTTTAATGATGGACGTGGCGGGTGAAGACTCGGGGTCGACCGGAGGAGGCTTGTGGGAGCCAGCGAGCTTGCTCTCTTGTTCGAACCATGCCGGCTAGAGAGGGGAGTGAGTGTTTTTTTAAGTTTGACCGAATGTGATGGGGAAGGGGATGGTGTGCGACTGGGTTATTAGGGGAAATATGGGTGTGGTTTCTTTTATTATTTAGGGAATCACGTGAATGTATAGGAATGGGGAGAAGGTTGGTTAATTAGGTGTGGGGTCTAGGAGGGTTTTAAAATTTTTAAAAAATAACAACAATAATAATAAAAGGTTTAAAATAAGGATAGAGATAGGTGGATAAGTGATGGGAGTAAAAATAAAAAAAATAAAAAATAAAAGGAAGTTGTTTGGGAATGGAAAATATGGCTTATCATTCAAGCGTGGGGTCCACGAGGAGGTTTAAAATTGAAGAGGAAAAGATGCACCGCAAATTGGCAAATTTGCAAATGGTAAATGGTGGCAGAGAATTGTGGGTTCGGCTAACATGCACCCAAATTGGCAAGGGTTTAGCTAATGTGTACCATTAAATAAAGGTTTCTCCACTACTGATCCACGCATAAAGTATTTTCATGGACTGGAAATTATGCTTTGTTCGACCAAATTCACCGTAATCTTTATCAAAGTTTGATTTAGAATATTTGGGGTACCTGAAAATTCAAATAAAATATATATGAGATTAAAGTAAATAAAATAAAATAAAAAACGAATAGAAATTAAACAAACGTAAAACAAAAAAATGGGTTGCCTCCCATTAAAGCGCTTTATTTAACGTCGTTTATCTCGACGACCTAGTCATAGATCAAAACAAATTATATCAGTAACTTTGCCGAAGTCCCCGACAACGGCGCCAATTTTACACGCGTCGTTTTCGCGTCAAAATAATTCCTTCTTCTCAAATAATAAATCAAGGAATTCAAACGTAGTACAAGAGAAGTAAGGGTCGATCCCATAGGGACTAAGAGAACTTCTTGATTTATGTTTGTTCAATCGGTGAGCCGAGAAGTGAGTTGAATAATATTTAAATATGGCGGGGATTTATGGAATTGAGTAGAAATAATAAGAGATTGAAAAGAAGATTAATAAGTGGATTCAATATGGTAAATATTAGCCTCGGGCTTTTGCTTTGACTCAGCTTCCTCAGATTATTGGAATAAGGATTTTTCACTTCGGGGTTCATGTCGGTTACTCACCTACAAGGATCAATCTTTCTGACTGTGCCTTGTATACCGAATACCCAAGTGCCATGTTTGATATTGATTTTGGAAATTGATCTAATCAACAACAATGTTGTAGATCAAAAATAAATAAGTAAGCCAACTCGGACTACGTTATTTCAATAATAACTAATTCCGATCTCAGTTTCCTCTTAGCAAACAATTTTGCTAAGTGTGTTCCCAGAAAGTCGAATGTGCTTCAATAGCCGATCCTTCCTCCCACACATTTAACCAAAATAACATCCTGACCAATGTCAATCTTTGGTTTTAAAATCATTTTGATTTTGAAATTAAGTTTAGAAAAATAAAAGAGATACCCGAAATTGTTTAAGTGCTTTTCAATCCTCATGTTGGAATTGAGTCATTGCTTTAGCCCTAGGCTATGAAAAACATAGCTAAGTATGATTATGGTAAAAATCATACTTAGCATTATAAAAGAAAAATAGATAAAAACTTAAAGCAAGAACTAAAGAAAAGAAAGAACTTTATAAAACTTTAAAAGTAAAAAAAAAGCTAAGAATGAGAATGTGAGATGATTTTTGAATTTGCCCCAAATGGGGTATTTATAGCAGCCTAAAACCTTAAAAATAACCTTAAAGAGATAAGAGATAAATCCCAAATTATTTAAATTAATTAAAAAAGATAATTTCAAAGTTTGAATTTAAAATCCGGTGGATAAATTATCTGATATGCGGCTGATAAGCTATCGTTGCTGCTGACATGGCGTCTTCTAGAAGCTACTGACGTGGTATCCAGTCAGACTTTCATGCCCAGATTCCTGCCCACTAATCCAGCCATGAATCCAGAAAATCAAAAATTGCACAATTTCAGCAGTTTATGCAATATTCCTGGAATCTACTATCCTGCATGGAAAATGAACAAAAATGCCCACATTAGCAACTTAAAACAATCAATCAATGAGTAATTAGAGATAGAATAATGCATAATTTAAGCATTAATCAAGCGGTATATTAAAAATGGAATTTGATGGTGAGGTCGTAGAGTTTGACGTTTATAAAGTAGTGAAATACCCAGATCAAGTTGAAAGAATTAATTCTGTCGATATTATTGATCCCTTAGTTGATGAATTTGTTGAAACTAATTTTTTCGATAATTTTTACAGGGATCTTGAACTTTGTCGCAAAGAGGAAGAAAGAGAGTTTGAACATATTTTGTTTATCAATTCTGACTTATTTTATCTCCTTGTAAAACTAAAATGTTACCTTCTGTTTTGAAGGCTCCAAAGATAGAATTAAAACAGTTGCAGGAGCACTTGAAATATGCCTTTTTGGGAGAAAATAAGACCTTACCGGTGATCATCTCAAACAAGTTGTCCGAAGAAAAAGAGAAAACACTAGTGAAGGTATTGCGCACGCACAAGGAAGCCATAGGATGGACTATTGCTGATATTAAGGGACTTAGTCCCTCGACTTGTATGCATAAGATTAAAACGGAAGAAGGAGCGAATCCTTCTAGACAAGGACAACGCTGGTTGAACCAACCAATGATGGAGGTAGTAAAAAATGAGATACAAAAACTCATTGATGCAGATGTAATCTATCATATTTCAGACAATGACTGGGTAAGCCCAATTCACGTGGTACCTAAAAAGACCGGAGTTATAGTGGTCCAAAATTCAGAAGGAGAGTTAGTTCCGACGCGTGTACAAAACGGATGGAGAGTCTGTATCGACTACATGAAGTTGAAGTTTCTCACTAGAAAAGACCATTTCCTCTTCCCTTTATAGATCAAATGATTGAGAAATTAGCTGGTAAAACTCATTATTGTTGCTTTGATGGTTTTTCAGTTTTTTTTTTCCAAATTCCAGTTGCGCTAGAAGACTAAGAAAAAACAACTTTTACTTGTCCATTCAGTACATTTGCATATCGACGGATGCCCTTTGGACTTTGTAATGCACCGGCCACTTTCCAGAGATGTATGCTGAGTATCTTTTCTGACTATGTGGAAAAGGGCATCGAAGTTTTCATGGATGACTTCACGGTATACGATAGTTCTTTTAATGAGTGTCTTGATAATTTAACTAATGTGCTTAATAGATGCTTAGAATTTAATCTTGTTTTGAACTATGAAAAATGCCATTTTATGGTTGATAAATGATTAAATTTGGGACATATTGTGTCGTCTAATGGAATTGTCGTTGATAAGGCCAAGACCGATATTATACGCTCACTACCTTACCCCACAACTGTGAGGGAGGTTCATTCTTTTCTTGGCCATGCAGGTTTCTACCGAAAATTTATTAAAGATTTTTCAAAGCTGGAGCGACCGTTATATGAGATGTTACAAAAAGATAAAGTCTTTGACTTTAATTTTGAGTGCAAAGAATCGTTCGATGTACTTAAAGAAAAGTTGATCACGACACCAATCATCAAAGCACCAAATTGGGAATATGATTTTGAGCTTATGTGTGACACATCAGATACGAGCGGTGGAGCTGTTCTTGGACAAAGAATCGACAAAGAACCATATGTTATTGCCTATGTTTCAAGGACTCTGGACTCGGCTCAGAGAAATTACTCCACAACCGAAAAAGAATTACTTTCTATTGTTTTTGCTTTAGAAAAATTTAGATCTTATTTGCTTGGAACTAAAGTGATTGTTTTTTCTGACCATGCAGCTTTAAAGTACCTTATAAGCAAAAAGGAGGCGAAGCCAAGGCTTATCCGATGGATCCTGCTTTTACAAGAATTTAATTTGGAAATTAAAGACAAGAAGGAAAACGAGAATCTCGTAGCTGATCATTTAAGTCGCATACCCCTTTCTATAACCGATCCACCGCTTCGAGAAGAGTTTCCAGAGGAACATTCGATGTTGAGGCAGAAGGTGGTTCCATGGTTCGCAGACATGGTAAATTACTTGGTAACAACTAAATTAACCTTAGACTTGTCTAGATCTGAAATTAATCAACTAAAGCGAGAGTCTCGATATTATATTTAGGATGATCCTTATTTATGGAAGCACTGTTCGGATCAGGTAATTAGGCGATGCGTCACTGGGGAAGAGGTAAATTCTATCCTAGACTTTTGCCACTCTTATTCATGTGGTGGTCACTTTGGACCAAAGCGAACTGCCAATAAAATTTTGGAATGTGGTTTCCTTTGACCTACTATATTCCGTGACATTTACTTATAGTGTAAATCATGTGATAAGTGTCAACGTGTAGGGAATTTAAGCTGAAGGAATGAATTAGCTCAAAATCCGATTCACATCTATGAGATTTTTGATGTGTGGGGAATCGATTACATGGGTCATTTTACTTCTTCATTTGGAAATTTTTATATCATTCTTGCAGTTGATCATGTTTCTAAATGGGTGGAGACTAAGGCTACCCGAAATAATGATGCTAGAACTACTGTTAATTTTTTGAAAAAATCTATCTTTTCTAGGTTTGGCACACCACGAACGATAATTAGCGATCGATGAACCCATTTAATCAACAAGGTAATTGACGCGCTCATGAAAAAGTTCGGAGTGACTCAAAGAATTGCCACCGCTTATCATCCGCAGACCAACGGACAAGCAGAAGTGTCAAACCGTGAGATTAAGCAATTCTTGAAAAAATTGTTAAATCGGATCGTAAAGATTCGAGTCTCAAGTTGTCCGACGCATTGTGGGCATACCAGACAGCTTATAAAGGTCTCATTGGAATGCCCCCGTATCGACTCGTTTTCAGTAAGCCATTCCATTTGCCGGTTAAATTGGAGCATCGAGCCTATTGGGCAGTTAAGCAATGTAACATGGAGATGGAAGCAATCAGAGAAGCGCGAAAGCTACACATTCAAGAGTTAGAGGAAACCCGACGAAACTTAAACTTTGTTGTTTAATTCAAAACTTAAACTTAAACTTTTTGTTGTTTAATTCAAAACTTAAACTTTTCGCAATTAACCAAAAGATTTTGTTGTTTAATTCAAAACTTAAACTTTTTGCGGGCAAACTTTGATCGAAATAGCTCGGCCCATTTACGGTAACTCAAATTTTTCCTCATGGCGCAGTGGAGATAGAAGACAATTCTGGAGCTCGATTTAAAGTAAACGGCCAAAGGTTGAAGCTGTATTATGAGAACGCCTATGTAGGATTAGCCGAGGAGATCGAATTAGAAGAACCTACGCTTTAAAAATCGGCTCATCGAGCTAACGACGTTAAATAAGCGCTGGAAGGAAGGCAACCTATTTTTAATTTATTTTCGATACAATTTTTCTTAATTTACTTTCTTTCTTTCTATTTTATTTTTGCATTAAATCGTCTACCATCCCTTGTTGTTGATCGTATTTTGCATCGATTATGTACAAGTTTTGCAAGCATGGAGCACGTTAGCACCACCCTTTTAATCTGTGCACTATAGTCGGCCTCAATTAAAAAATCAGAATCAAATTTTGATTTTTCCCTATCATAATCGGTCAAATTTTGACCTAATCCTTTTCCTTTTTGAAATTTCGTGGGCCCCATTTATGATAAGCTATCACAATCCTTTCTAATTTCAATTTTTCCCTACGTTTCCCTCCACAGACCTAACACTATTCCCCTTCTTCTTCAGCTATTTCATCAACCATTCATCCACTTCAACCTTCTTCAAACATTCATCATGGTGAGGGGAACAAGCCCGCTGTCTCCCTCAGACCAATGAGCATGTCATTCTCAGCGACCGTCAGTGGTTTGCGCCACCATAATTCTTGGTTGTGCCCAGCGATTTTGACTCACAGCCCGTTCCTCCGCCGCCTCCCCCACGTCGCAACCGTAGGCAGCAGTAGCAAGCGATTGCAATTCAAACGAACGACCAGAAACCAGCCCCTGATCACTCCTTTGGTCGGTCTGTTCGATCGATAGGACAGCGCGGCTACCAGGTCTTCCTGCCACCAGCCACCGAGTAGCCAGCCGGTACCGTCATCACCATTCTTCCACTACTTGCCCTCCACCTCATCATCTCAGTAGATGCCAGATACCGACGATGCTAACCAGCCACGACGAAATAGACCCTCAAGAACGCCGACACCATCCTTTCAATCCATGCATATCAATGCTGCGTTTTCCCACTTCATGCATTCGTCTCTGCCGCGTCAAACAACCGAGGTAAATTTGATCTTATCTCAGTTACTCCTTTACTAATGTTCCATCATGTTTTTGGCTTCACAAACACTTTTGGAACTAATCTCCACGTGAGCGGTCCATCGACGGAACAACCAAACTTTGGGCAAGGACATCATTCTGATTAGCTCGCTTCATCCTATTCGAACAACCCAATTCTGAACTTTGGGTAAGTTCAGGAAACAGTGTCATTCTGAATGAACAACCCAATTAGGAAGAGCATTCAGAACGCTATCGACGTGGCCGTAGGTATTTGGTTCCGACCGAGGAGGTTGTACATGGCTATTTGGAGTTTGATGGTGACGACTTGGAGCGATTTAATCATATTCGCCACCGTTACTTTCAAGTCTTTAAGTATATTCCTCCCTAAACTTTAGAAAGTTTACACTTGCGCGAGTCTGTCACACAATTTTTTGATGCGATTGGTTGGACAACTTATCCAGAAATTCGATGCAACACATATTATGAACTAGTTTTTGAATTTTATGCCACGTTTTCATTTGATAAAAAAATGTGTTATTTCTGTGCATTCTCCTGATGTCGTATCCTTTCGATTGCTTGGTCAGAATTTTAGAATGTCAATTACGGAATTTAATTTTTATATGGGATTCGTGATAGATGTTACGGATCCTAGGTATTTGACCGCTCTACTTGAGATTCTACAGGACTTTGACAATGACATGTGCTATGAAACTCTTACTGGCTTGGCGGGTTCCAAATACGATCCTCGTGCGACAAAGGGATGAGTTATTCATAATTCGGCACTCTGCTACATACATCACTTCCTTGCGTACAACTATTCAGGCCGTAATGACATTTCTTCCAATTTGAGTAAGGTCAAACTTTTATTTTTATGGTGTATGCAAGTCGGCATGAAGGTAAATCTTGGCTTTTGGTTTGCCCATGCCTTCGAGCGTGTTGCGCGAACCAAACGCCTACTTATTCTTGGTCCTTATATCACGCATCTTGCATCCTGACTTTTCCCTCTAACATTTGATCCTTCACAATTTACTTACGCTTTTGCCATGAATGCTTTGGATGCAAGGTGCTTGGAAACAATGGGTCTTCTAGCTGGTACTCTCGATACGCCATATATTGTTCCTCCAAACACTAGTACACCTCGTAATGAGCGCATTTTCCTCTAGAGGCTTGTACCTCGACCAGTACAAGAAAATAATCCGCAGCCGGATGCTAACGAGCGTCTAAACTCCATCGAAACCAATATTGCCGAAATCCTATCCTTTCTTCGTCTGGGCACGTCTCGTCAAGGGCGTGGTAGTGGGCGTGGCCGCAATTAGCTAAGGGAGTATTCCATTCCCTCTCTTGCACTTTATTTTCCATAATAGGACATTATTATTAAGTGAGGGGTGGAACTAGAAATCAAATTGACTCTCACTTATGATTTGCGATTGAAATTGAGTTGTTTCTTGATTAGAATTGTTGATGACCTTGGTTGCTAGTCTCTTGTTTAATATAATTTCTTTGTGAACTCAATCTTGTTCTTATTGAACTTAGGATGCACGATAGCATGGCATGACTAATTTATGTAAATTTTTCTTGGTCGTTTCATGAATTTGTTGATTGAATTGGATGCACGACTTAGTTCAATAGACCTTTCGTGTGAGTTTTGAGCCTAATGAGCATATATTTTTATTCTTGCTCTTTGTTTCAATTGAGTGTGCCAAACTAATTGATTGCATTCTAGAACTTGTAACTCGATGCTTGTTGAGACTACACATTTTGATTATGATGCTTTAATATGATAGAGAAATTAGGATTAAACCAATTTCTCTTACCAAACAAAATAGCCTACCTTTTTATTTATTTTCCACTTAGTGAACCATTTTGAGCCTTTAATCCTTTTCTCTGTTTACCACATCATTAAACCAAGCCTATTTTGCTTTTGTTTTCCTTTCAATTATTTTTGTCACCCTTTTTCAGGACAAGTTGAGGTTATTCTGTAGCGAAGCGAAAAAAAAGAGAGGAAAAAATCAGATTCGAATCAGTTCGACAGAACAGTGCAGAAAAAACACTGTGCAGAAAAATAAATCAGTACAGTGCAGAAAAAACACTATGCAGAAAAATAAATCAGTGCAATTTGGTTCGAACAATGCAAAAAATACAGCGCAGAAAAATTGTAGAACTGTGCAGTGTAATTCGAATATTCTATGTTGTTCGAACAGTAAAAAAAAGCAGAAAAAGAAAAAGGAACAATTTGAATGAAAAAAATAACAATAAACAATGATTGATTTCTTCTCTTCTCTTCGAATAAATTCTTTGGAATAACTTTACTTGTCTTGACTTTTTAAACCCCATTTTTCGGCCTTTTATCCTACCCGAACCTTGCCCCGTTACAATCCATTTTTAAGTCCTCTTGATTTTTGCATCATTTTCATATTAAGTAGTGGAGATTAGATCTAGTTACAAGCCTATGGTAATAAGTTGATTAGTTTAGGCTTGAGCGATTCTCTTACCCGAAATACTTGAGCGAAATAAGTGAACCAATGTGAGGAGCTAAGTCTTGTATTCTTTGAAGTTGGTAGACGATTGGAATGCCTTGGTCAATTTACACTTAATTGATTATGCCATGATTGATTGATATTGAATTTCAACATTTACTTGATTTAGTTTACTTCAGAAATCTTGAAAATTCTATGAATTGGAGTTGGAAACTTAAGGGTTTTTAGCATGATAATTGAGAAATGCTTGAGGACAAGCATTGAATAAGTGAGGGGGAATTTGATTAGTGCTTAAATTACGCATTCTTCTATCTCCAATTACTCCTTGATTGATTGTTTTAAGTTGCTAATTTGGGCATTTTTGTTCATTTTCAATGCAGGACAGTAGATTCCAGGAATGTTGCTTAAATTGATGAAATTATGCAATTTTTGATTTTCTGGACTCATAGTTGGATTAGTGGGCATGAATCTGGGCATGAAAGTCTGATTGGATGCCATGTCAGCAGCTTCTAGAAGACGCCACATCAGTAGCGATGATAGCTTATCAGCCGCGTTTCAGATGACTTATCAGCTAGAATTTAAATTCAAACTTTGGAATTATCTTTTGCAATTAATTTAAATAATCTGGGATTTATCTTTTATCTCTTTAAGGTTATTTTTAGGGTTTTAGGCTGCTATAAATACCCCATTTGGGCAAACTCAAAAACCATCTCTCAGATCTCTCATTTTCTCATCTTTTGGGTTTTAAATGTTCTTGTTTTTCTTTATTAATAGAAGTTTTTACTTTTCTTCTCTATTTTCACTTTTTCAAGTTTTTACTTTTTTTTCAAAGATGCTAAGTATGATTTCTATCATACTTAGCTAAGCTTTCCATAGCCAAGGGCTAAAGCAATGACTCAATTCCAACATGAGGATTGAAAAGCACTTAAACAACTTCGGGTGTTTCTCTCAATTTTCTAAACTTAATTTCAAAATCAAAATGATTTCAAAACCAAAGATTAACGTTGGTCGGGATGTTGTTTTGGTTAAATGTGTGGGAGGAAGGATCGGCTATTAAAGCACATTCGACTTCCTGGGAACACACTCAGCAAAATTGTTTGCTAAGAGGAAACTGAGATCGGAATCAGTTATTATTGAAACAACATAGTCCGAGTCGGCCTTTACTTAAACATTTTTTATCTACAACATTGTTGTTGATTAGATCAATTTCCAAAATCGATATCAAAGATGGCACTTGGGTATTTGGTATACAAGGCACAGTCACAAGGATTGATCCTTGTAGGCAAGTAACCGACGTGAATCCCGAAGTGAAAAATCATTTTTTCGATGATCCAAAGAAACTGAGTCAAAGCAAGGGCCCGAGGCTAATCTTTACCATACTGAATCCATTTCCTAATCTTCTCTACAATCTCTTATTTTTTACTTAATTCCACAAATCCCCACCATACTTAAATATTATTCAACTCTCTTGTTGGCTCACCGATTGAACAAACATAAATCAGGAAGTTCTCTTAGTCCCTGTGGGATCGACCCTTACTTCTCTTTTACTACATTTGAATTCCTTTATTTATTATTTGAGAAGAAGGAATTATATTGACGCGAAAACGACGCGTGTCAATCAAACTAATGGGTTTACATTACAGACAATATTCAAGAATATGATATATAAAAATATTTTATGTTGGTAAATACATCAATCTACATAACTTTAATTATTGTTCATTGATAATCATAAGGTAAAATCTACTTCTTACTTTTGTGTTTTTATACATTGAAAGAGTTTTTTCTTAAACCAATGGGGTTGTTTTAAAGCAAAATAAAAATTGGGCGATTCCAATGAAAGTTTTAAAATTTCGGTGACCAAAATGAAAGCATTCTAAAAGTTCAGTGACCATTTATATAGTTTATCTTGAAAAAAGGAAAACTAACGGGCCACGTCAGCATTTTTAACGGACGGTAACGAGAGGGACCAAAATGAAAGCGAAATAAAAGTTGGATGACCCCAATAAAAATTTTAAAAGTTTGGTGACCAAAATAAAAACACCCTAAAAGTGCGGTGACCATTGGTGTACTTTACCCTATAAAATAATACTTAAACTTAGAAAAATGTATCACTACTTGTAGAGATCATTTTTTAACTGAATAAAAAATTTTATTTACTATTTTATAATTTTTAAAAATTTAATAACAAAAAATTATTTTAACATAATTTAGTGATTATTCATATGCTTTACCCTTTAATATATTAAGAAGTAAACTTTTTTTTTGACAAATACAGCTTAGTCAACCGCTCAAATGTACTTGCTCATCAAGAAGTAAACTTTTGAATCAAAGATCAATCTAAAACAAAAATAGTGTGACAAAACAAAAAAGGTTCCTTGGTGCAAGAGAGCTTGGGGAGGTTCTTCTATTCATTGGCACTCGTTTGTTTAAAGATTTCTGTCATTAATATTAAGAGTGCTCATAATAGGTTAATAGTATCATTTAATATAAATAGACAATTAATCATTATAGCAGTTTTTATATTTTATTTACCATAATCTAATTGTTAAGAATTAGTTAACCGCTATATTTTTTAACAGTTTAGGGATAGGAATTGGGTAGAGAATATTTGAAAATTGTAGGGATCCGAACCGACGTGGATGGGGAATAACCGAAACCTTCACCCACGGGGACGATGACAGGAAACTTCTATCACCGAAGCTCAAATGGGGATGGAGACAGGAATTGTTATTTCCGAATCGTGAGAATAACCAAATCGTAACCGTATAAATAACTGTGGGGATCTCCGAAAAAATATCCATAATGATCCCCGATATTTTACAAATTTTTTAAAATATATACAATTAACTCTTATTTACATGTATACCTACATATCTTATTATCAATATTCTAGTCCATCAAGATATTTGTGTCTTTTGTTTAAACCTTATTAAGCTTGGGTGACCTCTCTAGTAATTTACCATTTTTTTGTTAATTAAGAGTATATAATTTATTTATCTCCTTATTTCTTCCGTTCATTTTACACAAAAACTTTGTTCCCCTTCAACCATATGTTTAAGTGTCTCGAGTATATGACTTGTAAATTGAAATCGACCATATATTTTGGTTAGTAAAATAGTAAATTTTGTTTTACTTTTGGGGATAGGGATTCCCCGAAAATCGTGGGAATCCAATGGGTATGGGGACGAAAAATTCACCGAAACATATAATGGGGATTACCCAAAACCGTACCCACAAGTGTCAGGGACAGAGTAGGGATTACAAAATCATCCCCGAACCGACCGATTCCCACCCCTAGTTAGGTTACAGGTTAAGCTGTTATCTATTATAATTTCTTTCACATGTTTATTGCTTTTGAGAATAATGAAAATATCTCTCAAATAAATACCATATTAAAATTTTTAGAAAAAAGAACTCAAATAGAGAGATTATAAACACAAATTCTATAATTAATTAGAAAATACCTACATGTTAACAATTAACCATCATTTTTAGCTGTTCGATTAACCGAAACCGTTTAACC
The DNA here is from genome assembly GCA_019671005.1 of Hibiscus mutabilis. Taxonomy (NCBI): domain Eukaryota; kingdom Viridiplantae; phylum Streptophyta; class Magnoliopsida; order Malvales; family Malvaceae; genus Hibiscus; species Hibiscus mutabilis. The sequence goes on along the minus strand of CM033721.1, from coordinate 69,081,778 downwards.
TTAATAATTAGGCAATTAACCTACAAAATGTAATGGTTATATCAATTCATGGTTATGATTAACGGTTACATATTATTTTCATTTTGTACACCCTAACTAACATGTTACCAATAAGTGATCGTGTCTCCCTTTTTTGAGTGAAATAGGAGGCTTAAACCATTACATTAGACTCGCCGAAGGCGAGAATAAGGGGACAGATATATCCCTTTGTAAAAGAGCAACTAAATCAAGAGGGGATCGTCAAGACCATATACAATTTCATTCGGAGGTCCTTATTTTCTCTTATTCATAATTTATCTATTCTCTCACACTTTTTTTTATCCTTTTATTGTTTATTTTCGATTTTTTTCTTGCTCACATAATTCAATTATAAGTATATAAGTGTGTGATGCATACTCACAAGATTCATCGTACCCTTACCATATATGCATCGGTGTAACATAACTAGAGTCCCTAAAAGAGTAACATAACTAGAGACCAACTATTTGCAGAATGCTTATGTAGAGAACATGTTTAGGTGTCGATTTTGATTGTATGTGGCTTCAACATAGAACACCTCACATGGACAGACATGACAGATTGGGTGTTTAAACATAGCAAAGGGAAAAAGCTCTGATAATATTGTTTTATAACTTCGGTTTGTTTTAATGAATTTCTAGCATTTGGTCGAAAAAAGAGAGGAAAAGCTCCGATATTTGTCTGTAATTCGAATTGCTTGGATAAAGACTTGATGAACATGAAGATGGGTAAAATGTATTTATATACGAATAATATTGATTTTTAAACATTGTACTAATATATATTTTTAATATCGTATATTATTTTAATTTCAATTTAAATAATTATGATACTATTTATTTATGGGTCATTATACCATGCATCGGTGGTTGAAACATTTTATTTTCACAAATGCTCTAATTTTAGGGGTTATGAATTCAGTTTAGGGTTCATAGTTTAAAGGTTTAGGTTATGTGTTTAGAATTTAGGGATTGTGGTTTAAATTTAGAGCTGTAATCACTAATTTTGTCCGGGGTTAACCTCTTTTTTATTATTCAATATTGGGCTTATATATGTTTATCTTATTATTAGGTGATTATAAAATGGGCTCATGTGTGTTAGCATACATATAAAGTCTATATCTTAAGTATGTCGCGTTATCGTCCACGCACTACTGCCGATTTGTCCCCCCGGCCACGTGGCTTTGTCTCCGGCAATCTCGGGATATTATCACCGGCTCCCAACCACCAGCATGGGCAAAAACAATAAAAAATTCAAGGGTTAGCAAAACCTAATTTTAGGTGTAATCAGCCACAGTTATTCAATTAATGTTTGCTTGGAAGTATGAACAAAGATTGGGGATAAAAGATGTAATCGGGTTTATAATCAACAGTTTTCCAGATTCAAATAAAAAAAGGCACATTCTGATTTCCCCTTTCATTTTCCTTGTCTTTCTTTCGAATATAATCACAGAAAGCAACCAAAGAACAATCAATCATGCATATTCAATCCTTCATTATCATATTAATCTTTTGAATTCGAATATATATAAGGGGAGAGTAAGAACAGAAAAGGGGAAAATTTACCTTTCGGCGGTGACGCTTCCCAGGGAACGGAGGCTCTATCGGCGAATTCCAACAGTGAGGAGTTGAGCCATAACGAGGAGAGTCACATACTTCGAGATCACGTTGATCCAACAGTTGCCAGCGAAGATCTGGGGAGAGGAAGCTGAGAGGTTATCAACTGATTTCGTGAGGAACGACCGATTTTCATGGGAGATCGACGATAGGGGAAACTAAACCACACTCGTTGATGGCTTCGCATGGCCGGAATATCCTCGGATTCAACGGCGAATGGCGTTTGAAGGTTGGCAGCTGAGTTGTAGAGGGTTTGTTAGGGGAAAAGGGGTAGACTGAGAAAGAAAAGGGTTATAACCCATTTTTTTGTCGCGACTGGTATAACCGGTTTCGTGACCGGCTAAGCCGGTTAGTCTACCCGGATAACAACCCGCTCCAGAACCCAACCTGGTCCGCTCCAATAGCCCAACCCGGCAATTTGTAGCCTAATCTGCTTGGGCTTGGTAAACTCTTTATCCTATTTATTTAATTTCAGCCCACATTTTTCTTATAAGGTATAACATGTTTTATTTATTTATTTTAGTATTTGTCATTAAATGTCATATGATACATGTATTTTATATATGTTACATAGTATTTAAGTAGTATATAAAGATTTAATATTTAGTTTATAACATATACTACATATATGTATTTTCATTTAAATAGATGACCATCTAATATTAATATTTTATAAAGACAATAGTGTAAATATTATAATGTTTGTATATATATAAAATACTTATAATATATAATATACGAATTGTTATCATAACGTAGGATATATACATGTAATATTTTTAAAATGCATTATACATAGTTTTTTATATATGATATATGTATTATAATATAAATTTCCTTTATACCGTATATGTCATATAAAATTCTTAAATATATATATATTTTACAAATATATATGAGGTATTTTTTATTATGTTATATGTTTTTCTGAAATAAAATATTAATATTATTACAAACAAAGTTTTTTTAAATGCTAATTTTATGTAATAAAAAGATTATAATGTATGTAATTTCTTTTTTTATAGAATTCATAATTTTTGAAAGTGCAATATATATATATATATAGTTTTTTTTTAAAAGGCTCTAATACTTAAAGTTCTAAGGATTATAATATAATCTCAAACTATATTTTGATAACAAATTTATGAAAATGTTCATGAGCCCTAAGCATTTAGATTTGATTTTTAGTAGTTTGGGCTTTTAGTTTTGGGCCTAATTTTAATAGTTTTAAGCTTTTGGGCGTAAGTTGGGATTAACAAAATTAATTCGAACAAGTCGTGTGCTCGTATTATAGGGACATGATCCTAAAATTTATCAGATTAGTTTTAGTTTTTAGAATATTAATTAGATTAGTGTTTGGATTAATTTAGTGAATTTAAATTTATCCTTGGCTTATTGGGGTAAATGTTAAATTCATTAAATTAATTGAACATTTTTTATTTACTAAAAATTATCAACTTTGAAGTCTAATCTAGCATTAAATTACAATTTAGTCACCATAAATTAGGTTTTTTAATCTTTTAGGGCTAAATATATAATTGAGTTGTATATCAAATTGGGCCTTTCCTTTTTTAATGTTTACATTTATGCCCTTGATTGTCATACATTAGTTGACATCCATATAATCTGTAATCTTAATTGCATCTCTAATTAACCTAAATCACAAAAGGGGAGGTATTTATTAATTCAAACATTTGTGTCGTAACAGTCCGAGTTTAAAGGATGTTGACCAAATATTCGAATTAATTTTTACCATCCCGAGGTAAATGGATTAAAAATTGACAAAAATCATCACATCATACTCAAATGTTTGCATCATGCTTAAAGTTGACGTACGGGGGTCGAACCATAAATTAACACGGCAGTCGAGCTTATTCGATGTCAGTTTAATTTATGGTCCGACATATCGTCAACCTTATTAAACAAATGTTTAAGTAATTTGAGTCCACCAATTCGATAAGGCCCGTGCAATCAAGGTTAATTTTTATCTGAGAACTTCAAATTCAATTTAATTTAAATTTCAATAATTTCCATCCTTTTAAGAGCAACAAATTTTCTGGTATTGATCTCCGGGCGTGATGGGGTGCTAATCCTTCCCCACACGTAACCAACTCCTAAACCTTTTCAAAATGACTCTCTGGTTTTGTGGTGTCCGGCCTACTTTATCCAAGTGGCCGGTGGCGACTCTAAGTTTTCAATCGTTTTTTTTTCAAAAGAATAAGAATTTTCAAGAGAAATCCCTTTTTTCAAAGAATGATTTAGGGATAACCCGTAGCACCCGAACCATACCATTTTAAAAGATAAAAAGGTCGCTATAGAGGGCAAAACCAAAAAAATGAGAAAAAAGAAAAATGAGTGGCTGAGTGTGCCTTTAAATAGGCGTTGGGCCTAGAGGCCGGTGAACCCCCGCGAGCAGCCCGTGCACCTCCAGCTAGCCTGCGCCCTTCTTCCTTCATCTTTGTACTTTGACTCCTCACATTTAATAAAATTCAATTGGGTCCCTTTTTCTTTATGTTTCAAGTTTAATTTCCTTTCAATTCAGTCCTAATTTACTAGTTTAATTAAATTTCAATGCTCTAATTAAATTATATGCTTGCATATTTTAAAATTGAGCATATAGAATTATGTGCAGAGAAAGTAATCACCTAGATCTAATTAATTATTAGAGCCTTTAGATTTTAGGTTCTTTAATTAGGAGTTTAATAATTAAATTGGAAAAGGACATTGTAGTAAATTAGTGTATACTAAATAGAAATTTTGGGGTTCAAACTTGGATGGTGTTTCACTTGCTTGCAATGAGATGTTATCTCAAATTGCCTTAAAGAGGTACATTTAATATACATTACAACTTAGAATTAAATGAATTCACCTAGTTGATTTAAATAGAACCTTAATTAGGTTAGCACTTTAATTAATTAGAATGACCAATTTAATTAGGGAATATTATGTGACATTTAGGGTTTTGAGATGGACGATATTTAAGCAATTGGTATTGTCTCATAATGGTCTTTAAATTAATAATATTCATAGTTTAATTAATTTAATTAAACAGTCTAATTAAGTTAGCACTTAAAATGAACAAGACGATAATGAATCATGCATTAAAACCTTTTATGTTGGAAATATATTTATGAATATGAATAGGGGTGCTTCGTAACTGAGCGCTTTTAATCTCATATTCAGTTAAAAATATATTTCCTTATAAAAGGGTATCTCAATTTGGAATTTACATCCAGTTAATAATTAAGGGTTAAATTAAATTCAAATTGTTATTCGAAATGCCAAAATGCTACGTAAAATTAAAAGGTACCGATAACAGGCGTTTGTGGGGGTGTTAATCATTCCCTATACGTAACCGAATCCCGAACCTAAATTTTAAAGAATAAATCTCTGGTTTGTTTTATGGCGTCTGGTCTACCTTTAAGTGACTGGTGGCGACTCCAAATTGTTTTCGAAATTAAATAAAGGAAAATTCGATTTAACATGAAAAAACCTAAGTTTTCAAGACCAAATTAAAAATGGACAAAAACCTTAATTTTCAAAATTCTAATCGTCAGGCTATTTTCACACCCGATTAAAAAATAGTTGTGATACAAAGCATATGAATAATGAATGGTAAGCTACAGTATATTATAGTTAGTACCATAAATTACATGTCTTACGGTTTACATGTATTATCTCATAATAGTAAATAAAAATTAGCATATATAACCCTGTACCCTGTCCCCAATAATATTTATGTTTCATATTTAATGATAAGTTCTAAATTACATTTTATCTATTCCGGCCTCAAACTTATATCTCCAAGTGTGAAATTTATGTAGTTGGATGAATGAATTAGAGTTGCAGCAGAATCAATTACAAGTTGGTTTCAATAATTAGTTCGGTGTAGACATTTTATTCTTCTTAAGTTTGTCGTAGAAAGGATAAATCAACTAAGTTCTAGTTTCTTTTAGAAAGGAAAGAATGAAAATGCAAGATTTGCTAGAGTTGACTGAATTTATGCTTGTAGACCAAAAGGAGAGAGTGGACTGGGTTGAGAGAAAGAGCATAGACGGTAATATGGAGTAAATTACTTTGGCATACAAGATAGACTGCCCATAAAACACAGACTATTAAAAAGAGGCTTAGAAGTAGATGACAAATGTATTATGTGTAATGTTGTTAATGAGACACGGGATCATGTCTTCTTTAGCTGTAATTATTCAAGGGAAATGAACCCAACGAGTGGTTTCAGTAAAAAAGACGATGATATTTATCTTAGAAAATTCGGGTTCGAGTAGCTTTGTCTGCAAGATATGTGTCTTATTAAAGGGTTGAAAAAAATATGAACAGATACTACCTTGTAAACACCTTAACACTGTTTAAAGAAAAAACTTATTCAAGGAAATATGGAGTAATTGTGTTACTTCGTGACCTTCAAAGACTTGTATTGGGATAGCAAGGACCGAATTGAGGAAATATATATGTTTTGGGACTAAAATTGTTATAATTCCATGCAATGGTGTCATCTTCGTTAAAACTTAAAGGAAACTTAACTGTTATTGCCAAAATAGAAATAATATGTAACGTTAGTAACAATTTTGTCAAAAAATTTTACTTCATTGACCAAAAATAGGAAAAATGCAATAGTTCAGTGACTTCTAGTGTAGTTTACCCTAAAATTTTACTATTATATTAAGGCTTATTTAAAAAGTTAAGTTTCCAAACTACCTCTTTTAAACTATAGGTGACTAAACTATTTTTTGCTAGAAATAAGTGTCTAACATTTTCTTTCATTTATTTTAGGTGTCTGATCGTTAAAGGTCGTTTAAAAAATATTTATCGGATCATTACTTGACACATGACAATACTTTTTTTTTTAATTTTTTAAAAAACTTTAAAATATTAATTTTTTTAAAAACCCTGAGATTCTTAAAAATCTTCAAATCAGTCCCCAAATCCTTAACAATAAATTAAATAACAAAACCCCAAATCTCATCGTTGCCGCTACTAATTGCCGTCGTCGACCCCACCCCTTCAGTCGTCGGGCCCAATCAGTCGTTTTTCCCAACAAGTCATCGTTAGAAACTGGGGAATGATGTGCTTTCACATTCTTCGTTCAATGTTCGGTTGACACACCATTCGCCGATTTCAGGCAATGACACTTTGGGGGAAATGGTCAGCCAAGTCTGGCGACCAAAGGGGTGGGGTCAGTGATGGTCGCGGTTAGGATTTTGGGACTATTTTAAAAAAATTTAAAATTTCAAAATTTGTTTGAAAAAATTTATATTATTAGAAGCAAAAAATTAATTAAAAGAAATTATAAATTAAAACATGTCATGTGTCGAATTTTAATTGGTTAATAGATTTTTTTAGTGACAGATAACTATCGAGCATCTAAACTTAATGAATTTTTTTGGGTAAAACTTTGATACACAGGCTGTGTAAAATTAATTTTACACAAGCCTGTGTATTTACACTATAAAAACCCAAATCCTAAATTTCTAACCCTAACCCTAAAAACTAAACCCCACACTCTAAACCCTAAACCTTAAATTTTAAACACTAACCTTAAATTCTAAACCCTACAACCTAAACCCCTAAACCTTAAACCCTAAACTAAAATCCTAACCCCTAAAACTAAAAGGCACGTGTAAACTAAAGTTTACACGGCCCGTGTATAAAAAAATTTTCCAAATTTTTTATGGGTAAACTACCCCAGTGACCACCGAACTAATTAGGGATACCTATTTTGACCACCGAACTATCAAAATCGTCAATCAGACCACCAAACTTATTAAATTGACCTATTTTTCCAAATTACACATGTCATCATTTGATTAGTTGATTAATTTTATTTAATTAAATTAAAATTATGACCAAATTGATATAATAGGTAAATAATATGGACTAAATGTGTAATTTTACAAATTTTCATTAACTGTCACGTTACCCCTCCGTTAGTTTTTTAACGGCGGCGGTCAAAATATGTCAATTTAATAAGTTTGGTAGTCTGATTGATGATTTTGATAGTTCGGTGGTCAAAATAGGTATCCCCAATTAGTTCAGTGGTCACTGGGGTAATTTACCCATTTTTTATTTATGCACTAGCTAAAAAAAAGCTTAGAAACTAAATTAACTAAAGGTATAATTCGTTCACTTATTTTTATAATAACTTATCCTAACGTTAACTTCAAACATTAAAGGAATTGGAATTAAAATTTTACATGAACCCTTCAATTAGACTTGGGTATTTTTTATGTATTTGATAAACTATGATTTTAGTCTCTCAACTTCATCCATGTTTACATTTTGGTCATTTAGATCTATTTTTTTTAATTTATCATTGAACTTTTGAATTTCGCTCTCTTTAATTGCTCGACCATTAAGTCTGGCAGCAACAAAAGGTTGCATTTTGGGACCTTTATTTCTTAAATTGACCAAAACTGTTAATCTTCCTCTTTCTCATATGGCTGACATCCTTCTTCACTGTCATTTGACAATTGTTGACGACGTAATTGATATCAAAACATTCTCTTATATCCTCTCTTTCGTCTTCTCAATTGGGCTTTCCTCGAAATTCCTCTATATCAACAAAACTTAAATCAAACCTTTGACATTATCTTGGTTTGATGTACAATATTCACCATTTGATCAACGTGAAATTAAGATATATTATTTTTCTCTTCCTTCTCGACCTCTCTGCTGTTCGGATTTGAAAAAAATACTTTGTTGCTAGCTAACCAAAGGAAGCCCAGAAGTTTAGTTTGAGAAGAATTCTGAAGTTTTTTTTTTTTGCATGAATATACCTAAAAAAAACCTTAAACGTTGTTAAAGAATTAACGATTGAGTGATCAAAAAGTGCAAAATTCAAAAGTTGAGTGATCAAAACAAAAATATAGGCAAAGTTGAAAGACCAAAATCATAGTTTACCTTTTTTATTTTATTGTCCTTTTACCTTTTTTTTGTGCTCTTTCTATGTATTAACACAAAATATCAAATTCTAAGTTCTAGCCCTAACCCTAAACTCTAAATTCTAACAGATACACCATACCTTAAATTCTTTAACCCTAACTTTAAACTTTAATCCTAAGCCTTAAACCTATTTTTTTTTTTTTTTAGTGTGGGTATATAAATAGAGGCATTAAAGAGGATAGAGAATTTCTATTAGTGTATTCTGCCCAAAGGAAAACCAAAATTAAAGAAGAGTGAGATCTTTTGTATTGGTGCCATGTAAGCTAGGCGCTTAATCACCTTCTTCCAATGTGTTTTACTGATTGGGTAGAAATAAAACCTCCTACCTAGTATCTACTTACAGATGGTCCGGCACAACTGTTTTCAAACTCTTTCTAGTTAGAATAGACATCTATCCTTTTTTAGTGTTCTTATTAAGAACTTAGGCTTATGATTTAGGGTTAAGATTTAAGGTTAGAGTTTAGGGTTAGAGTTTAGAGAATTTAGGTTAGGGTGTATTTTTAAGATTAAGGGGTTAAAGTTTATAATTTAAAATTTAAAGTTAAAACTTAGACTTCATTTTTTTTAACATTGAGGCTTGGAAAATGACACCAAAAAAACCAAAAAAATTATCCCTATCATTTTTTTAACAATCCTCCTTTAAAAAACCGTTGAACCTTCCTCAATTGTGTATTCCTAATTGTAAAACGAATTGGTTTAAGTCAATATTAGACAAAAATATCATGTTTAAAGCTCGACCCATTTTTAATAAAAGTGTTTAATTTTCTAGATGTTGTCGTCTTTATACGTTTTTATCTTTAAATGTGGATTTTGAAGTTTTGTTGTGAGGATGTGTGGAATAGAAGACCCGGCAAAGAATCGAGTTTATATATATATATATAATATTTGGGGAGGGGAATGTCAGAGATTTCAACCACCCATTGGGCTGTTGGGAGGCAGTGATGTGCAAAAAAAAAAAAAAATCGTAAATATTAATTGTAATAGTTAATTAATATAACCTATATTTTATAAATTAATTAATTTCATTGTTAAAGACTAAACAACTTTTGTTAATTGCACTGTTAAATTTGATGGTTAATGGTTAAACTCAAGGGCAGATCCAGAAATTCGATGGTTCACTGACTAACAATAAATACAATCGCATGTAAACTAAAAGTAAATTGAATATGTTATTAAAAGGAATATCTAAAAAATTATAAAAAACAACTTACGAATTACTAAAACATAATAATGACTACAAATAAACTTAATTCTTGAAAAAAACCAATAATAATAAATAGTAGTAATAGAAAAATAATATGTATACTAATAAAAATAATGAAAATGATAATAATAAAAATAAGCATAATAAATATAATAAAATAGATAGAAAATCAAAATTACACGCACAACCAACTCGCAAACTACCATATGCTACCCCACATATTCCCTGCTGCTATTGTCAAAACACAATACGAATGCCAAATTGCCCAGTACCCTAAATACCACACCTTATCAAAGCATCACCTGGAACATAGTCGACCTCGCCCTTTGCAAGTGCATCTGCCATACCATTAGGACAATAAAATCAATCCGCTGGAATCACCGCCATAACCACCGTGGGCGACGTTCACGATTTAAAATTACCCTTCACCCTCAAACTGTGTATAACATTTCTCATCCTTCATAATTTTGTCGCAATAAAAATTTTGTACCGATCTCCTAAACGCAGCCACGCTACACTCGCTTTTTGCTTCCAAAACGATTCACGTAGGTTGCAGAAACTCCACAAAACTAGCCTGCAAGTGCCTGCGTTCCTCTTCAACAACCTCACCCTTTTCCACTCCACAATCAGCTTCATTAAGCAACAATTGAGTTGCTTCAATTCTATGTTTCATATTGCCAAATTAATTTTTATTCCAACACACGCAGAAAGTTGCGCAACTCCCTCAAATTGCCCAGGAAACGTTGGCCCGCATCAGCACTAGAACTTTTTTGTCACTCCACCTCTATCTTTTGCACATGCCTTGGCCTTTCAAACCAAACATATAAAAAGCAAGTCTGCCGCATTTCGTGTGTTCCATAAAAACAAGACCCCTCCCGGACGCCCCTGAGACATAAAGAAAACAAAATCAAACTCATACGTGCACCAGATTTTACTTACCAACTGTGATGTAATCTCCTCCATTTTTGGTTCCCGTATAAACACCATGTCACATTGATGCTGCCTCGCTAATATTGGATCAATTTTCTTTTCGACGCTGCACCCAAACCTCGTATATTCTATAATAACAATCGCATCCCGGAACACCCCTTTCAAGCACAATTCCTTCTTGCAATGATATTCTCCAAATCTTTAATTATCTCTCTTCTCTACCAATAGTTCTCGCGCCTAGAAGTTTACTGAACTCCAAAGTTTCTTGTGCTTCTCGAAGACAATCTTGTTTCTGCACCGATACTTCCCGTTTGGACACCTCTCGTTTCTCTTCCGAGCCTTTCCTAGGTCTGCCATGAACTCTCTTTACTTTCTTTACTTTCCTTGTTTGCCCAGCCCTTTGGGTGCCCGGCACACTGTTCTCATCAACTAGCATCGGCACTACTAGGCAATTTGAGATTGTCTGACTTCCCTCATACACCGACACATCCAGCCCACTAGTCAAACTCACTTCTCGGTTAGCCCTACACACCTCCTCATCCGGAAACCATCCCTCACTTGTCTTGTTCGTATTGTTGTCCACCCAAAGAGGATTCCTCTTCCACACTGTCATGGTGGTGCACTCTAAACTCTTCCTTTGTGCAGATGGAAACTTACCCAAATCATTTGCAAAATTTCCATTATCTCCATTTACTACTATCTCTTTCCCACCTCGTTCCTCACTTTTCTCTTTTCCAACGATATCCTCCGACAAGCTGCCGTCATCTTCCATGCACGGGCAACGAAGAAACTCTCCCGGAATTGTTTCTGTCTCCCGCAATCGCACCTGAAATAGTTTATCATCCACTACAATCTCCACCATTTCATCAATGTTTTTTACATAATCCGTTCAATTAGAAGTCTCGCCCTTTCAAATGATGTTGGTGCGTTCGTCTCATCATCCATTCTCACCAATGGTCCCTATGTCTTAGCCACATTTTCAAAGGACTCCTTCGTCCATGCATGAATTGGAAATCCACTGATCGTAATCCAAATCCTCCTGGAAATTTTTTCCATTTCCTCCGACCATTCTTTCACATGATCAAACCATTTACCCAGGATTGCTTGATCCATCGTCTCCCTCCTTAATTTTGTATTATCAAACAACAACAACACTTTGGATCCACTCATCCGCATTATCGAAAGATCCTTGAGATTTTCCTTAATCATCTCATCCGCTAGAACTTCAATGGAAATTGGATTTCTACACCATCCAATCGCACACCGTTGTAATGTCTCCAGTTTTTCCTTGTCCACCACACCACTCACCCATTTACCTTTAGGCTTCTCTGCTGGGGTTGACTCATGATTTTCCTTTGTTTCATTTACTGCTCCTACTATCACATGACCCCTATCTCTTGTTTTTCTCCAAAATGTCGATCTTCCCCCAAATAAAGCCATTGCGACACGAATCCTTGCACCATACAACCATTTCCCATTTAATTTTTGGATCGCTGTCCTTGCTCGCCTTCCTGTTCCATCCGGATAAATCCAAATCGCAACCCATCAATCGCCTTTTTTGATGGAATGAACGAATCAACAACTTTTCCATGTCTTGCAAAAAGATGCCATAACCCCTGCCAGTGCAAACTGGGTGGTAGGTTTGCCATAAACAACGTCCAACATCTTCGATCTCTTGTCCCGTCCTTCTCCCAATTTCTATTCCCTGCTGTCCCTTTCCCACTGTTTCTCACGCCGCCGTCCTTGAATATTACCATTAAACTTTTTTAGTTAACTACCAAAAAATATGGGTAAAACTTTGATACACAAGCTGTGTAAAATTAATTTTACACAAGCATGTGTATTTACACTATAAAAACACAAATTCTAAATTCCTAACCCTAACCCTAAAAACTAAACCCTAAACCTTGAACTCTATACACTAAATTCTAAACACTAACCTTAAATTCTAAACCCTACAACCTAAACCCCTAAACCTTAAACTCTAAACTAAAACCCTAACCCCTAAAACTAAAAGGCACGTGTAATTACACGGCCTGTATATAAAAGTTTTTTCCAAAAAATATTAGTGGTTTTTATAATAATAAAATAAAAAAATGATAACAACAAGAGAAAATATTCTATGCATTGGCTGTGGAAAACTTGTTTTCTACAATCACATAGCTTTTAGGGTTTAGAGATTAGAGTTTAAGATTTAGTATTTGTGGTTAGGTTTTAAGGGTTGTGAATTGATTTTATAGTTTAAATTTTAGGGTTTATAATTTAAGGTTTAGGGTTTGTGACCCCTAAAAGGGATATATGATAGCTTTAGAAGGCCCATTGTGAAAAAAAATTCACCACCAGTGCATCAAACAGTTACCATAACAAAAAATATGCAATGCAATAAATAAATAATAAAAATAAAAATGAACATAATGAAGGATCAAATCGAAAGAAAATAAAACTTGGAATGGTCAAAATAATAAATAATTATGTAAGATTATATTAAAATGAACTACATAAAAAGTTTGAGGACCAACAGAGAAATTAGCCCCAAAAGAATGGAATGTTTTCCTCTGACCCACCAGGTATGCTAGTAGATACGAAGTTTGTGTTTAGAATCTTTATATTTAATTTTTTTTTCTAAAAAGTTAATATAATATTTTTGGGAGAAATTGTTTTAATATTTTCTTAAAAAATAGTAAACATATAAATATAAGTTAACATGTAACCGAACAGTTAAAAAATAGTTAACTATATTAACCGTTAAAGTTTTAATTGTTAATTTTTTTAATAGTTAAATTACAATTAATAACCGCTATAACCATTAATCCATCATTAAAGCTAAACGATACACTTTTCTACAAATTCTAGTCTCCGAACATAGTATTTATTGGTCTTCCAGTTCAGGCTTATCTGTGTGTTGGAAATTTGCAAAACAATCAAATTGTAAGGATCGGACCTGACCCTAATAATATCCATGTTTTATTGTGTTATATTCGGTGACAAGTAATAAATTAAGTTTTAATAACATTTGTATTTTATTATTTTATTTTCAATAACAACCTAAATTTGACTTCCAATATTTTAAACAAACCAAAACCCTTAAGCAACATGAAGTCCACGCTAATCAAACTTAAAAACATATGAACAAAACAAAGATTATCGAGTCAACGACTCTTATATCAACGTTTATTCTTAATTTGCTTAATTAAGAATCATATCATTTCGTTTTTGTGAACAGCAAATTAGAAAATGGAGAGAAAGCTTTACGATGCAGCTGTACAGGGCAATAAGATTTCATTGCTTAATTTGCTTGAAGAGGATGCACTGCTTCTCGACAGATACATCACGGGTCGTTACCCTGAGACCCCTTTGCACGTTGCTTCCATGCTCGGCCATCTCGAATTCGTCGATGAAGTTCTTGCTCGTATGCCTCAGCTAGCCAAAGAGCTCGATTCCCGCAACTCATCGCCGCTTCACTTAGCTTCAGCAAAAGGGTACCTGCAAGTTGCCAAAAGCTTACTGCAAGTTAACCCTGATATGTGTGTTGTGTGTGATATTGACGGAAGGAACCCTCTTCATATTGCAGCCATGAAAGGTCACCTTGGTTTGTTGAGAGAGCTGGTCCAAGCCAGACCCTGGGCAGCTCGAGTGCTGATGGACCAGGGTGAGACCATTTTGCATGCGTGCGTGAGGTGCAACCAGTTGGAGGCGTTGAAATTGTTGGTGGAAAGAGTTTCGGATCATGAGCTGGTGAATTGTAAGAATTATGAGGGAAACACCATCTTGCATCTGGCAATAGCGGCTAAGCAAACAGAGGTGTGTACTCAGTACTGATCTCGATCACCTGTTAATTCCACTTCGACCAAAGCAATTAGGTTATGCTAAACAATTGAATTTGACTAGATTTTTTTTTTAGTTTGTTGTCTTAACTGCTCAGGCTGGCACTCCTAACAACTAACAACCAACCAGTTAAATCCAGAGTGTCGATCATGGTCAATTGAAGGATCAGAATGGTTTTAGAGATGGTGGTTTTGAGTTAGATCATCTAGGGGTGGCAATAGGGTAGTTCGGGTCGGATCATATTGAGTTTTGGTTCGAATTGCTTTCAATTCAGATCAAGTCTATTTCAGATTTAGTTCGAGTCCATATTTTTTTGGATCGGGTCGAGTCAAGTAAATATTGCATTGGTTGATTTTTGCATCATGTCAATATCGAATCGGTCGATTTTTGGTATCAAATCGATTGGTTTTCAATTTGAGTTAATATATGAAGATGATCTTTTATTGAAGAAAAGATTATATTAAACCATTAAACTATTACTAAAGGTGGTTGTTAATTAGTAATATAATACAAAAGGAGAATAAAATATATATATTTGAGAAAATTAAATTTGGGTTTTTTTTCGGGTTATTTTCGGTTTGGGTCAAATTGTGTACGGATTGCTTTCGGTTTAGCTAAAATTTGGGTTGATTTTGTCTCGAGTTCGAATCAAGTTTGAATCATCATATTTCATTTCAGGTCTCGGGTCGGGTTAATCGGTTCGGGTCTTGGGTCAAAATTGACAGGTCTAAGGTCATCTAGTTTGATTAATTTAACTTTAAATAGGAGAATATTAAACACTTAAGCATGCTCGATTCACGTTATCTTTATATTGTACTAACGTCAATGCCAATCGAACTATTTCTCAATCAGCAAAATGTGATAATTTTTTAACTCATTATAGTTTGAGATAATTTTTATGCACTGTTTTTATATGAGTTTCATGCATCATCGGTAAATAATAATATAATATCTTGTTAATAAAGAAAGGAAATATTGAGAGATTTATAGATAAATATGTGTATGTTCATTTAAATATAATCAGAGATATATCTAGGATAAAATTACGAGGAGGACCAAGTTGCTTATATTTAAAATTAACACAACTCCAAAAGATAACCATAAAAGTAGAGTGTTGAAATTTAATTTCTTTAATTTCAAAACTGATCTATCTTAAAAAATAATTAAACTGAAAAGTTAGAGGCGAAACTTAATGTCATCAACTTCAAAATCGATAGGTATTAAAATATTAAACAAATTTTTTTTAGAAAGGGACCCTTAATTTTAATAGTTTCAAAATTTTCAATAGGTTAAAATACAATTAAACTATAAAAGTTGGAGTGAGTCATGTTCCTCTATCGTATATAATAACAAGTTGTTTCAGTAAAGTTTGGACCCTTTGGTGCTAGGTTCAGAGGTGAATCTAGAGGGGTGGCAGAGGCCAGGCCCCCTATAATGGTAAATTTTTGTTTAAGCCCCTTTAAAAATTATAAGGGCGTAGTAAGATTATATTTTACCCCCTCAAAATGATAAAATTATAAGTTAGTATGAAGTTTAAATCATTTTTAAGTCTAGATTAGATGAATTTAGATTATTTTTCGAATTTATATTACAATTGGTACGTCGAACTTTAATTGATATAAACATATGCAGGCCATAAACTTGTTGATAACAAGTACAACGATAGACGTGAACTGTGTAAATGAAGATGGCTTCACGGCACTCGATCTTTTATCACAAAACCAAAGAGACGCGGCTGATAAGGAGATTGCGGAATCACTTCGAAGGATGAGCGGTACACGAGCAAAAGACAAGCCTTTGTCAACTTCTCAACTTAAGGCAATAAGGACCAAAATCTTGTTGTCCACATGGGATCAGCCAAATGAAATGCAGAAACCTAAGAAAAGACAGCATGGCAAGAGGTTAGTTCATAGTAATAAGAATGCCGATTGGCTAGAAAGAAAACGCAACATCCTAATGCTAGTGGCTTCCTTGCTGGCTGCCATGGCGTTCCAAGCCGGCGTCAATCCTCCTAGTGGCGTTTGGCAAGACAACGGTCCAAGTGGTTTTTCATCAACGGAATCGAACGGTAAAAATCACACGGCAGGGTTTTCTGTGTTGGCAGATAATCATCCACGATTATATACCATTTTCCTCATTTCGAATACAACGGGTTTCCTAGCGTCTCTCAGTATCATCCTGTTGCTTATAAGTGGATTACCACTGCGACGTCGGTTCTTCATGTGGGTTTTAATGGTCATCATGTGGGTTGCCGTTACTGCAATGGCATTAGCATATCAAGCATGTCTCATGGCTTTAACACCCGATCATTCATACTCTTCACTAGTCACTATATTAGGAATCACTACTCTGGTTTGGATCGGCTTAATGCTCGTACTCCTCCTTGGACACACGATTCGACTCATATTCAGATTGGTTAAGTGCCTGTACAAATTAGTGATAAGATTGGTGAACCTGATATCCCCACGCCCTAGAGTTTAATGCCTACAATTTACTCATTCGTTCCTTTAATTGAGTAAGCAGAACTGAGAACACTTGAGATATAGCTTTGGTTGTAAACTATAATGTCTAAGCTTAAGCTTGTAAGGCAGGGTTTATGAATGCAAAAGTTGTATGTGTTTTATTGTATCTCAGAGATCATTTTAAGTTCAAGTCTTAAGCCTGAAAGGAAGAGCCACAACACATTCGAAGGAATGAATTGGATTTTAAATCCAAAATGAACAAAATCTATGACAAAATGAACAATATAAGCCTGAATTGAAACTATATGATCTCAAATTCACAGGTGTAAAATGAACCCTACATGTGTAAAAAAAATAAAAGGGGAAAAGAAAGCTGAAAACTTATTATCTGAATTGAACTATAACATTATATATGATACAAATCCTCTAAAAGGATTGATAATCTATCTGGCTAACAAACAACAATTAGGAGGATTTATTCAACATTAGACCGCTGGGTAGGAATCTGACATGACTACAATGTTTTAACTTGGACAGAGCTTATTGTGACTTACCCAGCATGAGATCGACATAAATTGCGGTCATAGTGGCTTCGCTACTGTTTGGTACCAGGGACAATGCTTGTGTCACAAAATGGTGAGCCCGCTCAAGGTCACCTTGTATTGCAGACACAGCAGCAAGATTTGCATAAAGCGTTCCACGTGCCTCTTCTGGCTTTAGAAATGTAATCACTCATTTTTATCTGTGTTTGTTAATATTGTGCCGTACTAATATAATAATCAGTTAATATTATCGCGTGTTTACATATATGTATGTGTGTAAGTGTGATTAATGTATACGTAATATATGTATGTGTGGATATTTATGTTGATTATGTGTGTGATTGTATATGTATGTATAATCGTATATGATATTAATTAAAATGTGTAATATATTAATATTCGTATATATGTTTGCATGTGTGTATTATTAAAGTCCTTATTATTACGTATACGAAAGAGTATTGCATGAATTGTATGTGTGTGTACGTAAGTATGTATGTGTACTTTGTATACGTATGTGTGTCCATTTACGTGTACGTTTGCATGCATGTATATATTATTATTATTATTATTATTATTATTATTATTTATTATTATTATTGTAAACAGATAAAGTGTCCCCAAAAAATAAATTAATATCAAGCCCATGTACAAAACCCACAATCTTTTACATTGGGCCCGAACCGGCCATCCCACATCCTAAGAAACCCTAACCCATATCAAATATTGGAACCCTGATGCCCTCCTTTCATCTTGTGCAGCTGCACGAGGGTCGTTGGATCAGATCTGGATCCAACGGCCACGGATGAAGCATGGAGACCCCTCATCTGTCGCGTGAAGCCCACGCGCGGGTTGTTGGATTTTCCACTCGCGCGTATGAGACACGTACAAGGCCGGCCATCCTCTCCAGGCCACGTGGCGGGATCCAGGGCCGTTACATCATTTCCGAGGCCTCATCTCAGCCATTCGATCTTCGATCAATCCTAGCGTTGGATCAGATCTGATCCAATGGCCAGGGATGCGTCTGCCAATAGATCACCTCCACCATGCCTCTGCCGCGCCACCAGCCCCAACCACCGTACTCAGATACACCAGAAAACACCATGAATACAAGCTATGTCAGTATAATTTCAAATCCAACAAAATATATGTATTTTTATAGTACTTTCTACCGAAACATCAGAGAGGATATATGTATGAAAGGTTGTAAGAACAGATTATCAGTGATCAGTTGTAACCAGTTTCTCAAAAAAATACAAAAAAAGAGATATCACCCTCTTGTTTATCTTTCGAACACAAAAAAATACAAAGGTATCTATTCGTCTTCAGTGTTACACGCATGTATAAACTCTAGAAATAGCAAAAAAAAAGGAAAGGAGTGAGTGATTTACCTTCGGTCGTCGGTTCCCCCACCGACAACAAGCCTAAATATGGTGAGCCGGTTAAGGAGGGAGACGTTCTTTCGGGCTCGATTTTCTTAAAATGGTGGTTTTCACTTCTGGGTTTTCTTAGATCTGGCAAAAGGGGGAGTCTTTGGGTAAATCTAAGTTTAGATTAGGGTTCAGGTTGAAGCGAGGATCGTTTCGGTGTTTTTTTAGGTTCGTCGGTGCCAACTAGAGGCGGCCAGTGGCGGAGGAGATGGCTGTTGGCCGCCGGTTTCTGGGCTCATCGAAGGCTCGAGGTTTGGTTTTGAGAGAAAATGAGAGATAGTGGGGGGTTATTATCTTAGGGCTTAAAAAATGAGAAAAAAGAGAGGGGGAGGCCGGTTGAGGGGATTTATAGGCAAGCCCCTCTGTTAAAAATGGTCTAATCGCGTCATAAACCATCTCGCGTTTTAGGATTTTTCAAAACGATCTTGCCCCTTGGGTTAATTACAAACATAGTCCCTCTTATATTTCCAAATTTTCCAATTTCGTCCCGAAATTATCCGATATCCGTTTTCAAATGGTCAAATTACACCCCAAGTACCTCCGCGTTTTTGAACTTTCCATTTCGAGCTTACCGCATGGGCTTTTTACAGCTTCAGTCCCCATAAGTTTTACCTGGTTCTTGATTAGATCCCTAAATGTCATTTTTTAAATTATAAGCTTTATGTTTTGATTTTATTCTATTCCAGTCCCCTATTGTTGTTTATTATTTTGTTTTAAGTAGTTACGTTTTAATGTTTTTGCATTAATATGGTTTGTGTTTTTTTACATAGGTGTTATATATGTCCTTGTCGCCTCTTTATTTCATGCTCGTTTTTTGTATATCATTAGGTTAATATGGCC
This sequence comes from Hibiscus mutabilis, assembly GCA_019671005.1. Taxonomy (NCBI): domain Eukaryota; kingdom Viridiplantae; phylum Streptophyta; class Magnoliopsida; order Malvales; family Malvaceae; genus Hibiscus; species Hibiscus mutabilis. The sequence continues at coordinate 69,061,954 of CM033721.1, read as the reverse complement.
TTTAGCTTGTTTACTCCTATTCTAAATGTTTTAGCATGTTTTGTTCTCTTTGAGTATGTTTGCATTTTTAGTATGTTTTTTTCATGCTTTCATGTATGTTTTTCTCGTATTACATGTGTATTTATGTTTTACAACACATGTTTTTTTGTGATGTCATGCCCTCGTGTTTTAATTTAGTTTGTTCGTATACATGCCTTTTATATGTTTTAGTTTCATTTGTGTATCATGTCCACATGATAGCATGTTTTTTGTTTGTTTCGTTTTTTTTGTGATATCATGCTTTTTGTCTTTTAATTCTTTTGTTCATAGTATATATGTATGTATGCTTTAGATTAGTATTTTATTTATGTTAGATTAGTATTTTATCATGTTAATATTTATTTTTATTGTATTTGAATTATTTGCCATATTTTATATTTTGCTCACTAAGATTGCATATCGAAATATATAATGTCAATGCGGTGCCCTTTTATCCGAGCACAAACGGGGCCAGTATCAGGCATAGTGATAGTGGTTGGGCGTTTTCTCTCGGATAACGGGCCTTTAAAATCTACCTGCACTTATAATCAAATTTTAATTTAATCGTCGCTTTAATCCGGAAGGTCTAATATTAATAAAGCGGTAATTATTAAAGTACCAATTTTGGGCGGTGTAGGGGTGCTAATCCTTCCCCATCCGCAACCGACTCCGGAACCCAAAGATTTCAAAATCTCTGGTTTTTATGGTATCCGGCCTATCGAAGTGGCCGGTGGCGACTCCTTTTTTTATAAATAAAACGTGTTTTTTTAAAAAACCCCACGAAATAAATATTTTATATCCGAAAGACAACAAACACTTCGACAAATATATTTTTTTAGCGAGACGGACATTACTACAGATGGCAACTCCGCTGGATTTTTTTTGGTTTTCAAAATAAAGTGAGTCGAGCTTTTTCAAATAATTACTGCTTTATTAATATTAGAAGTCCCAGATTAAAATGACTATTAAATTAATATTCGGTTGTGAGTGTGCGTTTATTTTAACGCATTTAAAATATGACATATAAACATGTTTTTTAAGTGGGGAAAACGCTAATGCTTTCGTGGAGATATCGTTCTCCCGTATGGGCCTAGCAAGTACCTTCGGGGCTCGAGTTCCTTATGCTTTCGTAAGGATATCGTTTCTTCGTACGGGCATAAGCGAATAGGTCCCCTTGAATTGAACCTGGTTGAAAGGAGCCTATAATGGGTGATGATCGGGGGCCTTGCTACTCTTAGCAGGGGACAACAAGAACAATTCGGGTACCTCCTAGAACCAAGACTGCATGTAGAGAATACATAGAAACCCACCTCTTTAGAGCCATGCGGATAACCTTAGGTTTTAGACGGGATAAATAGGGTTGTTTTGTGTGTTTATTCTATTTAATTCGTCCTTTTATTTATCTATTCATTAATTTTATCCGGTACTGACTTGTTTTCTTTTTGCTTTTGTTTTGTTCGCATTTGCATTACATAAAGGTACTGAATAAAGTGGTTTACCCAATCAAAAAGTCTTCCACCATGGAAAAAAGGTATCTTAGGAAAGAAGAGATTAAGATGGAAGAGTTAGGTTTCGGATAACTCCTCCCCAGTGCAGACTGCGGGGATCAAGATGAAGTCAAGAACTTCCAAGGATAAGGTCGAAAGCTTTATGAGTCATCTTCTGAATCTGAACAAAGCAAGTCGTCGAAAAAGATGGATCAGAATTGGTCTAAGGTGGTGCAAAATCTGAGTTAGTCGTCGAAGTTTGACAAGGAGCGTGAACTTCCTGTGGAGGACAAAGCAATGTGGGAATTACATTGAAGGATGTTTTTCTGACTACTTTGGATAAAGAGAGACAGCTGAGAGAGAGTCAATGTTATGGCGTCAAGCTCGATGAAAATTATAGAGAAAAAGCGGTGGAGGTTGAGCTGTCGTGCAAGGTTGTGTTATCAGTTCTGAAACAAATAAATGGTAAACTTGGTTTGACCATTTGTACATATCCTAATTTTGTTGAGGTTGTAACAATAAGTCCAAGAGAAGAGCAAGTAATTCAATTGGAGAATGTGGATCTTGTGACCTCCCGGGCTTTAGAGGATATACCGTGCATGGGCATTCAAGATTTGGTGGGTGAAACTCCCAAAACCCTTGAACCGACTAAGGGTAAGTATTCTTGGGAGGCTAGTGTAGATGATCAGAATAACACATAAGTAGCTTTTAGCAAATCAACTGATTCACTTGAGTTGTCGGGCATCTTGGAGGAATCTAGGGGTTTCTTCCCCGAACTAGCCACAAAGCGTCTGAAAAAAAAGAGATATGGTTCTTTGATAAAACTTTAAGATAAAGTTTTGTCGGAACAGAAAAAAAAAAAAAAGGATCGAGCAATAAGGAGAGATAAGATGTTAAAGAAGGACATAGAATCATCGGAGCTCTCTGGGAGATTTTTTTTTCGATTCTGATCTTAGGGCTAGGTGGAACAATGCACTAAAGGAAGCAAGGAAAACTCTTGAGTTAGGGAAGAGTCTTGGTGTTCAGTTCGAGGGTGATGAAAGTGAGGCAGTCCGTGATTTAGCTCTTTTGGATTGGGATTAGTGTGTATAGAAGCGTTAGAAAGCAATTTGGGATGGATTCAGTTCTTTTCAACGTGTTACTACATACATGTGGCGAGGCGGTTCAATTGGAAAAAAAAGGAGAGAGGTACATTTTGTTTTTGTGGTACTGAAGATCAATAGAATCTTGTTGTAGTCCTTTTCATGTTGAGCATGGAACCAGAGATAGGTTTTGATGCTTGGGTGTGGTCTGGATAAGATATTAGAGTAGCAAGGTGTACCTTTTCCTTCTGTCTGAATTAATAATTTTTAGGTGTTAGCTGTTTTGGGACTTGATTTTGGAGTTGTGATCTCGAAGTTTAGTTTTAACGAGTTGTTGCATCAGGTTTATCTTCAAATAAACGCAGAAGAAAATTTATCCTACGGAAATTTTTAAGATCTCATGCAATCATATTAACGAATGATAGAGATAATTATAAGATTACCTCGATATAAGATTCCGTAATCTTGTTGAGGTGGGACGTTGACTTTCTGAAAGACAACTGCCCTCTACAACTATCTACACGCGAAGAGATAAAGAACGGCTATTGGAATGCTAGTTCCTCTCTAATTTCGAAAAACAAAAATTTTGTGAAATTTGGTGGCTAGTCGAAAAACTCAAGCACCTAAAACCCTTGACATACATATATATATATATATATATATATATGACATGATTAGGGTTAGATTGAGTTCACTATTATAATTTAATCAAAACTCTTTTAAATAAATTATAATTTTAAAGCAAATTCATTTATCTAATAAGATATTTAAATTCAACCAAAATCTTGATGATGTGATTTATTTAATATTATTATTTATTTAAAACAAATAATAAAACAAATTTTTTATCCAATAAGGAATTTAAATCTAACCAAATCTAGATGATGAGATCATTTAATAATAATATTTATTTAATATTATTTTTTGGAAAAATAATAAAATAAATAAAATATTCTATCACAAGAATACAAATTTAACTTCTTTAAATTTGAATAAATAATCTTTAACAATATAATTTAAAATATTCTCATTATCTTAAATTTATTAATGAGAGTAATAACCACAACCATTCTTATCCATTCTTAGTGTGTGACTCTATAGGTTGAATTAACGTTGGCCGTAGATAAAATCAAATTTTATCCTACAAGTCATAAGTGACCTCTAGTAAGACATTATGACTACCTTAATTCAGTTTATTTCATAATCCTTTTATCTCACAATATCTTGATATAATATAAGGCATGAAAAATGTTAACCTTATATCGTTCTATCTTTAGTTCTTGGTGCTCAATTGAATTGACTAAACAAATGACATTGATCTCTATCAACTCATTTGAGCATGGCCACGCATTTCTCAGTCTCAATCACCAAGGAGCCCATAGATATCTCTCTTATGTTAAGAAGGATAAATTCCATCTTAATTTCTCATATCTCACTACATGATTCCTTATTATGTTCAAGCATAACCTTTATAATTGTTCGATCAAAAACGATGTTTGACTATGTCAAAACATAATAGTCATCATGTTGAGAACCATAATATAAATTTAGGTTTAAGGATTTAATGTCACAACTGTTTGAAGATTAATATATAACTTTAATCCATGTATTAATTTTAAGATGAGTCGATCCTAATATTTTTTCTCAACAAATACATATATGAATTTGATTTGAATCTCATTCACATATTCATCTAATGAATATCTATCAAACTTCATACTAATCTTATCTTATTATTGTTCCCACAATAGTAACAGATTAGGGATATTTTGAATAATAATATTCAAGGATACAAAAGCATGCAAATTTATTATTATAATAAATTCAACAATCAAAATATCATGTCCATGTAACAGGCCCTAACGCACTATAGCTAACATGATTATCATCATTAAATTTGTATTGTAGCAATGGTATCTGAAATTGTTTTTGGCTGTGGTGTCTGTTTTATCTTTTGTTGATGGTTGGTTTGACATTGTTGAGAGCAATAAGAAAGGCTTGGTGCAAAGCAATAGTTTGGTGGGGTGGAAAAATGCATGGTGATCCTTAGAATTGAGCGGTTCTCCTAGCTAGTTTAAATGGCTCGGTGGGTCGTTTTAACTAGAGAGGCTAGAAAGGCTTTGAAATTAGGAAAAAACTTGGTATACAGGTGTTGAGCAAGAACTGATTTGGGATATGGCTTTTCTGGAAGAGGTTAATCTCTTGAATAAGGAGGTTTAATTTTGTTGATATGTTATCATGCTGGAAGCTTTCTTCAAGATTTCTTGAGGGTGGCATCAAGATTTTGTTAATGCTGGTCTTTATTTGCCTTGTCGTGTTCATTTGACTGAGTTGCTTTGTCAGGCGTTGGTGGTCAAATTTTGATTGATTTTGCTTGTTTGTTTGGCATGTTGTTCCTTGTGAAGGCAACGATTTGATGGATCAATTGGCGAAGGCTGGGTTGCATTGATGTATAGTTCTCTTTGTTTGGTGGGGTACTTGCTTCCTATTTTGCATCTTCTACTATGTTTAGTTTTGTTCGTGGAGCTAGGTGGGTTTGGTTTAAGTTCATATTGTGATGGGGAATGTCCACATTGGGTGATTGTTGTTGGGTGGTTCCTTAGGTTGTTTTGTTCATGTTCTTTCTCCAGTGTTTTTGTTTTGATTTGTTTGGTGTTCGAGTTGGCTCTGTTCAGACTCTTTTTCTTCTTAGGTGTGTAGTATTCTTTTCCTCCAATTAAGAGTAAGGAGGTTTTTAACGAGGCTCACAACTAATTTTAGGGCTTAATTCCCTATTACTAAAAATTTAATTTGCTGAGAAAAAAAGCTCTACACATGCCAGGTTAGCAAGAAAAGCTTGCTTAATCATTTGATTTTCTCTTCTATGAATGTCTTCATAATAGGAGATAGACTTTTGAACGACCTCCTAATTAGCTCCCCCTTTGGCTCTTTCAAATCTCCATTTGAGTTAACTAGACCAGTTAACATGGTTGAAGCCATGGAACTCATGCCAGGTAACTTCTTATGGATTGGGTTCTTGGAAGATAGTCCATCACTCGATTAACTCTCCTCCATGGATAAATTGGAGGATAAAACAGATTTAGAATTACTCTACTCAGAAAAGATTTAGGATAAATTGCTTTTTCTTAATGATTAAAGTAATTATTGCCGAGCAAAAAAAAATACACAATCGTTGGAAACAAAATTTTCCACAAATGCCTTAACTTTAGGGTTTAAGATTAGATTTTAAGGTTTAGAGGTTAGGGGTTTAGGTGTTTAGAATTTAAGGGTTGTGGTTAGAATTTAGGGTTTAGAGGTTAGGCTTTAGAGTTTAGTATAATATGGTTAGGATTTAGGTTTTAACCTATAAACCCTAAATTATAATCTCAATCCCTAAATTCTAACCATAAACCATCACTTCTAAACTACTAAACCTAAACCCCTAACCTTTAAACCCTAAAATCTAACAGTAAACCCTAAAACTAAGGCACTTATGGAAATTTGTATATCCACCGCCTGTGTATTGAATAATTATCCTTTAAATATATGTATTTTATTATGGATAATTATTTGATACACTGACGGTAGAAACTTTTAGTTTCTACAAATACCTTATTTAGGGTTTAAGGACTCAGTTTAGGGTGTATGGTTTAGTAGTTTAGAATTTAGTGGCTGTGAATAGAATTTAGGGTTTATGGTTAAAATCTAGGGTTTATAGGTTAGAACCTAAATCCTCAACATATTGCCCTTAAACCTAAACCTAAACCTATAAATCCTAACCCTAATCCCTAAATTCTAAGCATTACCAATAAATTCTAAACCATACACCCTAAACTATGTCCCTAAACCATACACCCTAAACTAAGTCCCTAAACCCTAAAAGTAAGACGCATATGGAAACTAAAATTTTCTACCGCCAGTGTATTGCATATAAATCCTAGATATGGAAACGGGGCGGGGAGGGTTTTTGGCCGCTCCGACCCCAACCTAAAACATAGCAAACTCCACCCGCCCCCAACCCAACCTAGGAAATAATATTTTTTCATCTGCCCTGAACCTGCCCCGAGATTTGAACCCTGATGGGCTCTCTTTATCAATTGATCCCTAGAGGCAAAAATGGGATACGTAAGCCTAAGGAGACAAACATGCAAAATAAATATAGAGTATAGGGCATGAATAAGTAAACAAAACATACATTCTCCCCCAAGGAGACAAACCTGTTTAGCCCGGAATCACCTAGTAATCAGGCTAGCCTTACGTGTACTCGGGATCATCCAGGCATTGAGTACTTACCCTCGTTACATACCCGAAATCACCAGGCATCATGTATGAACGAATGCATACTCGAAATCACCTAGCGATCGAGTAGCGCGCGTCACTCAAAATCACCTAGACATCAAGTGCGCGAAGATAAAGGAATATTACTACAGTTCAGTTCCTCGGGTATCTAGATTCCTTTATACAACATTCATAAGATAAGTAATGCTCCCTAAGAATTGATACACCCCATTACAGGGTAAGGGCCCCTAGGCTCCATCATGCCTTTAGTATATTATGGAAGATATCTAGTCATTTCTACAATTCAAGTCGCATCATCGAATTATCATCGGCTTATTAATCAACACCATCACTTTTAGTGAATACACATTTTATTCAAGGGTTTAATCATGTCATTAGCCATTAATCGATGAAACATCGATTCTATGTCCAATCGAAACATTTTTTAGCATTTAGAATAATGCCCAACATTGTCCTTCATAAGGTATGGAAACCTTTCCACAAGGTATGGAAACCTTTTCCCAGAGGTTTGGAAACCTTTGCTCAGAGGTTTTGAAACCTTTCTAAAGTATGGAAACCTTTGCCTAGAGGTTTCAAAACCTTTCTAAAGGTATGGAAACCTTTGCACAGAGGTTTTGAAACCTTTTTAAAGGTATGGAAACATTTGCCCCGAGGTTTCAAAACCTTTGCCCAGAGTTTTTGAAACCTTTCTAAAGGTATGGAAACCTTTGCCCGAAGGTTTTGAAACTTTTCTTTCTAAAGGTTTTGAAACCTTTGCTCCAGAATCTATTTTCTTTGTAGAAATTCATAAGGTATCGTAACTTGTTCATATGGTTTCAAAACCATAAGCCTAGAACCACTTTCTAAGGCCCGACAATCACTTATAACTTATCTCTAATTGTATCCAAACCACCCCAAAGTGTTACTAAAGTTTACCAATTTATTTATGGGTATATTAGAGTCATCTAACACTATTCACATCATCAAACTAATTACTTTAATTACTTAAAGCAAGCTCTACCCGTACAATACCCATAAACCATAAAATCAGCAAAGCAATTACTTTATGATCCTCAAGAATAATAGGAGTTAGAGATATGCTTACCTTAAGCAAGAATCCCGGATTTAGATCTTACTCTAGCTCCTTTGGACTTCCCCATTTATCTCAAGCTTGTGAAAGTCCTCCAACTCCTTTTCATTTTCCATACCAACAAGAAATTTGAACCAAGACTTAGTTTAGCATGATGATGAAGATTAACTACAAAATCACAACCTTTAAAACAAAGGAATAACTCTATAATCTTTCCAAGCTTGAATCTTCCGAAAACCCATAAATACAACTCTTACCTTTTTCACCACAATATTATGCTTTTCCTGAAGCTCATGAAGAGGAGATTATCATACTTGAATCTTGGTTCTTGAAAGGGAGAAATGGGATAGAAAGCTTGAATCTTTAAGGTTAGAACTAGGCTTGAAGGAATGGGAGAAATGGTGTGTGGAAGAAGGAAAGATGAAGCAAAATGGTGATATCACCTCCCCTTTAATTCATGTGAACCCCCAAAGAATTGAATGTGGTTTAGCCTTGTTTTTAAATAAAGGTATAATTGCCTCATAAAATCCCATACTTTACCCCTTGTTACAAAATGGTCACTTCCTAAGCCCAAACCATCCAATTCTCATCCAAAAGGCCCAAACCTGGCCTAGTGGTTCCAAATATCCAATCCAACATGAGGGTCTATAGCTCGGTTCAACGCCCAATGTTGATTCAAAAATTTGGGTTGTTACAAACTTTTATTAAAAATTAAAAATAAACAATAATTTGAACAATAATTGATATTAAATCTTGTGTTTAATCTCAAGAACATACAAATGTGAACTTTCTTTTGAAAATTTTGATAGATTATGTAGAAACTATTTCTATGTACATATTGTAACACCCTTAATCAGCTTAGGAGATAAGCCGAGCAAAGAAGCATCAAGCAAACAAAGAATAGCAACAACATTCAAGGAATGAGTACATAAAAGCCAGGACAAATTTTTTTTTAAAAAATCAATAAAAATTCCATTACCAAAACATACAATCAAAACACAAGGCTGAACTTATAAACAAATCAAGAAAGATTAGACCATTTCTTACAACTTGTATACTGAAGTTTGATATATTTCCAAGTAAACTATAACTTAGCTTATAGACATTTTATTACCTCATTAACAAGTTAGTATAGCTAGTTGAGTTAAACACCATTTGAAATTTAGCAAAATAGATGTGATCTAAATATCTAGTAACCCAAAAGACTTTGCTAGCATAATAGTTGCTATTCGAACATCATCATAAATGGTGTAGCTCATTGGTTATCATATTTCAGTTTCATCTAAGTAGCATGAACAGTTCGAATATGACAAATAGACCAAACTACTTAACCTAGAGATTTTTAATTTAACATGATAGAAATCTTCTATGAACATAACATGCAAGTGAGTACATTAGAATCAAGCAAGCATTTAACTTAGACATGAGTTTCATTCGGGCGACTTAAATCCCACACTCATGCATTCATGGTATTAAATCATCGATTATCAAACACTTAAACCAAAAGTTAGCTACTTAGGCATAATCAAGAATTTACATAAGCCATTTCCAAATGTTACAATTTAGTACCAAATATTTCACAAGGTTGATTATAAAGACTTAATCTTAACCAATAATTGAACCATTCAATTATATCCTAGTTTCATTCTTATAGCAATATCTTATGTGCGTTTAAAATCATATCACCCATTTGCTTTACAAGACTATCAAACCAGGAATTCGAGCTACACTATCTTATCCAGATCTAACACATGATACAAGATACATATAAGCATATATACAGACCCATCACAAGATGATCTAACTACCTCAAACATATATATATATATATATATCTAATCTACTATACCAACGTAATGACTACTATAATAATTATAAAGAGCTAGCAACCATAAATCATATAAAGGCCCATTACAAAACTTTGAATACTTATAAAGCTTATATACATATAAGGCCAAAAGAGAATCTAAATGCACTATGTATGTGTAACAACTATGTGCCAGCAACTAGGAGTCCTAAAGAGAGATTACATTACATACATCTTGACTCCTTGTGATCTTTTCCAAGCTCAAGGGCTAACCGAAGTAAACTTATCCTGAAAGGCAGTGAAAGGGTAAATAAGTATAATTACTTAGTGAGGTAGCTTAAAGCAACCAAAAGCTTGAAACAAAAATCTGTCCTTTCAACAAATCTATTAATCATATACATAAATGTAAAGCTTGGATAAGGAGTTTGCCATTTTAGAATATAATATTCGAATAAATAACCGCACCTATTCTTGAGTATTCGAAGCAAATCAAGTACTCATGTTCTCATAGGTGTTCAAACAAAGCAAGTACAGATATACGCCTAAGTATTCGAACAAGCAAGTACAAATATACACACAGGTATTTGAACAAAGCATTATCTATTCACCCGAGACATGTTCAAATAATCAATAGGTACACATTACTTGCTATGCAAGTCATTACAATAGTACATTGATTTTATCTTATAAACTTTCATGGATTCTCTTTAACCTATCCTATCAATACGAAGGTTACTTAACATATAAGACATCAAATAGCATAACATATCTTGAACATGATTTCTTATCACCTAGTTATCCTATTCTTGAATTACTTGTTTCATAAGACATCAAGCATAGAATATCTTAGAAATGGTATATCATAGACATAACATATCATGGACATAACATTCTAATTTGATCAAGACATTGTCTAATGAAAGATACCATTCGAACAAACATAGCTATACCATTTCATGATATTCGAATAGCATGTATATAAGAGCAATCTTATCAACTAAATTACATATACACATAAACATTCTAACCAAGACATATATCTTTATTCAATAGAAAATTCATAAATCAATAGGCATAAGTTAATTATGATGCAAGTTATTGTAAAGAATCACTAGTTTAATTTATAATCTTTCATGAATTTCCCTTTTCAACATAGCCTTGTGAATCAAGTAGCCTAGGTACATGAATCCCCAACCAACTGTCGCCAACATAAAAGTACTCAAGGTACCTGTCAATCCCTCATACTGTTTCCAAATAAGAACGTAGTCCAGGACTGTAGTCCACCCCAAACACGAGCTTTATGGACTTTATGGCATGCCAACTATACCTATGACTGACTCGAAACCAAGGCTTTTCAATTATATCTTTATCAAATCAGAATTAGAGTTAAGCTTAGCTCCTTAATCATATAATCAAGTAACATGTCTTATTCATTTCAATGATGAGCATAGCTCCACATTTTTATTGCCACACAAGCAAGGCTTATCACTTATCATATGAATCATGGCTTGTTATTTATCGTATCAAGCATGTATACAAATCAAATGTGATTCTTAATTGATTTACTCATCTTATTTGAATGATAACATGGCTAGGATTTACTGATCAAGCATATATGAACATGTATTAAACTTACTAAGAGCATAACACTAAATCAAGAATTCATCCCATAGAAGGCTTGTCATAAAAAACTTACCTCGATTTCAAGCTTTTACATGTGATAAGTGTTCAAAAGTACTATTTTTATTACCCTTTTTACTCATATTATTGTTAGACTTAAGCTCATATTAAATGCATAATTAGCCATTCATGCATTAATTCATGTTTCTTTCCACCGTTGAGCTTGATTACATAACTTGGTGATTTTTGTGGAAAAAGATGCTGCTTTGGTGTGTGTGCAGAATCACTTGCCTAAACAAGGCTAGAACCAGTTGCCAGGGCAATGCATGAAGGAGACGCCGAGCCAGTTGCCAGGGCAATACATGAAGGAGACGCCGAGCCAGTTGCCAGGGCAATTGTCGACAAGAGCAAAGGTGATATGGTAGTCGAAATTGATGACTAGACAAGCCCAAGATGACGTGGAGCAAAGCCCAAACCCAAAGGAATTTGATTTCCATGCAGAGATTAAAGAAGAATTAAATTCCAAGAAGATAGGGGTTCTAGTAGGAATACAATTATAATAAAGAATTATATTCTTTAAAGATAATTTAATTCCAACTTAACTTCCTCCTCAAAGAAGGACTTTGGCCTAGCTCTATAAATAAGAGGGAGATTTCGACAATCCAAAGAGAGCAAGAAGAGAGGATTTTCGACAACTCCAAAGGGCAAGAAGGAAGAGATTTTGACAAGAGAGCAAGGGGGAGAGAGTTCGATTTCTTCTTCTTCTTCTTTGCTTCCATTAGATTCATGGTTTGGGGATTATTCTTTGTATATCTTTTAAACCCAACCATGAACTAACTTGATTGGTTGGGGTTATTGTGTTTTGTTGTTGTGAGAAACAATTGGATTTTGTTTAGGTAATAAGAGTTTGCACTTTTCTATTCAAGGTTTACTCATTCTTGGCTTTTATTCTTGTTTGCGAGTGAATTGGGAGAGGATCTCGTAATTTCATCTATTTATCTAATATCGGGAGAGTTAGATTCAAGAAACGAATGAGTATGGTCTTTATTCAATCTATTGATGGTGAAGATTAATCCGGCTTAGGAATAAGCTAAGGATTTCAACGGCTAAGAGGAGCGCAAGATTGGTTGTTGTCCACCCTTGATTCACGCAGGGATGTATTATCAAGGCATACACAAGTAGCTAGAGTTTCGACTTAGAGATAAGAAGAAACCATTGAAGAACGCTCTGCCGAACCTTAAAGTTGCTGCCCAGACGCCCAAGTAGTTGCCCAGCTAGTCGCCCAGGCAACCATCGATTAGTTGCCAAGGCAACCCCGCTGTGCAAGTTTCCACGACAACTGAGTTCCCTTGCACTCTTTTACCAAGACGATCCAATCGGCTATCACACCTCAACTCACATTAACCTGGCCTATTTATTCTATTTTAATTTCATCTATTCTTTTAGTTTATTGCTTTTACTTTACTCGTTAAAATCAACTCCTACTATCAATTGTGTTTTTAATTTTCACAGTGCAGTAACTTAAGCAAAGTGTCCCAAACCAATCCTTGTGGAGATGATACTCGATACTCATATCACTTTATTACTTGCGACGTGTATACTTGCACATTTGCATAGCACTTATTACGCGCAACAAGTTTTTGGCGCCGTTGCGGGGATTGGCAATTGGTGTTAGTTGTTTTTGTTATTGCATTTTTTTCTCTTAGTTTTACTAACCTTTTTTTGTTTGTTTTATCAAAAAAAATTAGGTGCGCTACAAGTTAAGGGACATCAACATGTCGGGAAATAAAAGCCGATCTATTCGAGAGATGATGTTGGAAGATATGAATCAATCCAATCAAAAGTTTCCTGCACCCTTTGATGATTACCTATACCAACCGAGAAAAGCCCAAAGAACTTATATCGTGGAAAAATCTTGTGCTATGTGTGGAGAACATCATGTGTTTGAAAATTACCCTCACATTTTCGGTGCATATAACTACATGGAGGACCATAGAGGGAACCAGCAGCAAAATTCTTCATGGTATGGTCAAAAAGCTCAATTTTTTTTTTACCATAACAATTTTGCCGCAGCAACAGATATGCCATGGCAACGTAGTCCTTTTCAAGAGCATTCCAATTCCTTGGAGGAGACGTTACTAGCTTCCTTGGCTAGACTTGACGGATCAATTGAAGAGATTCGAGAGCTATCAAAATCTATGGATACGAGGATAGCTCAGTGGGATGCAACCTTAGGGGATTTAGAAGATCAATTGGGGAGATCCATATATGTCATGGATAACATGCACCAACAATTCATTCCTAGGGATACTGACGTCCCAAGGCAAGAGGATAAGGACAAATGCAAAGAAAGCTCTCCGATGTGTGAGGAACAACTAGAAAATCAAAGTCAAGATGATGCCAATGAGAGAGACTGCCCAACACATGATGAGCATGAACAACAAATTGCCTCAGCAATGATTGAGGAGCCTGAACAGAGCAATGCCGCGACAACACTCAGTGAAGTTGAGAACAACAATACTACAGCAAATTCTGAGGAACATGATGCCCAGAAGGTTACAACGTTGATGTTGAAGCAAGAATATATAGATTGCTCTCATCTACAATTGCCACGGCAATTACACAACCACATGCAAGGTCAACGAGATGATAATACTTTGCCAATGGAATATGAGCAGGTAATGGTTGAACCTTTCGAATTCTTTAAAAACTCACATCGTCCATTGCAGGTATGTCTTGAGGAACCGAGGTTGGTAGATTTGAAGCCATCAAAATCTCTACTGATGGAGATGTTTGAGAGGCCAAAAGAAAAAGGTGTTTGGATTCATAAAGATTTTCAGAAAATTGGTTCTTCCCTTGACTTAAAGCAAATTTTGGCAACTGATTGCCACGGCAATTGGCTTGAGCAACAATTGCCACGAAAACAAAGGCTATATCCAACCATGATAGAAGTCGACAAGAATGAGGTAATTGAATGGTTGAGAATGGATATAATTTTTCCTATTAATATATTTGTGCCTTCAAGAATAGTAGCAAGGTGGAGAGTATACATGGACTACAAGGGAACACGAAAGAAAGACACATCCACCATGGTAATGCAAAAGGGAGTAGCTGGGAGCATATTGGCCCAACTCTTTTTGGGCAATATTGTCACCCGATGAAGGGTACGGATGGACTATAAGAAGTATTGGAAATGACTCTGCTCAAGTTTTCTCAGATATGAGTAACATTAGAAGATGCATGATGGCACTATTTTCAGACATGGTCGAAAACTTCCTTGAGATCTTCATGGATAATTTTCCATTTTTGGTAATGACTTCGATAGTTACCTTGGCAATTTAGAGAAGGTGTTGGTAAGATGTGAAGAAACCGTTTTAGTACTTAATTGGGAGAAGTGCCATCTTATGGTAGATGAAGGAATAGTGCTCGGCCACAAGATTTCATCCAAGGGAATTAAAGTAGACAAAGCCAAGGTGGACGTGATCGATAGATTACCCCCACCAAGATAAAGTCTTCCATTTTGATGATTCTTGCACCCAAGCATTCGAAACCCTAAAGGAAAAGCTTGCCTCGGCAACCCCTCACGCCTCGGCAACCATGGATGTGCATGCCTCATCAACCCTCGACACCGCGACAGCTCTTGACGCGCACGCCTCGGCAACCCTCGATGCCGCAGCAACCCTTGACGCCTCGACAACCATGGATGCACATGCCTCGACAACCCTTGATGCCGTAGCAGCTATTGATGTGCACGCCTCGGCAACTCTAGACGCGCACGCCTCGGTAACCACTGATACGCACGCCTCGGCAACCATGGACGCGTATGCATCGGCAACTCTAGACACACACGACTCGGCAATCTTGGGAGCAGTCGCCACGACAGCATATGCCTCGACAATACCCTGATCAGGTCATACGCTGATGTGTCCCTGAAGAAGAGCAGCAGAATGTACTATGGTAATGCCATTCTTCACCATTTGGTGGACATTTTAGAAGAACTTGTACCGCGGCCAAAGTTTTTCAATCCGGTTTGTATTGGCCAACACTGTACAAAGATGCCCAAGAGTTTTACAAGCAATCTGATCGTTGCCAGAGGATGGGCAATATCACCTACAAACCAATGGACAATCAAGTCCATGAATATGGATTAGGAAAGTGCCGGACAAAAACGTTTGTTGTACCTCAACGAGATAGAAGAATTTCGTGCACTCGCCTATAACAATGCACAAATCTACAAGGAGAAAACAAAGCAATGGCACGACAAGAAACTATTGTCGCGACAATTCATGCCAGGGCAACTAGTTCTCTTATTCAATTCTTGACTAAAACTTTTCCCGGGAAAACTAAAATCAAGATGGTCGGGACCATTCGAAGTTGTCAAACCATTCTCCCATGATGTCGTGATAATCAAGTCCATTACCGATGAACATGAATTCAAAGTTAACAGACAGAGATTGAAGCACTACAACGGTGCCCATGTAGAACGGAACAAAGAAGTTGACACCTTAGGAGATGCATGAGCATGCTCTCATTTTGATATTTTATTTTTATTTTTCGAACTATTTTGTTCTATTATTTTCGGTTATTTTTTTCTCTTTATTTTTTAGGATATATTTTATTTTTCTTCATTATCTTTAGTTTCCAGGTTTTCTTTTCCACAACAAGACTCACAACCACCATGCTAAGGAAATTCACTGCCGACTACTTGCAGAGCAACCATAACAGAAACTGGCGATGCCCAGGCAACAAAATGGCTTCGGCAACTACTGATGCCCATGCAAGTGAACCTGCATCGGCAAACATGGATCAAATCAAAGCAATGCTATTCACGCGACACCAGCATTCAGCCACCGACTGAAAAATGAATCAAGCAAACGGCACGAAGGAAACTTATCACACGAGGTGACGACCTCTCCGACTAACTCATTTCATTTAGTTTCTTTTAAATTTTGTTTCACTCTTACATGCATTGAGGACAATGCTTTTCTCGAGTTTGGGGGGTGTTGGTTTCTAGTTAGTTTCATGTTTAATTGCATTCATCGTTAGCAATCACATATATGTTGCATATGTTACTTGCCATGCCTTTAATTGGATATAATTGCTTAAGACTTGTTAAATATCCAATGAATAATTTTTGCCACTGCACTTAATTGAAATAACCTTTAATTTTAGGATTGCATGAAAAGAACTTAGAATTTCACAATGATGCTAAATTTTTTTTACATGGTTGTGGCTTGTTGATTGAAAGAAACTTAGTGAACTTAGGTTGCTTAAAATTTGGGTAAATTTAAAATTGAAAATTAAAAGTTAAATTATTGCTAGAGGTGCCCGAAACTAGCTCTAGTAGTAAATACACTTTCTTGCTAGAGGTGCCCAAAACTGGCTCTAGTAGTTAATGCACATTAAAGAATCGCTAGAGGTGCCCGAAATTGGCTCTAGTCGACTAAAATAAAATGAGAAATTGCTTACTTTGCTAGAGGTGCCCGAAATTGGCTCTAGTGAAAATAAAAATAAATGCCCCGATAATTAAATTGATAAAAGCCTATTGTTCACATAGAATCTTGAAAATCAACTTGTACATAACTATGCACACACATTGTCACGAGCATTATAGTTTGGTTCTGGGTAATTTTTGTGCTATCCGAAAAATTAAAAGGTGATCATACTTTGTGTCACGGTTCCGAGGTTTGAATTCAAGTTTGAAGCATGTCTTTGATGATTAAAGTCTTGGCAGGTAATTGTTAGTTTGCATTACTTGAGGACAAGCAATAGTTCGAGTTTGGGGGTGTGATAAGTGTTCAAAACTACTATTTTTATTACCCTTTTTACTCATATTATTGCTAGACTTAAGCTCATATTAAATGCATAATTAGTCATTCATGCATTAATTCATGTTTCTTTCCACCGTTGAGCTTGATTACATAACTTGGTGATTTTTGTGGAAAAAGATGCTGTTTTGGTGTGTGTGCAGAATCACTTGCCTAAACAAGGCTAGAACCAGTTGCCAGGGCAGTGCATGAAGGAGACGCCGAGCTAGTTGCCAGGGCAATACATGAAGGAGACGCTGAGCCAGTTGCCAGGGCAATTGTCGACAAGAGAAAAGGTGATATGGTAGTCGAAATTGATGACTAGACAAGCCCAAGATGACATGGAGCAAAGCCCAAACCCAAAGGAATTTGATTTTCATGCATAGATTAAAGAAGAATTAAATTCCAAGAAGATAGGAGAAGTTCTAGTAGGAATACAATTATAATAAAGAATTATATTCTTTAAAGATAATTTAATTCCAACTTAACTTCCTCCTCAAAGAAGGACTTTGGCCTAGCTCTATAAATAAGAGGGAGATTTCGACAATCCAAAGAGAGCAAGAAGAGAGGATTTTCGACAACTCCAAAGGGCAAGAAGGAAGAGATTTCGACAAGAGAGCAAGGGGGAGAGAGTTCGATTTCTTCTTCTTCTTCTTTGCTTCCATTAGATTCATGGTTTGGGGATTATTCTTTGTATATCTTTTGAACCCAACCATGAACTAACTTGATTGGTTGGGGTTATTGTGTTTTGTTGTTGTGAGAAACAATTGGATTTTGTTTAGGTAATAAGAGTTTGCACTTTTCTATTCAAGGTTTACTCATTCTTGGCTTTTATTCTTGTTTGCGAGTGAATTGGGAGAGGATCTCGTAACTTCATCTATTTATCTAATATCGGGAGAGTTAGATTCAAGAAACGAATGAGTATGGTCTTTATTCAATCTATTGATGGTGAAGATTAATCCGGCTTAGGAATAAGCTAAGGATTTCAACAGCTAAGAGGAGCGCAAGATTGGTTGTTGTCCACCCTTGATTCATGCAGGGATGTATTATCAAGGCATGCACAAGTAGCTAGAGTTTCGACTTAGGGATAAGAAGAAACCATTGAAGAACGCTCTGCCGAACCTTGAAGTTGCTGCCCAGACGCCCAAGTAGTTGCCCAGCTAGTCGCCCAGGCAACCATCGATTAGTTGCCAAGGCAACCCCGCTGTGCAAGTTGCCACGGCAACTGAGTTGCCCTTGCACTCTTTTACCAAGACGATCCAATCGGCTATCACACCTCAACTCACATTAACCTGGCCTATTTATTCTATTTTAATTTCATCTATTCTTTTAGTTTATTGCTTTTACTTTACTCGTTAAAATCAACTCCTACTATCAATTGTGTTTTTACTTTTCACCGTGCAGTAACTTAAGCAAAGTGGCCCAAACCAATCCCTGTGGAGACGATACTCGATACTCATATCACTTTATTACTTGCAACGTGTATACTTGCACATTTGCGTAGCACTTATTACGCGCAACAACATGCATAGCTTAACTTAAAGAGCAAAGCAATGTAAGTAAAATAATCAAGAATGCTCGGGAAGGTTGTAAGCCTGTCCTGAGACTTTAAACTACACTTACAGGTATGAAGACTAGTTTCGATCCTTGATCACAGTGCCACTTTGATTGTCCAAGGCTTTAGCCTTTCTAGCTCAAACATCCTCTACTTGATCTTGCTCTAGAGGAGACAATAGGCATATACATCATTCCCATTGAAATTTAACTTAATAACACACTCATTCAAACATTTACACATTCATGTACACATATTTAGGTCATCAATGTACCTACTTTATCATAATATACCATGTTAATCAAAACATTCTTAAACTCATCTTTTTAAGGTATTTTAACTCATGAAAACAATCCATTTTTACTTTTTAACACAATCCTTCAACAAGCTTGAAAAATAGTCTATTTTTTAATTATAAAACAGCCCCTCAAACTTTACAAAGCATCCCTTAAACATTTTGCAAAACAACCATCCTTGATTTAGTTTGTAAAACAGTCCAATTTAGTCACAATACAGTCTCTAAAAATGTGTTTGCAAAATAGTCCTTATATATTTTTATTTCCAAAGAAATCCCCTGTTTAAATCACCAACTAGCCCCTGTTTTATTTGCAAATAGTCCCCAAACATTTTCAAAGCAGTCCCTTGTTTTAAATCATCAATTCAGTCCCTTGTTTTAAATCATCAAATCAGTCCAATTTCCTCTTATCAAATAGTCCAAAACAATCATCTATTTTCACAAAACAATCCTTAATACCATGTTTACAAAACAACCTTTTTTTAAATTATACACCATCTTTTAATTAAGTTTACAAAGTAGTCCCAAAAGACTACAAAACAGTTTCTAAATCAAGTTTACCAAAAAATTCATTTTAAACAAAACATAGCCGTTAAACAATTCTTTCTATGTCAAAACAGTCCCCAACTACTTCTATCATGCAATAACCTAAATTTAATTTCAAGCACAACAAAGCAAGCAACAATGATCCAACCGAGTGTTCAATTCTAACTCAACATCCATAGGATTCTTTCCTAAGCAAGCTTAACATCTCAACCTATAGAACAATTCCACCAAAACATGAAAATCCATCATGCATACTATTCGAATGCTCTAGGAGGATTCATAACACAAGAACTTTATTTACTAAAATAGTTTATAAAGATTACATTCTTGAATTTCAAGTTTAAATTTCTCATTCAATTGAAGTGGAATGAAAGCTCTTACCCTCTACAAATGATCTGCTTGAATGAATTAACCATGAAGCTCAAGATTGAAGCTTAACTTGAAACTTTCAAGCTTTCTCTCTCACATTGGATGGTTTGGTCAATTAGGAAGGATGAAAGAGATAGTGCTCCTTGATTATCCAAGATGAGACCCCTCCCCACATGTTCAAATTCTTGGTTTGACATGTGTAAGAACCATAGTGTAAAATTTCTTTATCATGCAAACTCCACCTTCTTATGTTTTTCAATTTGGTACAAAAGACATGAGCCAAGACTTTCTTTCAATTTGGTCCTAGTCTTCCTAAGAAAATCTAGGTTCGAATAAAGCAAAACAATTAAATTTTCAAACAAATTGGTAACGTACTTCTAGTCTCATTTTCGGGGTATTACAGTAAGAGTCCCCAAGATAGTTTCTATTTTGCATACAACCTTTAGTATAACTTAGTATTCTGTTTAGTACCTATAAATTTATCTACCTCAACTCTCATTTCTTTTAATTTGATTCCAACTTCTTAATTGATCTATCAAGTGACACCTTGCAACAACTTGTTTAGCAAATGAATTGGTAACATACTTCTAAGCCAAGTTTTGGGGTATTACACACATTATAATATTCTATATTTCATTTTTATATAAATTATATAATATATAAAAAGTAGAAGATATTTTATTCATTGGCAGTAAAGAAAAGTTTTCACGATCCAACAAGGTTTAGTTTAGATTTTAGGGTTCATATTTCAGAATTTAAGGAAAATTGTTTAAGATTTATGTATTAGATATTTGAATTTTAGCTTTTAAAATGAAATTAGAAACAATCTTATCCAGACATCGACTCACAGAACTCACTTCGAATGAGTTTCATCTCGATTAATAATCCTCTCTACCATCATCCACATTTCAAAACTTTTGGACTCAAACCTCATCTGGGTTGGGAATGCAACACGTCTCCAAGATACACAACTAGGAACACTTCTCCATCTAATATCAATTCACGGATCAAACGTTTCAAGAACATGCAACACTCTGACAGCCGTAATTTACCATCAATCTATCTTGAATTAACAACCCATTTTCTTGGCTTGGCCAACCGAGACGGGACTTGGCACTTCACTTTACTAGAACTCGCCCCCAACACGTGTGAAGGCTAACTCATGATCATGCGATTTCACTACTCGAGCGAATGGATTCTGAACAAAACCTTTGTCACTTACAAATTCTTACTAGAGATCAAAACTCACCCAACTATCCTCGGCAGTCCAAAAATTCTCTTTCGACCAAACCACTTAATTCCAACGAACAATATTATTGAAACCCTAACAAATCTTCATAGATTTTCAAATGATTCTTCCAACAAGATCCGTTACTACATAAGAAGCCCAGTTCTACATAACCATAGTCGATAACCCATATTTCCATTGTGCTAATCTGATAAACTTTATACTATTTTACCATACATGTAGACAACCCATCTCAAAAAATTAGTAGAGTAAACACTCAGAATCATCGAACTCAAGATCACATTGACACACTTGTGATTCCAAACCACTTTACAAATTATCCTTAGAGTCCAAGAATCACATCTAACCAAATCTTTATCGTGACTTCCCTTTAGCTTTCATCTTACGAAACTCAAATTTTGAATGATCATACAGAAATCCTCAAAACTCTTCAACCAATTACAAGATCATCAACCCCGAGAAAATGGGTAACGACCCTTCACCGTTATACATTGGCTCACAAACAACCAATGTCACCACTCTTTGCCATATCAACACCAGTACGTCCCAATGTGAACCACTTGGCTTCGACACTCATATTCACTTATTTTTACAAATGAGTCCCCACTTCAAAAGTTCAGCCGGTGTCATACCACAAGGTGATGGACACTAACGTAGAACTCGACGTTACCTCTATTATGGGTTCTAATCTAAGATCAAGAGGCAAGTCTACTCATTCCTTGAAAAGAACCTCAACATCCCTTTAAACGTTCACAACTCTAAGGCCTCAGACTCCCAACCCTCATATATACTACGTAGGCTAAGAACGTCTTGCAACTTACAAGGTTCTCTTTAAACTAGCATCACAAGAGCACGACAGTCACAATTGAGAGGTAATGGTTCCTTGCGTCCATTACCAACAACCTGGGTCATTTCGAACACTGAAAATTCAAGCCTCTTACTCGAAAACCAAGGCATACATCAGGCTTACACGACTAACCTATACTAGGGTAACATCCACAACCATGTAGAGAATAAATCTAAAAAGTCCGTAGCAATCGTTACTCACAATCCTCACTTACCATCCACGGTAAAACCTTACTTACAAACAATTACGAATCTGACGAATTACTTAATCCAGCATCAACCTCTAAATCTTACCACAACGCTTATTCAGCAAGAGCCAAAACCATTGTATGAACGAGAAATCAAACTTCTATCAACGAAACAACTGAAAGCAAAACAAAACATAGGTACCTAACATATCATCGATGGTAAAGCTGTCATCTCTGGCCTGAACAACATACTGTCTAGCACTAGCTTGAGCATTGACTCTAACGGTGGGTCTCACAGTACCTCTACCCTGATGTCTAGACGGTGCCCTAGCACCGCCTCTAGAAAAACTTTAACCATACTGAGAAGGAGTCAAACTCTAAGACCGAACTGGAGTGCCATCATCCATAACTGGGCAGTTCTTCACTATATGACCTGGTGCCCAACACCTATAGCAAACCCTCTGGAGCAAGAAGCATACTCCAAGATGATGTCGACCACAATGCTCACAAGACGGTAGAAGTGACGCTCCGGCTGAACCATCAGTACTTCTGTCATGAGCAAAAATCAAGGTACCCCTATGAACCCTCGATCTAGATCCGTAACAAACCCTTGATAACTGATCTGAAGCAACTCTCTTTGAACCACTCAAAGCACAACACCTTATAGACAAAGCCGATAAAGGACTTATGACATCTTGTGTCCCCACAACATGGCCCATAGAGTACTCAATTTGACTCAGAGTTTGTAGCGCACTAGTTTAAAAATATTTTGGGAAAGTAAGATTTGGTAAATATTTAGATATTCGAGTCGGATTCAAGAATAAATATTTTTGAGCGAGATAAAAATATGGAAAAAGGTTTAAAAATCCTTACTTAAGATATATATGAATTTGGTAAAATCAATTTTGGAAAGTAAGATTTAGAAATTGGTAAGATTTGGAAATTGGACATTTTGGGTTAGTGACCAAAGTGTAAGAAAGGGAAATTGTTTTTGGTGACTATTTTGTAAAGGATCAAAACTTTGAATTTTAAGGAGCTATTTGCCCAAAGTATAATATCAGACTTTTCTCCGTAGTTAGCTACTTTAAAAGGGTTTTGAAAAATATAAATAGGCTGGGAGAATTAATTTTATAATTAATTGTTTAAACAAATTTTACGTAACCAACATTCTCTAAAAGGATTTTCTCTCAAATTCTCTCCAGCCAAACATTCTTTGCTTCTTCAAAATCTTTAGGTAACTTCTTGATTTCTTCAATCTTTTAATGGCAAAAGAGTTCTTAATTATTTCCTATCAAAACCTTATTGTTTTAATCTTGTTTTCTCATGTAATCAATACAATTAGGGAGGAAAGTCAACATTAGAGGTGAGCTTCGTCCTTCTCCTCTAATGTATGGTTCTTTACTAAAATTCCCAAGTTATTGATCATTTACATATGTTTTCTAATGAGTTTTAATGATTTAATTATGGAAATTGGTTAAATCAAGATTCAATTGATGAGATTAAGTGATTTTCATTTCAGATCTATTTTGCTGAGTTCTTGATTGGTTATAATCATAATTTTAATGTTTTATAATGTTAATAAGTTGGCATTAACATTGGAATCTCGAAACCATGTGAATCTCTAATTGATTAGGTTGCTAATGTTGTGTTTTTGGCGAGTTTCGATTTTTTAATGAATGCTGGAAGTATAAGGATGATAATAGGTTGTTGTAGGATGTTAATTGAAGGTAATTAATGGATTGAATCATTAGGTTGTGGCTGGGTAAATTTTGGAAGATGTTTGATGTTGATTTTGGTAGTTTTGGAAAGGTTTCAGCTAGAGTTTGTAGAGGTTTGTTGTGGATTGATGTTGCTGGGTTTGTGAATGCATTTTGATGCACTAGATCTTCTGTTTTTGTGTGGTGAAATTAGAGGAGGTTGATCCTCATGCTTGAAGTGTCCATTCGGAAGCTTTGGAGGAGTAATTCATGTTAGCGAATAAGGCTTTGCGTTGTCGGCAAATGAAAACGCTGGTTTAAACTCAGAAGTAAGTATAAAGTGGTTTCTCCCTTGGTCGTACTTTTACGAAATATTTTTATGCAGTTGTTTTGAATGACATGGTACCTACTGTTTAAGCATGTTTTAAAGTACGTTGTATACTATTTTTGATCATATAATGATGATGGTTGTATTGTTAAATGATCCATGTAAGTATGTGGAAATACTTGTATAAAGCATGGTTTATTGCTTTGGAAATGGTTGGGTTTGATGCTTATAAAAACAGTAAGGTACATGGTTAATAATGAATTATATTAGCAAGTGATATGGCTTAAAATGTTATAGGATATAGTTGGTCGGCCATAAGATTGATAGTGTACTATAAAAAGTTACCTTGGATGTCAAGGAGTTTATACAGTGTACCGAACACTCTATCCAAGTACCATTACGGTTGAGGGGTTACATGGTACCGAAAAGTCCTATTAGTGGATTAAGTGTCTAACCGATGATTAGAGTTTGTGTCCTCGGGGTTGTGATTGTACCCGGTTGCAAATGTACCACGATTGTGATTGTGTCCTCAGGGTTTGAGTCCTTATATTTCCCTTCGCTTGCTCTGTAACACCCCGAGATCTGGGCTAGTCAGAATTGGGTTCCAATGATCAGAAACCCTATATCGAAAATGTTCAAATATTGTATTGATATTGACCACAAGGTCAATTGTGTCGGTTGTGGACTCTAATTGAGTTAAATTATTGTTTAAAGACCTTAATGAGTGTAATAGAAGCCTTTTAGTGGCTAAATTATAGAAATTGGAAGTTTAGGGTTAAAAGTATAAGGAAATAAGAGTTGAGGGACTAATCTTGCGATTATCCCCTCCTCAACTATAAATCCCATATGTGGGATAATTTGAGAGCTTCCTTCATTGAAATGAAAGCCTTCAATCAAAAGCAAATAGCTAGAGTTTGGGAAGCTTACCCGAAACCCCTCTAAGCAAGCACCTCACCAAGCTATCATCTCCTACCTAAGCAAGCACCTTCATTGGAGCTTGATTTCAAGTTTGTCTTCTTTCGATTTATTGTCATCGAATTATTGCCATCAAAAGGGTAAGCTATAATCCCCAAACAATCATTGAGTTCCATGGACATATCAAGCTTAATCACAAGCTAGGGTTTGGCCATCCATAGTGTTTGATAGCTAAAAGCTATTTTAAGCTTCGATATTGATTTTGATATTGTTGTATTGTTTACGATATCGTGTTAATGATTCTAACACAATCCTATTGTTTTTACCCAGCTTAAGAAGTTGGTAGAGATCATCCACCGTCACCAACAAAAGCTAAGAACAAGGGGATTTCCATCCGAAAGCCTTGAAGCTTCAAAATATCGAGGCGAGTGTAGTCAGAGTCTTAGGACTAGGCTAGGTGCCTTTCCCGACTTCATCGTTAATAGATTTGTCATTGCTAGCTCTGTTGTTAAGGATTATTGCATCGAACTACTTATCGGACATTATGGTAAGTATTGGTAAGTTATCGCATTGAGTACTGAGCATTGTCAATGCCATCTTCATTGTTATTGAACATCAGACATAGGTATCATTGTTTTCATTGAGTATTTTTTTTGTCATTATCACTGCCATTGTCATTGAATCATGAAAGTATGGGACATTGATATAGAGCATTGATATAGCCATTTTCATTAATTATTGAAGTCAACATCATTATCGTTATAGAAACATTGTAAATGAAGCATCGATCATTGTTGATGTTATTAGTGTAACACCCCGAAATCCAGCCTAGTTGGAATTGGGTTCTGGCAATCGGAAACCTATATCGGGAATGCCCAAATATTGTATTGATATTGAATATAAGGTCAATTGTATCAGTAGTGGACTCTAATTGACTCGAATCTTTGGTTAAGGACCATATTGAATGTATTAGGAACCTTTTAATGGCTAAATTGTAAGAAGTAAAATTTGAGGGTAAAACTATAGTCTACCGAGAGTTGAGGGACTAATCTTACGATTAGCCCCGCCTCAATTATAAATCCCATACGTGGGATTACCAGGGAAGTTTCCTTCAATAGGAGGAAACCTATTGCTATTAAAACATGGTGAATAGCCAAGTTTTGAGTCTTACCCGAATACTTCATAAGCAAGCACCTCCCCAAGTTGTCATCTTCTTCATAAGCAAGCACCACCGTTGTTGGTTGATTTCATTCTTGCCTTTTCTTCGATTTATTGTCATCGAATCATTGCTGGTGATCGGGTAAGCTATAGCCCTCAATCAACCATTGAAATTCATGGATAAATCAAGCTTAATCACAAGTTAGGGTTTGGCTATCCATGGAGTTTGCTAGCTAATAGCTATTTCGAGTTTCAATAGTGATTTTGATATCGTTATATTGATTTTAGCATCGAATTATTGAATCTAATCAAATCCTATTTTTCTTATCTAGCTCAAGAAGTTGTTAGAGAACATTCACCGTCACCAACAAAAGCTAGGAACAAGAGGATTGCTATCTGAGAACCTTGAAAGCTTCAAATTATCGAGGTGAGTGTAGTTGAAGTCTCGGGATTAGGCTAGGTGCCTTTCCCGGCTTCATTGTTAATAGAATTATAATCGCTAAGGACTATTGCATCGAATTACTTATGGGAAATTATGGTAAGCATTGGTAAGTTACCGCATCGAGTATTGAGTATTGATATTGTCATCGTCATTGCCATTGAACATTGGACATAAGTAATGTTGTTGTCATTGAGCATTGTTATTGTCATTATCAACGTCATTGTCATTGAATCATGAAAGTATGGGAAATTGAAATAGAGCATCGATATAGCCATAGATATAGCCATTGACTATTGAAGTTAACATCGTTATTGTCATCGAAACATTGCAAATGAAGCATTTATCATTGTTGATGTTATTGTGATCATTGGATATTGCCATTGCTATTGATATTGTCATTGAATTTAGACATTGAAATGTTGATTATCGTTATGAACATTGAACATGGCTATTGATATTGAACATGAATTATCGATATTTTTACTGGACCTTGAATTAGAGGGACATTGGATACAATTGGCATGCCGTAGAATTCAGGAGCTCAGTGTACGGGTGGACCACGGTCCCAAGGCTACGGCTTATATAGATTTGACGAGGCGGAGGGATGTGTTATGATATTGGTCATATTGGCAAGGTGGAGGGACTAGACCATTTATTGATTTGGCGAGGCTTAGGAATTCGCGTATCCACTATCTGTAATCTATCCAAGGGTTATTGATGAGATATGGACTATTTGTTATTGAACATGAACATTGCATTGCTAACATAGGTCTATTGCATCGTTGTTGGAAAGATATGAATTGTAGTGCATTTCCATGACATTGTGTTATTTTTGACTACCTCACTAGGCAAAGTATGCCTAATGCATTGCATTTTTTCCACTTCAGGTTAAGAGATTCAAGTCGGAAGATCGGAGAAGTTGTCGTGTTGAACAAGTCACAAGCAAGCTCAAGTAATGTATATCGTACCTATGAACTCCTAGCAAGGTGGCAAAGTAGTTAGAAGAGTCATATAAAGTCCTTTCGATATGTGTATAATGTGTTTGTGGTGTAATATTGCCTAATTCCCTAACGGCCCTTTTGAAATTGCATAAAAGTGACTAAAATATGCATATTTGGCTCAAAAGGTAAAAACATAGTAAATGGATTCAGATTAACATGAAATTTGGCATGCTAGTAGTTTATGTTGATTAAACTCGTTGGTAAATTTTCATTACATTTGGACCATGATAGATAGGTCAATTCGAATGTAAACCAACAAAAAACTGTCATCTTAGTGCAGGGCGTATTGATACGGTGGATGGAGTATCGATACGGCCTTACATATTTGGTCAGGTCAATGTTGGTCAACACGAGGAGTATCGATACGTCCTAGGCGTATTAGTACGAGTTTTGGCTACGGCATCTTGAGATCAAAAATGGTATCGATACGGGGTAAAGGCGTATCGATACAAAGTCACCATGGTCAACTAGTATCGGTACGACCCTCAACCGTATCGATACAGGTGTATTGCAATTGAATCTGAATTTGGGAATTAGGTTAAGGCGTACCAATACAACTATAAGGGTATCGGTACGGTGACAGTTAAATCAATTAAAAGGTGAAGAACATAGTTTTGCATTGTTTACATTTTAGTCATTGATTATTGCAAGGCTTAATTGAATGGACAAACGAACTCCGAATAATATGAAAATTTGTACACTCACTGTTTAATTGATGAATTTCATTTTGGTTAGGTTAATTTCAGAAAATAACCACTAAAATACTGAAATTATGATTAAGTCCCTAAAGCTTGTAAATGTTGTAAATTGGTCCTATTTGGCTAATCATTGACTCGAGATAAACTGATGACTTGGGTGTAATGCATTTTCTTGTATGTTAAGCCTAATATCATTGTTTATCACATGAAAACATCATATTGATCTCTACTTAGTTCATCGATAACATACTCTGACCTGATTTTCGACCAGGCCGGGAAGGGGTGTTACATTTGTGGTATCAGAGCTAGAGTTTAGTCGATTCTAGGATTAAACCAAAGCTTATTGCATTGTTATTGTGTTACTTTACCACCTAGGAGTTTTTACATTGTGTATATTGTGACTTGTCAACTAATCCGATCTCTTTATGTTATAGTTATGTTTGAGACGAACGAGGCTCACATTCACGAGCATGCCACTGGCTCCTCGACCCATGGCAAGGAAGTGAGGGGGAGAACCACCGAACCCACCTAATACCCCACCTCAGCATACTGAGCCAGTGGTGCCTGATGCACATGCAGAATGCTACCGGAACATGGCTGACATGTTCAAGCAATTCAAGGTATCTATGAGGGCCGAGACAGTGGTGCAATAACACAACACATACTGAGTCCATATCTCGTTTCATGCCCGACCACCAATAAAGCTCCCGTAAGTCCTTGTACATCTCTACTGACCTCGGGTGAATAGAGAAAGAGCTTGAATAAGCTTCCTTGAGGATATCAATACGGAGAGATTCATCATCAGGTACACAGACCCAGTTGCGAAAATATAAATGCCTTTCGGAATTCAATTTGAAATCCGGGTTATCTTGCATCTTGGGAATGATGACTTGAAGTTGAGGATCATGTTCTTGCAATGCTCGAATTCTCGATGTAATTGTTGACTGAACTTGAAGTTCAAATACAAAGCAACGATGCTTTTTAAGACGGAAGTGAGCGTTAATAGCTTGAGGAGCTACAACACAAGGATTTACAATAAGTCGATATATGGATCATCACAATAGACTTGAAAGTCAACAACATAACTTACCAGGCATAGGTTTGCGACTGAGTGCATCAGCTACAACATTTGGCTTTCCCAGGTGGTAGTCAATGACAAGGTCATAGTCCTTGAGGAGTTCCATCCATCTCCATTGTCGAAGGTTCAAATCTTTTTGAGTTAAGAGATATTTGAGACTTTTATGATCAATGAAGAGGTAACATTTCTCCCCATAGAGATAATGTCTCCAAATCTTCAACGCAAAGACAACTGCGGCCAATTCTAAATTGTGAGTGGGATAATTCATCTCATGTGGCTTGAGCTGTCTCGATACATATGCAATGACTCTGTCTTCTTGTATCAATACATATCCTAACCCGAAATATGATGCATCACTGTAAACGTTGTAGTCCTTTCCCGACTCAGGTTGGGTTAGAACTGGTGCGTGAGTCAAAACTTGTTTCAATTGGTTGAAGCTCCTTTATTAATCCGTAGTACAAATGAATAGAGCTTCCTTTCTCAATAACTTAGTCAGAGGGGCTGCTATCATAGAAAATCCTTTAACGAACCTCCTAAAGTAGCCAGTAAGACCATGAAAACTTCTTACTTCGCCCATATTCTTCAATGGTTGCCAATCAAGAATGGCTTGAATCTTTTTCGGGTCCACTTGGATACCAAAGGCCGATACAACGTGACCAAGGAAGGCAACTTTAGTAAGCCAAAACTCACATTTTAAGAACTTAGCGAATAACTACTTATCCCTAAGGGTTTGAAGCATCATGCGAAGGTGATCACGATGCTCTGCTACATCCTTAGAATAAATTAGGATGTCATCAATAAACACCACCATGAATTTATCGAGATAAGGTCTGAAAACCCGATTCATTAGGTCCATAAAAGCTTTCAGTGCATTGGTTAACCCAAATGGCATTACCAAGAATTCATAGTGACCGTATCTTGTACGGAAGGTAGTTTAAGGCACATCACATTCTTTAACTCTCATTTGGTAAAAACCAGACCTTAAATCGATCTTAGAAAAAATAGTGGCATCTTTGAGTTGATCAAATAGGTCATCAATCCTTGGCAATGGGTATTTGTTCTTGATGGTCACCTTGTTCAACTTTTGTTAATCAATGCATAACCTCATGGAACCATCATTCTTCTTCACAAAGAGAACCAGAGCTCCCCAAGGAGAGGAACTAGGTTGAATGAAGCCTTTATCAAGCAAATTATGAATCTGGGCCTTCAATTCTTTCAGCCCAACGGCTTCCATTCGATAAGGTGCAATAGACACTGGAGTAATTCCAGGTTGTACGTCGATGCCAAATTTAACCTCATGGATTAGGGGTAAACCCAGAAGTTTATTAGGGAAGACATCAGGAAATTCACACACAGTGTCAACCTCCAATAATTGTGGCCCATCCTTAACTTCAATTGTCAAAGCATACAAGGACGGTTTTCAAGAATTCATCAACACAATGATCTCCTTGCCAAGGCCTCAGAGATACAATCTTCGTTTATTAAAATCCACTCATGCTTGATGCTCACTAAGCCAATCCAAACCCAGTATCACATTAAACTCGTGGATCGGTAAAGCCAACAAATCAGCCACGAAAAGAATCCCTTAACTCACCACAAGGCAATTCTTACATACAAAGTTTATGGTGACACAATCACCAAGTGTATTAGTTATAGAGATCTTCGATGCTATAAGTTCACTAGTCATTCCACGTTTCTTAACCAATTCAGTGCTTATGAAAGAGTGAGTTGAGGCAGGGTCAATCAATGCATATAAGGGATGAGAATACAGTTCAATGGTACCTGCAATAACATCAGGCTCATCCTCCTCCTCCCTGCTTCTCACATGATACAGCTGAGCAGAAGTCTTGGATTCTTGCTTACTTGGTGCCTTGCCAGAGCCACTAGGTTTCCCTATAGCTCCTGATGAACCTTGCCTTGACCCCTTACCTCAGAAAGATTGGGCAGGGGTTACAGTATTTGCTGGTGTAGCCACAGACTTGGTTGTACCTAAGGGACAATCACGGATGAAATGACCCTGCTCACCACAATAGAAGCAAGCTCCAGACTGCTTGCGACACTGACCTACTGGGTGTCATTTTTGGCAGTAGTTGCAAACTACGTTCTACGTGTTTCGGTTGGAGCCTCCAGTACTTTCAAATGAGACCGTCTTGGTAAAAAATTGGGTCACCATTTGAGGTTTCTTGATATTCCCAAAACGAAAAGGTTGGGAATACACATTTTGCTTAGGGCCTTAATTCTTACTCTTTTTATTCCACCTGAGAGTTCAGGAATCATCCATAAACCTCTTCTCAGACCTGCTAGATCCACCTGACCTCAAGGTCTTCTATGCAGCTTCAGTGGCCTTGACTCAATTCACAAGGTCTTGAAAATTAGTGATCCCCAAGGCAGTAAACATTGGGCTTAATTCATTACTAAGCCCATCAATAAACATCCTGCACTTGTCTTCTTCTTTCTTAATGTATTCTGCACCATATCGGCAGTACTTACAGAAATCATGAATGTACTGCTCAATGGGTCGACTGCCTTGCTTTAGGTTGAGAAAGATATTGCGTCTTTCTGCGAGATAATTCTCGCTAATGTACTTCTTTTGGAATTCTTGAAGGAAGAACTTCCAAGTGACCGATTCTTTAGGGACGGTATCGCGGTCTCCCACCACTGTAATGCTTCATTAGCTAACAACGCAAGGGTGCACTCCAGCTTGTGCTCATCTGAGTACTGTAATTGTTTGTTCAGGATCCGTAGCGTGTTGTCCAGCTAATATTCTGTAGTCTCAGGATTGTTGTCATCTTGCCCGGTGAAGGTGTAGGCTTGGAGTGACGCCAACTTATCAATAAGGGCCATATACAAATCATGAATCTGTGGAAAAGAATACTTATTCTTAATCCTCAACTTATTCAGTTGTCGATAATCAGTGCACATTCGCATTGTGCCATTTGAATTTCACTAAAAACACGGTGCACCCTACGGTGAAACACTCGGCCTAATAAACCCTCAATCAAGTAACTCTTGAAGTTGCGTCTTAACTCCTTCAACTCCCTCGGAGCCATACAATATGGAAAAATAGACACGGGAACTGTATTTGTATAAAACTCAATGCCAAACTCAACATCTCTATTTGGCAGCAAACCAGGCAACTCCTCTGAAAAAAACACCAAAAATTCACATACCGTATGTATTTCCTAAACAAGCACTTCCTTTGATCCCGGATTCATAACATAGGCTAAAAATGCCTCACAAACAGAATCCATCAAACGAATTACTTTCAGAGCTGAAACAACATTGGACAAGAACTTAATATTCTCTCCCACGATTACTACCTCGTAATCATCAACCAGTTTCAAGGTAACTCGCTTAGTTTCAAAATCAACCACAACTCTATGCTTGCTTAACCAATCAATACCTAGGATTAATCAATACTCATGACCTTGAACAAACAATGGGCATCTTCTAAACAACCTTCTTGTAACAACCGTCTCTCCAAAAGAACTAGTTACTTGCATTCCCGCATTCAACACCTAAACAAGTATATTAAGTAAATGCGCATGCTCACGCAAGATATATGAATGCGTACAATTGTTGAATGTGCTAACGCTTGGCAAAGATTGAAGATTCGGTGTTAATATGCAAGAAAAAAGTGCTAAGGGCAAGTCTTTTGCGTGCAAGTATACACGGTCTGCAAGTAATATAGTAGTAAGTTGAGTATCGTCTCCAAAGGGATTGCCCAGGAATTTAAGTGCTCAATATTTTACTTGTTGGGAAGAATTTAAAAGTATTTGAAATGATTTAGGTTTTGGAATGAAAAGATAGCAAAAACAAAGTAATGAAAGTAAAACAGTTTGGCAACGTAAGTATTGCAATGAATGATGAGCGTTGGCAAGGGATGTCTGGATTTGACGCTACATATGACAACCTTAAATAATATTCTGCCTTCGAATTATTGCTAAGTAGATTCAAGATGGCATTGCCTCTGTCGATGGAAATGCCCAAAAGTTAACCATGTTAAACCCCTATATGTCTATAATGAAGTTTTTCATTAATTAATTTGATTAAGTTCCAATCTATACTCCTAAGGGGTAGATTCACTTCAGAAGTAAGCTCTTCTACTTGAACATCTTCTTTCGAAGCTTCTCTCCTTATTATCTAGCAATGATTGTTGCCCCTCAAGTCTGTTAAGATATTAAGGTGCAATAAGCAAACAATGACAATGGTCGTTTGGCAAAGAATTTAGAAAATTGAAGTACATGCCAGATAGAGAAAACAATGCCACGACATTTGTATTATTAAAAATCCAACATAAAACTAGCGTTAAAGGCAAACATCCCCTAACCAACTAAAATAAATTAGTTCATGGTGGGTATCCAACAAAAACATTATCGTTTTTAAACATCATTATTAAAATAGAAATTAAACAAAGAAAGTGGGCAAAGAAAGAGGTTCGTCGATGCAGCCCTTCGAATACTCCAGAGCTCTCGATCTAAGGGTGGTTGAACCACCCAACCTCCGGCCTTCACTTCACCATGATGCAACCTCTTCCAATCTGATCTCCCTTGTGTTGATCGATCTCCTCTCCTCCTTTAAATAGGCATGCGTGGAAACCCTAGGTGTAACACCCTTAACCCGGTTTAGGAGTAAACCAAACTAGGAAGTGTTACAAGCAAACAGAACAAACAATTCAACATTCAAGATAGAGACACAAGCAAAAGGAGGTGGAACCACAACTATTCATTACTTATTACTAGCATAACATTTCCAAACCAAGTCTTTTACTTAATGTAGAAGTAAAGTATTCACTTAAATCAAATTTAAGTGAATTAAAGAGAGTAAGCTAAGTGATTTTCAAATAATTTGGAAACAATGGAGAATCGAATATTACTCAACACGTTTAACCGTATGGATTAAATATAGGCATACTTAATTATTCATACGACTAACAAAAACATAATCTACTCACATCCTTATCAATTTAGGAGCCGTTACGCGTAATAAGTGCTCCGCAATTGTGCAAGTGTACACATCGCAAGTTATAGTATAAAAGATATCGTCTCCATAGGGATTGGTGCCACTTCAAGAATCTAGTCTCTTGCACTATAAAAGTAAAAACACAAGTAGGTGATTGTAGAAGTTCTAATTGACAAGTAAATTAAGAAAACAATAAAGTAAAAGAAGATGTAATCAAATGAGAGAAAGTAGGCTAGGTTATCATGAGTTGAGAAGTGATAGTCGAATGGATTGTCTTGGTAAAAGAGTGCAATGGCAACTCAGTTGCCGTGGCAACTTGCGCAGTTAGGTTGCCTTGGCAACTAGCAGAACGGTTGCTTGGGCAACTGTCTGGGCGACTGGCAGCAAACTTCAAGGTTCAGCAAAGCATTCTTCAATGGTTTCTTCTTATCCCTAAGTCGAAACTCTATCTAATTGTACATGCCTTGATAATACATCCCTATGTGAATCAAGGGTGAACAACAACCAATCTTGTGCTCCTCTTAGCCGTTGAAATCCTAAACTTATTTCTAAGTCGGATTAGTCTTCATCATCAATAGATTGAATAAAAACCATACTCATTCGTTTCTTGAATCTAACACTCCCGATATTAGATAAATAGATAGACTTACGAGATCCTTTCCCAATTCACTCGTAAACAAGAATAAAAACCAAGAATGAGTAAACCTTGAATTGAAAGTGCAAACTCTATTACCTAAACAAAATCCAACTGTTTCTCACAACCACAAAACACAATAACCTTAGCCAAATAGATTTAGTTCATGGCTAGGTTCAAAAGAAACACAAAACAAAGTTTTCCTAACATAAACCTAATCGAACAAGAAGAAAAAGATGAAGATGTTTGAAGCCTCTTGTCAAATTCTCTCCTCCCTTGCACACATGGAGTTGATGGCTTGGGGTCCTTTAAATAGGAGATGGCTAGGTCAAAGTCTTTGTTGGGGAGGAATTTAAGTTGGAATTAAATACTTTTAAAGAATATAATTCTTTATTATATTTAAATTCCTTCATGTGTTTCATGCCTTTTATGCCCCATGTTCATAAATTAACCACAGAATGCTACATAGTTCCCATACCCTTTTAAACAAATTTCAAAGTAATGCTAATTTTTTTTTGCATGTTTTAAATGATGTCAAACTTTTAAATTCTCTTTTCAATGCAAGATGCTTATGTGAAAAGGGAAAAGGTTTAAGAAAAGAAACGAAGGTTAATGAAATTTTATTAATGTTGTGGCAAACAAAAAAGAAATTACAAATATTTAGATATCAATGACCAAAACTCCTCATACCAAAACACAATGAGATGTCTTGAATTCTACCCAAGCTGAGCAGACTTCAAAAATAGTGACAATGCGAGAAGATATCTATGTCATGTCCCTGCGAAAATTTCCCGCCATATCAACTACCTGAGCCACCCTTCATGGTTTTTCAACTCAAGTCCTCATTTGGTTTCAAAACGCCCTTTACGGGTTTTCATTTTGAAC
Source organism: Hibiscus mutabilis (assembly GCA_019671005.1). NCBI lineage: Eukaryota > Viridiplantae > Streptophyta > Magnoliopsida > Malvales > Malvaceae > Hibiscus > Hibiscus mutabilis. The sequence continues at coordinate 69,025,940 of CM033721.1, read as the reverse complement.
CCCCTTTTTCTTCTTTTCATTTTCATTCTTTTTATCCTTTTTCTCTTTCTTTTTTCTTTTCTCTCTTTTTTTCTCTTTTTTCTTTTTTCTTTTTTTCTTTTTCTTTCTCTTTTTTTTCAAACATAATACTTTTTGACTGAATTCGAGTTCATCGGGCTTTGAAGTTCATCACCATCCATTTCAGCCAAAATTAATGCCCCACCTGAGAAAACCTTCGTTACAATGTAAGGTCCCTCCCAATTTGGTACCTATTTTCCTCAAGAATCACTTTGAATTGGCAATCTCTTCTTTAATACCAAATCACCTTCTTGGAATTCTCTCGGGCAAACTTTCTTCTCATGTTCCCTTATCATCATTCTTTGGTACATCTGCCCATAACACAATGCCTTCAACCTTTTTTCATCAATTAGATTTAGCTGGTCATATCTCGCCTGGACCTATTATGCTTCCTCCAATTTCGCTTCCATTAAGATGCGGAGCGATGGTATCTCTACCTCAATTGGCAATACTGCTTCTACTCCGTACACCAAAGAAAATGGTGTTGCTCTGGTGGGCGTTCACATTGTAATTCGGTATGCATATAAGGCAAACAGTAATTTCTAATGCCAGTCTTTATATGCGTCAACCATTTTTGCGACTATCTTCTTGATATTCTTATTCACAGCCTCTACTGCCCCATTTATCTTTGGAAAATATATCACTGAGTTATGATGTTTGATATTGAACTGCTCACAAAATCCTGCTATCATCTTATTATTCAGATTAGAGGCATTATCAGTTATGATACTTTTAGGCAAGTCATATCGACAAATGATTTCCTTTTTCAGGAACTTGCAAACTGTAGATCTAGTGACGTTTGCATATGAGGTTGCTTCAATGTCCATTTGACGCTTTTGGATGAATTTGACCGATGACATTTGTTCCCCACATGGAAAATGGCCAAGGAGCTAACATAACATAGAGTGATTGAGGAGGTGTATGAACCTTGTCAGCATAAATTTGGCATTTGTGGCATTTGCGAGAATAATTGATGCAATCCCCTTCCATAGTTGACCAATAATATCTGAGGCGCATGACTCTTCTGCCATGGTGATGTCGTAGGGTGAGTTCCACAAACTCCCTTATGAACCTCTTCTAGGATCACCCGACTTCTTTTGTACAAAATTCCTCCATCAAGAATATACCCTGATGCTAATTTTTTAATTATTTTCTTCTCATTTTCAGTTGCTTGAGGCGGGTATTGCTGAGATTTCATATACTACAAAATGTCGTAGTACCACAGTTGGCCATCTACTTCTTCTTCCACATCATAGCAATGAGCTGGGAATCTAACATTTACAATTTGATAGGCATCATCCTAGAACCTTCACTTGCTTTAAACATGGCGGCTAAAGTAGCTAAGGCATCAACCATATGATTATCTTCTCTAGGGAGATACTTAAAGGTGATCTCATCGAATTTTTTGGTTAATTCAAGGACCAACTTGTGATATTCTATCAACTTTGCATCTTTTGTCTCCCATTCGCCTCATATCTGATAAATAACTAATGTTGAGTCTCCAAATACTTTCAGATTTCGCATTTTCCTTTGAATAGCCTCTCTTAATCCCAATACGCAAGCCTCATATTCTACCATATTACTGGTGTAGAAGAATTTCAAACGAGTGGTGAAGGGGTAATAATCCCCTTCCGGTGAAACCAAAACTTCCCCAATACCACGTTCTAAAGCGTTCGCAGCACCATCGAAGTTCAAGATCCATGATTCTGTTAGAGCTTCAACATCTTCTGAGATACACATCATCTCTTCATCATGAAAATTAAAGTTTAATTGTTTATAGTCATCACAAGCGTAGCTTGCCAAAAATTCAGTATGACACTTTCTTTTACTACTTTCTGACTTACATATTGGATATCAAACTCTGACAATAACATTTGCCAGCGCGCTAATCTTCCTGACAGGGCTAGAGCTTCCATCATGAATTTTAAAGGATCCAATTTCGAAATTAGCCACGTAGTGTAATATAGCATATACTGCCTGAGCCTCTTAGCCGCCCATACCAAGGCACAACATAGCTTCTATATTGAGGAGTATCTGGTCTTGCAGTCGGTGAATTTCTTGCTCAGGTAATATATTGCCTTTTTTTCTTTCTAGTTTCATCATGTTGTCCAAGCACACAACCCATAGAATTCTCATACACCGTCAGGTATAGAATAAATGGTTTCCCGAGAACTGGCAGTAAAAAAACAGAAGGATTAGTTAACTGCTATTTGATTCTTTCTAAGGTTACCTGACATTCTTCATTCCATGTTCCTGGTTTATTCTTCCTTAGTAGCCTGAACATTGAATCACATTTATCAGTTAACTGGGAGATGAAACATACGACATAATTTAACCTCCCTAGGAAACCCCGAACCTCTTTCTGTGTTTGAGGTGATCGGAGTTCTTGTATGGCCTTAATCTTATCTGGATCAATCTCAATTCCTTTCTTCCTTACCATAAAGCCTAATAATTTTCTAGATGTAATCCCAAATGTACACTTGTTTGGGTTAAGCTTTAGCTGGAATTTCCTCAACCTTTGAAAGAGTTTTTGTAGGTTCACCAAATGCTCCTCTTCAGATCGGGATTTGGCGATCATATCATCTACGTATACTTCTATTTCCTGATGCATTATATCATGAAAAAGGGTGACCATGGATCTTTGGTAGGTTGCCCTTGCATTCTTTAAACCAAAAGGCATTACCTTATAGAAAAAGGTTCCCCACAATATTATAAAGGTAGTCTTTTCCATATCTTTTAGGCACATTTTAATTTGGTTATAACCGGAGAAACTATCCATGAAAGAGAAAAAGGAGTGTCCAGTTGTGTTGTCCACTAATGTATCTATGTGCAGTAACGGAAATTGTCTTTGGGGCTTGCTCTATTGAGGTCCCTGTAGTCAACGCACATGCGTATTTTTCTATCTTTTTTAGGAACTGGTACGATGTTAGCCACCCATTCTGGATATTTTGCTACTTCAAGAAACCTTGCATCAAATTTTTTCTTCACTTCATCTTTAATCTTTAGGAGAATCTCGGTTTTCATCCTTCTTAGCTTCTGCTTCACAGGCTCGCATTCCACCTTTATAGGAAGCCGATGTACAACAATATCAGTGTCAAGACCAGGCATGTCTTGGTATGACTAGGCAAAAATATCTTTGAATTCCTTTAGGATCTCTATTAGGTTTTGTCGAGTATTAGCTGTAATGGTGGTGTCAATCTTCACTTCGTGTTTTTCTTCTTCTGTGCCAAGATTCAGAATTTTCAGCTCTTCCTTATATGGTAGAATATGTTTCTCTTCTCATTCTACCATTCTGAACAGATCATTGGGAAAGTCATATTCTTCTTCATCGTCAACATTCTTAACTTCTTCTAGGCATAAAGTTAGTTCAAAATCAACCTCAAGGTCTGAATCGGGGTCGTTTGTGCCATTGATATCTGAAGACCCGCAAAGAAAGGGCATAGAATATATACAAAGAAAAGAGATGAATGGAATAATTGGAATAATTTGTTTTTATTTTGCTTTGAGTTTTACTTATAAAAATAGTTTGCCACACAAGATTTGCTGAAAGGAAAATATGCTTCTTAATTAAAATTCAAATTATAAGTTTGGACATAGACCCTTTATATAAGATTCCTAATTGCCTTCGAGTCTAAAGGCAAAATGGTAGATTCTGAGAATTACTCTAAAACTGTCTCAAAGACTACAAGAATTTCTTTAGCAGTCCAGTTGTCAAGTTCAGAGCAGGGGCGAATCATGGATATGTACTTTTTCTCTCCCTCTTCATCTATTATGGCATTGATGCTCAGCTTCTCAAATGCTTCACAAAGGTCAATGCAAATCTGAAGTTGTGGCTTAAAGGTGGAAATATCATTGGCTCTCATTCAATCTCCTCACCCTTCAATCTTGTCTTTCTTCTTTCTTGGTGTTTTCTGATTTCTGCTCTTCTTTTCCAATGGTTAGGTTTGAAACCTAACCTAAATCGATTATTCTTGGTAGAGATAACCACATGATACAACCTTCCTTGATGCCTCTTCCCAAATCCTTTTCTGGCTTCAGCTTCTTTTTCGAGCGTTTGCTTTACTTGCATTTTTGCGCAGCTGGATAATTTGGGTTCTGGTACTTTACTTCCTTTGGTGACAGGTTGCATTGACTAGCTCTAATGTCCTAAAGTGACACTCAAGCGCACCCTTATCGACCTCGATGTAAGGTGCATTATTGGCTACTGATGCAATGATTTCCTCCTATGCACCCATCGTTACTAGCTGGCCATCAATCGCAAATTTTATCTTTTGATGTAAAGTGGAAGGGACCACTCCTGCTGTATGAATCAATGGACGCCCAAGTAAACAACTGTAACTGGTTTTTATGTCCATGACCACAAACTCCACTTTGAAAGTTGATGGTCTGATTTGCAAAGGCACTTCAATTTTTCCTATCACCTTCCTCTGTGTTCCATCGAATGCTCTCACAGTGTTATGATAAGCCCTCATGTGTGAGCTGTCTATTGGTAGCTTCTTTAATGTTGCCAATGGGAGAACATTTAGGGCTAATCCATTATCAATTAAAACCCCTGGCAACATGTATCCTTTGCAACTCATAGAAATATACAGGGCTTTGCATGATCCTTTCCCTCATTTAGGTATTTCCTCATCATTAAAAAAATGAAATTATTCACAATGATATTACCGACCATCATATCCATCTTATCGGTTGAAATCTCATTTGGCACAAACGTTCGATTTAGAATCTTCAATAAAGCCTCGCGGTGACCCTCAGAACTCAGTAACAGATACAACATAGAGGTTTGGGCTGGGAGCTTGTGAAGCTACTCCACCACACTGTACTCACTGTGTTTGAGTATCTTTAGAAATTTTTGAGCTTCTGACTCCTTGACAGGCTCATGATACACTGGTGGTTTCCCAATAAAGAAATCCCTTTCATCTTCTTTCTCTGGCTCTTCTGTAGCGGGTTTTCTCTGTGTCGCATCTCTATCTTCTACCGTTGCTAGGGAGTACAATCTTCTGCTCCTTGTGAAGTGGTTTACTTCATTTACTAGTTCTTCCTTTGTCTTATCTCTAACCGATGATTCCCCGGTGTTGTTACTAAACAGGCATAGTTTCAAGGGTCATGCTTGCTATTTTTGTATAGAAATGGAGCTGGTGCCTTAATTATTAGTTGCGGGGTCACACCTTTGATAGGTTTATTTACACTTGCATTGGTCTTGATAACCAAAAGCTTCATCCATGTATAATCTTTCCTTGGGGTTGTCTCTTCTGTTGCACGTACATCCATAATGTGCTTCTTGGTTCTTCTTTTGAAAAACTCAAACTTTTTACTATCCATCTTATCCTGAACCAGACGTTTGAATTCCGAGTAGTATTCAATCTAATGTCCTCTTGCTCTATGGTACTCACAATATAGCACATCTTTAACCATCATCTCCTAGGCTTCTCCTTCTAACAACCCACCTACAGCCATTTGGGTCCACACCCATTTCATTGATGCATTGACTTTAGTAACATATCTCTTGACCCTCTTGTCCTCTTCTTCGATGATGGCATTCACTCATGCTTTCTGGAGATTTGGCAGAGGGTTTCATTTCTCTTTAGATGTTTTGAATGACAAAATGCCTGATTTCCTCAGGTACTATCATTGTGCCTTTTCATCGTACCACACAGGATATAGAGGTGAGAAAGGAGGAACATGGCGTGGTAGTACCATCTCAAACTTGATCAGTTTAGCGAATAGTTCTGCATATGTCATTGGGATGGGAGAGAAGTACGACTTTGAGTTCCCTTGATATATTCGCTCTTTGTTCAGTGAGTTTGTTGCAATAGGGGCTGGAATTGAAGAATTTGGCTTATTGAAAACCACCCCCTTTGAATAATTGGGGCTGTAGACATTGGTTGCATTCACCTCACTCTCCCTCTTCTTGTAGGGTTTCTTTGTTTCTCTTCCATTCAATTTTCCACTCTTGACAGCCTCCAAGATCAACTCGCCATTCATTAACATGTCTGTGAAGCTTTTGGTTGAGTGATTTATTATACGATCATAAAATGAACCTTTTAAGGTTTCTAAAAACATTGGGGTAATTCATTCTCAAGCAAGGGTGGCTGAACCTGAGCAGCTACATCCCTCCACCTTTGTACGTATTGACAGAAACTTTCATGGTGCTTTTGTTCCATCCCTTGCAGGACCATTCTGGTAGGAACCATGTCAGTGATGTGTTTGTATTGCTCACTGAAGGCTCTTGATAGATCCTTCCACGATCGAATATTGACCCGACTTAACTGCATATACCAACGTGCAACTGATCCCACTAAGCTATCTTGTAAGCAATGAATAAGTAGCTTCTCGTTGTCCAAGTACATTGACATCTTCCTTCAGTACATGGTTAGATGTGCTGATAGGCATGTGGTTCCATTGTACTTCTCAAAATCAGGGACCTTGAATTTTGGGGGCATCACCAAGTCTGTCACCAAATTCTGCTCTTTAACATCCACCCCTCCACGAGTGCTTCCTTCTTGGAATGATTTGATTATTCCTTCAAGCTTCTCACATCGATCCCCCAATTTCTTTTTGACCTTAGCCCTATCAACAATTTCATCGAGATCGAGCACCTTATAGTTGTGAGCCCCTTCAGTGTTGGCCTTTGACTCATTTAGGGTGGAAGTTTCAGCAAAGTGGGAAGATATCTTAACCTTCGATGTAGAAGCTTCATTTTGCATTCCAGGATAGATGAAAGTCATTCCCTAAAATCAAGGTAGAGCATTGGTTTCCTCACCAGTTTCTGCTTTATCTGGGTCTTTGAACCCTATCATAGCCGCAATTGAGCTGGCTGTCTTTTGGTGTACTTGCTCCATTTCTTGCTTCAAGTCAGTTTCTAACTTATCTAATCGATCCTGAGTGTTTTTATGGTTGACTTCCAAGGCTGCCACTCTATCTTCCATTACTTTCATTTGTGACCGTGTACCGTACTTGTGGGTTGTTTTGGCATTTTCTGTCATTTTTATATTTAAGTTCATGTCTTGTTATGTTATAACTGCATGCATTGCTATGTAAAACAACAAAAAACAAAATAATGATGCAAATGAATGAATGCAAACGAATGAATATTGGTTCAATGAAATATCTGCTTTTAGAAACAGCTTTATTGAATGTCAAAAGGTTCTTATTACATCAACTTTTCCATATCTTTTACAAATATTTTTTAGCACGAGCTCCTAATTCCTTGACATCTTCTATTAGCCATATAATTCTTTGTCCCACCTCCCCTATTTGTTTGATGTACTGACGAAGAGCTGCAGCATCAGTGGCTAGCATCATCACATGTTGAGCCACGTCTTGAACTTGTGTCATGATAGTTCTATCGAACTCATCTCGTTCTTGGAACCTTCGTGCATTATCTCTGAGACACGTAAACAAGTTATCATTGCCTCCATCAACTATATCCTCAAGGACCAAGTTATTCGTTATGTATTCTTGAATGACGTTATCCATTTCTTCCACTTTCTATCTTAGAGCACCATTCTCATTTAAGATAGCTTGGAGTTTCACATAGGTGTGATCATTCTGAAACTTGTGAAGATTCTGGTTTAAGTCATCCAACTTATCTTGCAATTCAGCAATGAAATTTTGGCTTTGCTTTAGCTTCTTACAAGTCTCATCATATGTCGCCTGTAATTCAAGCAGACAGTTCTTGTTGTCATGGGCTTTCCTTTTCCAAGAAGCCACATTCTTATTTTCCTTCTCGAGAGCTCATTTGCCTCCCTCATTTTCTGTTGCTCGTTTATTCTTCTTTTGTTCCTCTGCGATAGCCCATCTATACTTTTCAATCTCCCGTTTGCCTCGTTCTCTTTCTTTACCCATAGTTTGTTCAATTTCATGCCTCCACTGATCTGGGCCTTTTCGCAAGTCAGCATTGCGAACCTTGGTCTGAAATTTGAGGAAGTCAACTATCTGAATTTCATACTTCTCTTTCAAATCCAAGTACAGCTTCGTTACCCGGTCTGTCTCTCCTTTGAATTTGTCTACGTCAAGTTGTGACTCAAACTTATCTTGTTGGTTCAGTTCCCGCAAGGCCTCTATCTCTACCTTGGCTTTCCTTAACTCTTCTATCAGGATATTAGCTTTAGAAGGGACCACTTTCAAGTGTTCTTCTAAAGACTTGGCGTGGCCAGGTGAACGTAATATGACCTTGTCATTCATTCTTATGTGTCTCCAAACATCATAGTCATGGTGTACATGCAGTGACTATCATATTCTACCTCCATATGATAATAGTTATTCTACGAGTCTCCAATCATTTGTACATTCTGCCTGAACTCTCCCTGGAATTCGAACTCTGACGAACTGAGACCAGTAGTGAATGGGATGAACTGCCGAGAACCATACTGTGGAGACACTAGCAAAGGAGCACATCAAATCCCTCCCCACAAACCTAACAGCATCAGGAAATTGAAATCTCCACACTTGTACAGGATCTTAGCATGGCCTATCCAAGGAACCCTCAATTTAATGTCTTCATCATGGTGGTCTTTGAAAATGTCCTCCCATTTTCTTTTCTTGACAACTGGCCAATCTTTTGTCAAGAATTCACAAAGAGGAGAGAAGTTTGGGGAGAATACATTCGACAGACTCAAAGTTGGGCATTTCCAAAAATGGTTGAAAGCCCAAACCTGAAGTAATGAAGCACACCCACCGAAGCACACACCTTCCACCTTTCTACATGCATTCAATGAGATGAAAGTTTCAGCTAGCACAACAGGTGCTGGATTAACTCCCCTTTTCAACTGTTCAAAGAAGTCAAGCAATGCTACATCAATGTTCCCCAGGACCCTTAGAAATATGACAAAACCGTAGATATCAATTGCAAGGAGATCCACTCTCTTTTTCTTTTTCTGGGTGAACTAGAATTATGTTTCTGATACTTGTCCAAGGGAAGGAAAAACTGCCACCTTTTTTTCGTATCAATCCCTTAACCCATCCATCACTCATGCCAGTGAGAGCTTGAAGTCATGAGTGCGGATTTTTGTTCTTAGGAGGCTTAACATAGACCCAATTCCTCTTCACTTTGTGTAGGTTGAACAGAGCCAAGTATTCTTCAAACGTAGGCATCATATCCTCTCCATTGAAGGTAAAGCAGGGATTCCAAAATTGGACCAAAGCCTTCAATAATTGTTCATTGACTTTCACACACAACAAATATGATATATCTCTGTAGGTTTCGTAGAACAGCTGCTTGGTCTCATAGTCAAAGTGCTCCCAGATTTTCTGAAGCTCTTGCACGTTATTTGCTTAATGCTGATATGGGCATATTCTGAAGTTTTTGTTTCATGATCAGCTGCCAAACTTTCCTCATACTTCGCTGATTAACTTCAGACTAGTGACGAACTTTTGCATTCTCTTCTTCCAATTTCAGGACCCTTCCATCCATGGTTACAATTTTTCTAACTAAGCAGATATTTTAAAGAACCAAAACCCTTCTTGAAATGGAATGATGATGCAAAATTAGACATGCAAAACAACAAAAAAGGAAAGATTAGATACAAGAAAACAAAAGGGCCCAAAATAGTTTCATTGCATAAATAACTCTGGGCAGGCATTCCAACACTCCAGGACATGTCTCCACGGATTATCTTTGCAAAATAATTTTGTCCAAACCTAAAGAAAACCTAGGTTTTCCATACGACTCTAATGGGGTAGGCTCTAGATTCTCAAACTTGGTTAGGTTCTAAAAAGGTACTCGAGATGTCCTTGCTGTCCCCTACTAAGGGTAGCAAGACACCTGGTTCTCGCCCATTATAGGCTTCAAACGAACCAAGTTCAACTCAAGAGGACTCACTTCCTATGACTTCTCGAAGGATCGGTATCCTTATGAAGACATAAGGTATATAAACCCCGAAGGTACTTGCTAGGCTTATATGGAGATTCAATATTCTTACATGAGCAAAGTGTTTTCCCCTTACTTAAACGAACAGGACAAGCTCAGGAATAGAGCTTTTGAACAATTTTGGAATGCGTAAAATAGAATTATATTCATTAAACGGACGAATAAATTAAAAATTTGTGAACTTGCAAGTTCCATTCTTTAAAAAACATTTTAAAACCGATTTGTGGCCTGACCCTCTTTTGTTTTTATTTAAAAACAAAAACGTCCCCAGAGGAGTCGCCAAGCTGTCACAACCCCCTTTTGGAATGTCCGACATTTTGAAAACTAAAATACACGGAGTCGCCACCATTCCTTTTTGAAAAAGAAAAAGTGTGATTAGATCACTTTTAAAACAAGGTTATTTTAATAAAATGTTTTATTTATTAAAATAACATTTTTGGTCTATGAAAATAGGAAAAAACTAGGTTCGGGGTCGGTTACTAGTGGGGAAGGGTTAGCACCCCCACCACGCCAAAAAATCGGTACCTTATTGATTTCAAAAAACATTTTTAAAACTAAAATTTGCAAGTTCACAAGATTTTGATTTATTTGTCCGTTTTATGAATATAGATCTATTTTAACGGCCTTACCGCCTAAAAAATGAACTCTGATCACTGCCAACACTCTTGGCGCTAACCCTTCATTTTCGGTTAGCACCCCCACCACGCTCAAAAATTGGTACCTTATTGATTTCAAAAAACATTTTTAAAACTAGAATTTGCAAGTTCACAAGATTTCGATTTATTTGTCTGTTTTATGAATATAGATCTATTTTAATGACCTTATCGCCCATAAAATGAACTCCAATCACTGCCAACACTCCTGGCGCTAACCCGTCATTTTTCGTTTAGTAAGACACCACATTAATTAGTTTTCACTTATTCAACAAAACAACAGAAACAATTAAATGTGTTATAGCTTTTTTTAAATAAAGCCTAATTAGTGATTAATCCCTAAAATATCTACATTCATTTTAGCTATTAGGGTTTAAGTAAATTAAGTCTGCTTTATTATGAAAATAAGGGAAATTTTCTTCAAAGATCTTTCTAATCTAGGCTTAATAAAGAACCTATTCCTAGGGTTTTAACAAACACATATGTACACATAAAAGACATAAGAAGAAACTAAATTACTTAAAATATTAACTAAATAATTGCTAAACTTTTAAATAAAGGAAAAGGGGAATTAGCTTTTATTTTAAAAGAAAATCTGAATTAGGGACCAAATTGAAATAAAATGAAATGTGATGGTCGAATTGAAAGAGAAAAAGAATTCTGAGGTTAATTTAAAATAAAAAGGACGAAATTGAATGAAATAAAAGTTGAAGTGCTGCGGTATGAGATCCGCGAAAGTAAGGCGCGGGTCGTTCATAGGTACAGGCTGGGTTACCGGGTTTTCATCTGTGTTCTTCATGGATTGAAGAACACGACGAACGTCCACCGTGCCGACCGTGTCCACCATGCCGGCAGCAAAATTTCCCTGAAACTTCCTCTTTTCCTAGAATCCAGCGAACTCCAAATCGTATTTTATCACCAGAATAATGTCGAAACCAAACCCATGGCGGTGCTTTGCAAAAACAGAGGTAAAAAACCTTTTCTTTATTTAAATTCAAAATTATAACAATAGAAGAAAAAATTACCAGAAATATGTTGTTTTCTTTATTTCTCCAAAATTGCTTACAACTTTGCTTGCTACACTTTGAAATCCGAATTCTAATTATGTATACTTCCTATCTACTGTTGTTGTGAATTGTTGTGTGAATCTTGTGTCCCTTACATGGAGTTACATGGGGTTTTATATAGTTACAAAAATGCTTGGTTTACAAGAACAAATCCCTAATTTTTTTCCCGAATTTGTCTTGATTTGGATTTTGCTTGATCTTTTCCAGAAGCTTCAATTTAGGGATTGGTCCCTCTTTGATTTGGTTGACTTTGCCTCTATTTAGGGATTTAATCTATTGTGTTTCCTTTTGCATGTTTCTGATTACGCCGGCGAGGAGCGGTTCATGGTAGAAACGTCACAACCTCTATTGAGGAAGACGAAACAGCTAGAAGAAGCTAGACGGTCGGGCGCGTAGCTACCACGCGCGAGTGGTGATCCACGTGCCCTGCTCTAGAGTTATTTGGGCCGTTAGATCTCGTCCAAATCTAACGTTTGGGAGATGTGGCGCTTAATCCTCTCCAGCTGGCGTGATCTGCGTCGTTGGATCAATCCCCTGATCCAACGATTCTCCTTCAGCTGCGCATAATCACAAAGAAAGAAATGGTCATTAGGGTTTTGTTTAGTTGGGCCGAACATGCTCTTATTGAACATGTAATGGACTCTTTATTTTTGTAATGGGTTTGTTTTAATACAAATACACATTTTATATATTTTGACTTACTTTTTTTATTTAATTTTGCTAGCAAAATGGGCCAAATAGCCTTTTTATTGTTTACATACTAACTTAATGGGATCAAACAATTCTAGTAACAAACATTTTGGATCTAGCATCTAATTCTAAAAAATAAAATACCAATCAATAAACAATGATAACAATATAAAAATCGAGGTGAAAAATCAGTGACAACAGTATAAAGTTCAATTATTAAATTGAAAAGTTTGAAAGTTAAGTGAGCAAAATAGGAGTGAGAAGATTGTTGAGTCATGAAGGTGTATTTTACCTTTATTATGTTGTTGTTGTTGTTGATATTAATGTATTATTATTACATCACTAATATTACTAGAATCACCAACTTTATCATATTTGTTATTATTATAATAATTATTATTTATAATTATTAATGCTATTATTATTGTTATTACTATTATTTATAGTTTAATAATATAGATATTATTTCTATTATTAACATATATATATATATATATTGTACCCATTCGTTTCAATCAAGTTTATAGGGGCGTTGTTTTCTCGTTAATCTCTAATATAAGAACACCCTTTTAATCCCAAATTACAATGTTTAAAATATTATTCATTTATTTAGGAGTCTCACGAAAATTATGTCTCGAGCTTAAAGGGGCATAAGTTTCTCGTTAGTCCCATATTAAGGAGTATTTTTTTTAAATATATTTTACAATAAAATTCAGGCATTCAGGGATCACAAATTTTAAATTAAATTCGAATTCATAATTTCAATTGTTAAGAAATTATGTAATCGACTACGTACATATTTTTGGGCGATGTGGGGGTGCTCATCCTTCCCCACACGTAACTGACTACCGAACTCATTTTTCTGGTTTCGCGGACCAAAACTCGTAGTTTTAATAAAAAAGACAAAAACAAGTTTTATTAAAATAATCAAGTTTTTAGGTGATCCAATCTCACCTAAATTAAAAAGATTGGCGGCGACTCTATTAAAACAATTTTTTTTGTAAAAATGCGTCAAGCTCGAGAAGTCCTTTATTATATCAGTCATTTATAACATTTTTGATAAGTGGATTATTTAATAACTATTTTATCTTTAATTATTCCTTTAATTATTAGTTCATGTTGCTGATTTGGGTGTTTTCGTGCGTTTTTTATGCAGGACTTCAATTCTAGAAATTACAATTAAAAAGACAAAATTTTGCATTTTTATTTTCTGAAATCAAGGAAGGGCTAGTGGGCATGAGTATGAGCATGAAGTCTGACGTGGCATCCAGTCAACAGCCTCTAGAAGGAGACATCAGCGGCTTCCAGAAGGTAACATCAGCAACAACGGATAGCAGATCAGCTGCGATTTGAAATTTAAAACTTGGAAATTATCTTTTAGGATTTTATTTGAATATATTTTAGGATTTATCCTCTATTATTTTTAGGTTATTTTTAGGGTTTTATAATACTATAAATACCCCATTTGGTGTAAACACAAATCATCTCCCATTCTTAGTCTGTTCTTGTTTTTTAAGTTTTAAAAAATTCTCTTTACATTCTTGTTCTTTTAGTTTTTTATCATTTTCTTTTAAAATGCTAAGTATGATTTTTACCATAATCATGCTTAGCTAAATTTTCCTATTAGCCAAAGGCTTAGAGCAAAGCTTCAATTTACCTTGTGAGAATTAAAAAGCACTCAACATCTTCGTATTACAATCTCGATTTTTTAAAAACTTAGATCGGCAATCGAGCTTTCTATTAAAAATCTTTACGCTTTCATTTCAAAAATCTAGCGTTGACTTGAATATTGTTCAGATTTATAGTTGGGAGGAAGGATCGGCTTGTAGAAAATTTGACATCCTATGAACACACTTAGCGACAGATTCGCTAAGGGAAAATGAGATCGGATTCGATTCTCATCGAGAAAACATAATCCGAGTCGGGTTTTTCCAGATTTTAAAACTATTTTATTCTAACGGCGATAGTCGTGGTTAGTCTAGCCATAAAACTAAAATTCAAAAATTTATTTTGGATTATCGGTTTACCGGAGAGAATAATAAGTTACAAGGGTTGAGCCTTCTAGACTGTAACCGACATGTATCTGGAGTAAAAATCCTTTTCGATGATCAGTTTGAATTGAAACTAAGCAAAGCTTGAGGCTAATTAATTTAATCAATTTTTTTTCTAAAAAATATTTGTTTTCTTCATTTTCTCCAAATTCATTTTTATTATTTTATCTTTAGTTCCTACTCTATCAAAATCCCCCCTTTATTTTTATTTTCGCGCTAAAGTCTTAATCAAAACCTCTCTACATCAGAAGCTCCATAGTCCCTGTGGATCGACCATTCTTCTCTCTATACTACATTATTTTTATAATACGACACTTGTCAAATTAGCGTCGTTGCTGGGGACTTCAGCAAAGTACTGATATATTTTGTTTTGATCTATGACTAGGAAGAATATGGGCGTACTAGCAGATTTTAACCCGAGATCAAAGCACTAGCCCGACAATTACACGCAAAGACGCTTCGGGAAAGGAAACGAAGACTGCAACAACAACAGTTTGAACTTGATCTAAAAATATCCTCTGAAGTTGAAACACACTTTGAGTACACCGACGACGAGCATATTCCAATGGCGAACGACGACTAAACCATTCACCAACTTGTCGTAGAACCTGGCGATCAACAACCATTGTACATTACATTCTCGAATGGAGAGACACCATTCGCACTCAAGACGGGCCTAATACACCTCCTTCTGACCTATCATGGCTTACCCAAAAAAATTTGCACAAACAACTCGAAAAGTTCCACATGGTTTGTTCAAGTACAAAACCACAGGAGTATCCGAAGACCAAATCAAATTTCGTGTTTTCCCTTTTTCCTTAGCCGATATGGCTAAAGATTGGTTGTTTGATTTACCTTACAATTCAGTTACTACCTAGGCTGACATGACTCGACTTTTTCTTGATAGGTTTTTCCCTACAGCCAAGGCGAACAAACTAAGTCGAAACATCCTGAATATCTGGCAGAAAGATACCGAGTCATTATATGACTACTAGAAGAGATTTAAGAAATTATGCGCGAATTGTCCACAACATGGATTGACGGAACAAACACTTGTTTAATACTTCTATGAAGGCATAACCCCTATGGAGATAAAGATGGTCAATGCTGCAAGTGGGGGGCACTAGTAAACATGACTCCAACTAGGGCTATGAACTTAATTTCTACTATGGCTGCTAACTCGCAGCAATTTCTCCCTTCCAATGAACCCTCTCGACGGGTTCACAAGTAAGTACAGTTTTACTAGAGAATAAAATCGATAAGTTAGATGAAATGGTTCAATCTCTTGTTGCAGGTAAAACAGTTATGGCTAGAGTTTGCAAAATATGCACAAAGCCAGACCACCCTACAGATTGTTGTCTAATGTTACAAGAAGATGCCACCGCACATGTAAATTCAGTGGGAAATTTTCTGGGACCTCCCCAAAGGCCATACAAACCTCACGTCAACACCTATAATCCAAGGTGGAAGGACCATCCAAACTTCAACTATCAACCACCTGCACCACAGCAATATCAACAGCAAAAACCTTTGTTGGAGTCGATTGTTGAAAGGTTGGTGCTATCCCAAGAAAACTTCAACTAAAGATCGAAGCACACTTTCAAGCAATTGACAAACAGATGAGTCAACTTACGTTAGCAGTAATTCGTTTAGAATCCAAAGGGAAGTTACCGTCGCAAACCGAGGCAAACCCATGAGAAAATGTTAGTGCAATCACCCTTTAGAGTGGTACTGTACCCTTTAGAGTGGCACTGTTATAACATCACCAGTCCCTAAAGATGTTGCCGCAGAACCCCAAAAAGGAGATGTTGACGCAGAAACCCAGAAGAAGAAGAAATCCGAGTCACAGGCTCCTCCCCCAAAAAATTTGCTTGATTTTTACGCCTCTTTACATCTATTTACTTTGCTTGTTTCGTGGCTTGAGCTCATATGTTTTTGCATCTCTTGTCTTGAAATTAGCCCATATATTTGTCCTTATTCCCTACCTTTACCTAAGCCCCGTTACAACCTTGTTTAAAAACCCCTTAATTTTTGCATCATGTTCAATTTTTAGTATTGGAGATTGGATTTAATTACAAGCTTATGGTAATATTTTGATTAGTTCTGGCTAGAGCGATTCTTTAACCCCAAACACTTTGAGCGGAACGAGCAAATCCTTGTGAGGGTATTAAGTTTTGCCTCATTGACATAAACAAGTTGTTGGAATGTCTTGCTTTGCTTAAAATTGTTCCTAGTTTTGCCTTTACCTAATTGTTTCTTGATTTCAATAATTGTTTCAATCTCGGATCATTTGGTTATCTTAGATACATTGTGAAATAAAGGATGAGAACTTGAGTTTTGATGTATTAATTGAGAAATGCTTGAGGACAAGCATTGAATAAGTGAGGGGGAATTTGATAAATAGATTATTTGATAACTATTTTATCTTTAATTATGCCTTTAATTATTAGTTCATGTTGCTGATTTCGGTATCTTCGTGCATTTTCTATACAGGACTTCAATTCTATAAATTACACTTAAAAAGACAAAATTCTGTAGTTTTATTTTCTGGAGTTAATGATGGGCTAGTGGGAATGAGTCTGGGCATGAAGTTTGACATGGCATCCAGTTAGCAGCTTCTAGAAGGCGATGTCATCGGCTTCCAGAAGGTGACATCAGTAATAGCGGATAACAGATCAGCTGCGATTTGAAATTTAAAGCTTGGAAATTATCTTTTAGGATTTTATTTGAATATTTTTAGGATTTATCCTTTATTATTTTTAGTTTATTTTTAGGGTTTTAGAATACTATAAATACCTTATTTGGGGTAAACACAAATCATCTCCCATTCTTAGTTTTTTCTTGCTTTCGAAGTTTTATAAAATTCTCTTTACGTTCTTGTTCTTTTAGTTTTTTATTATTTTCTTTTAAAATGCCAAGTATGATTTTTACCATAATCATGCTTAGCTAAATTTTCCTATTAGCCAGAGGCTTATAGCGAAGCTTCAATTTACCTTGTGAGAATTAAAAAGCACTCAACATCTTCGTTTTACATTCTCAATTTTCTTCTTGTTTTTAAAGTTTTATAAATTCTCTTTACGTTCTTGTTCTTTTAGTTTTTTTATTATTTTCTTTTAAAATGCTAAGTATGATTTTTACCATAATCATGCTTAGCTAAATTTACCTATTAGCCAAAGGTTTATAGCGAAGCTTCAATTCACCTTGTGAGAATTAAAAAGCACTTAACATCTTCGTTTTACATTCTCGATTTTCTGGAAACTTAGATCGGCAATTGATCTTTCTATTAAAATCTTTACGTTTTCATTTAAAAAAGCTAGTGTTGACTTGAATGTTGTTCAGATTTATAGTTGGGAGGAAGGATCGACTTGTAGCAAATTCGACTTCCTATAAATACACTTAGCGACGGATTCGCTAAGGAAAATTGAGATCGGATTCGATTCTCATCGAGAGAACATAGTCTGAGCCGAGTTTTTCTAAATTTTAAAATTGTTTTATTCTAACGACGATAGTCGTGGTTAGTCTAACCAGAAAACTGAAATTCAAAAAATAATTTTGGATTATCAGTTTATCGGAGAGAAAAACAAGTTACAAGGGTTGGGCCTTGTAGACTGTAACCGGCATGTATCCGAAGTAAAATCATTTTTCAATGATCAATTTGAATTGAAGCTAAGCAAAGCTTGAGGCTAATTTATTTAATCAATTTTCTTCTCAAAAATATTTACTTCCGTCATTTTCTCCAAATTCGTTTTTATTATTTTACCTTTAGTTTCTACTATATAAAAACCTCCCATTATTTTTATATTCTCACTAAAGTCAAAATCAAAACCTCTCTACATCAAAACATTTGTTTCGTTCTGTTAACTTTTATGATTTTAAAATTTATAAGAGAAAGATTTATTAATAAAATTTGAAAAAAATTAATAATTATAACTCAAAACATAAAAACAAAAAAAAACCTCTTAAATATTATTTACTTAACGGTTACAAACATCAAGATTAGTTAGTTAGTTTTTTTTGAACAATTTCTACTTAGAAGTAGGGGTGGGCAAAACTCGATTCGATTCGAAAAAACTCAACTCGTTTTGACTTGACTCGTGATTTCATAAACTCGACTCGAAAAAATTTCAAATAAAGTTTGAGTGATGAAATAGAAATTCGAATAACTCGAAATTTTTAGTAATTAGTTGATCAGTTTTCATATTCGAGTCGAGTTTGACAATTCTGCATCATATATTATGTATATCACGTGAAAATATGAAGAAATATATATGTATATTATATATGCTTATAGATTAACGTTAAAATTAGAATCGATATGTGCATCGTCTGGCCCTAAGTATATGCATATAGAAATATATATGTACAATTAAATTTGTATAGAAACTCGAAAACTCGAATTTGATAAACTCGACTCGATTCGAAAAAATTCAAATAAAGTTTGAATTGTAAAATAGGACTTGCAAACTCGAATAACTCGAAATTTTTTTACTCGAATCGACTCGACTCGATCGAAAGCCCAACCTACTTAGAGGGAGGGGAAGGGAAATTTTACTCCTATTGAATATTGAACCTACAACCTATAGGAGGGGGAAGATGTCAACTGAGAACTTTAACCACAACTCATGAGATTGTTGAGTAAATTATATTTACATAGAACTTGTAACTAAGTTGATTACTCTCTTTGAATAAGTAAGATTTTCCTTTCTCTCAATTATAATAAAGTATCAAATGATTTTTAGTTGTTCTTTGCTCCATGGTTGTGTTTTTCTCATATGCCAAACAATAGTTGTTTTATTTTTTATTCTTCTTGAAAAAATTTCTTTCATACAACTTGGTGTTTTTGAAGATCGTTTGATAAGGGAAGTAATCCATACAGAGTTCTTGTTACTCAACCGCTCACTCCTGATAATTTCAATAGTTAGAAGAGGTCAATGATGATGGCTCTATCGGCAAATAATAAATTAGGATTTGTTGATGATGTTTCTTTAGCCCTGCGATCATGAGATTATTTTTTTATGTATTTTTTGTGCAGTTTTATAAGACGAGAAAAAGTGATGATCAGATCTACTATAATAGATCGA
Organism: Hibiscus mutabilis; assembly: GCA_019671005.1. Lineage (NCBI taxonomy): Eukaryota > Viridiplantae > Streptophyta > Magnoliopsida > Malvales > Malvaceae > Hibiscus > Hibiscus mutabilis. The sequence goes on along the minus strand of CM033721.1, from coordinate 69,006,467 downwards.
ATCAATGTCAATCTACTACCAATCCATTATATCATAAAATTTTAGATTGATTGGTTAGACTCAAGAAAATACTTGTATATCAATGAAAACAAAGAAGTTATTAATTTTTTTAACTCTTATTCAATTTCATACTAGCTTTTGGCCGTAAGTTGACTTTTTCATAGTTGTGACAATTTGAATAGAAACTAACATGTCTTCACGACATCACTATATTTTTTTTACATATTAGGGTAAACTGCATAGATGACCATTGAAATACGGAGTTGGTCTTGATTTGATTGCAATACTTTTTTTTGAAGCAATTAGACCACTCAACTATTAAAATAAACCAAATGTGACCACCAACCGTTAGAACCTAACAGAGGGAGTCACGTCGCAATTAGTAAAAATTTATATAATTACACCTCGTTATTTATACATTCTATTAATTTGATCCTAATTTTAATGTAATAAAATAAATTAAATATATATATAATAATAAATTTGTACGTGTCACCATCTAATTGAATATTTAATTTTTTTATTAAATTAAAATTAGGACCAAATTGATAGAATGTATAAGTAACGAGGACCGAATGTATAAGTAACGAGGACTAAATGTATAATTATCCAAATTTTTACTAACTGCCACATCACTCTCTCTGTTAGGTTCTAACAGCAGATGGTCACATTGAGTCTATTTTAATAGTTGAGTAGTCTAATTGCTTCAAAAAAAGTATTATGGTCAAATCGAGACCAACCCATAGTTCAGTGGTCATTTATGTAGTTTACCCTACATATTATATTATTCAGACGATATAGTTGTAATAGAAAATCTTCATAATTAAAAAACCAATTAAAAAAGTGAGTAGATGAAAATATTTTTTTCATTATAAATATATATATGATAATTCTTTTAAAATATATTTAATTAAATATATTTTCACCCATATAAAATATTTAATTAAAGATATTTTATGTTTCTTTTTTCATGAAATTAGACTTTTTAAATATTCCTTTTTTGGTTATGTTCTGGGATGAAGTAGGAAATTAGTAAATGGAAGGTCTTGTTTTATAATTTTTTAAAAATTAAAATTAGAGGTTTGAATTATTTTCAGGAGTTTGATCAGTCAAATTTGTTAATGTGGATGTTCGGTAAACAAGATAGTAACAACGGATTGGGTGAAACCTCTCATATTGAAAAAGCTTCTAAAATTGGATATAAAATTGTAAAGACTCTTGTCATTGATTAATACAACAAAGGCTTAATGGTATAATAAGAGCTTAAACTTTTTTAAAAAATTAATTAAGCCCCTGAACTATTTTTTGCACCCAATTACGCCTCTATACTCTAAAATTTCATCGATTCACCCCTTTGACCAACGTTAATTGCTAAATTTAACAGCTTTTGGGATCAGTTTGCGCAACTTATCATGTTATAGTGTTGTCACTTGTTATTTTTAAATTTATTATTTTATTAAAAAATTCTTTAAAAGTTCTAAAAATTATAAAAAAATAAATTTCTAAAAAATCTATAAAATGTCACATGACAAAATTGTAGTGCTTCACATGGCCTTAATATCTCTAGAAAATTGATGGTTAAACTTGGTCAAAAGGCTTAATTGATTCAATTTATTGCTTCGGAGGCTTAATTCGGTATAAAAAAGTTTAGGGGCTTAATATATACATCACTCAAATGTTATATTAAAAAAATAATTTTCATAATCTAATTAATATTAATAGATACAAAATATTGATAAATATTAAATTATTCAAACAAATATTAAATATAATCATGTTCTTACATGTCATTTTACTAGTTCAAATAATCAAACAACTACAACTATCAATTAATTTTACCAAACACTTTTATACAATCTACTAATGCAATCTACTTGTCAAATCAGTTAATGTTATCTATTATCAATAATAAACTATCTGATAATTGTCGAATAGAATCAAAGTTTCAAATTGGTCTTATAACCTTATATTTAATGACACAAATCAACATTCTACATGGGTAAAACTTTGATACACAGGTTGTGTAAAATTAATTTACACAAGCCAGTGTATTTATATTATAAAAACTCAAATCCTAAATTCATAACCTAACCCTAAATTCTAAACACTAACCTTAATTTCTAAACCCTACAACTTAAACCCCTAAACTTTAAACCCTAACCCCTAAAACTAAAAGACACATGTAAACTAAAGTTTACACGGTCTGTGTACTATCAAAGTTTTTCCCATTCTACATAAGTAGACAAAATGGGATGGAAATCTCGCCCCAAACTGTACTCCCGTTGTACCCTTCACTAAAAATTGTGACATGTGTTGTTCTTTTCACTTTTTATTCAAGATAGATTATTTTTTTCTTCAAAATTTTATTAGAAAGTATTAAAAATTAATAAATAATAGCAAATAGGAAACAAAAGAAAACTTTAAGGAAATATTATTTTTTAACCATATTATATATAGCATTAACAATAAAAATTACTCCTAGTAGTCTTTAATTGTGAAATTCTTCATGGTATCATATTAGTCAAATATGATTTAAAAACCATTTCCCATTTTGTTTTTATGTTCTTTGATGCGGGATGGGGAAGTGACCATAATGTTAAATTACGGGTGAGGTGCAGTGACGCGGTTATAGATATTGCATAATATTGTTTTGAAAAAATTATTATGTTTATAAATTGCAGTTATAATATCACGATTATCTTGAAACCGTTATGATGGGGATATCATATAATAGAGAAGAGACAAAAACTATAGCTAACGTTATTTAAACTCAATCAAATCATGGACATACGTAGAATTACGTCAAAAGGTGAGAATTTTTATACTATGTAAAACTATATAAAACTTTAAAAAAAAATCAAGGTTGCGAAATTAGAAACAAAGACTTGACATAAAATTTTATATTAAGGATACAAGTTTTTATACTTGTAAAATTATGTGAGAATTTGAAAACTTTACGGGTATGAAATTATATCATTAATGTAAAATATAAAAAAATTAAAATATACGAGAATTTGAAATTTCAATGAGCATGACTGTCCCCTAACTCCACCCTCGGTTCATTCCTGAATCAAATGTTATACAATGTGGTTTATAGTTGGATTTTGTAGCCATTATTGTACCTGAAAATAGTGATGGTTTCCGCTTTCATTGGAACAGTAGCCGAAGGATTTGAATTAATAGCGACCTTAGCATCCACTAATCTGCAGTTGAATAACATTCACTAATCTCTGCAACTACACCAATCCATGCAATATATATATATTATATATATATATATATATATATATATGTATGTATGTATAGATAAAACAGTGAGTCGAAAGCGAAGATGAAGATACTGAGTAGAGTAGAGGAAAGCAAACTGGAAAAGTGATATTGGCGCGGCTCAATCTGAGATCGTATTTTGCGATTGAGTCCATATATGCGTAAATCCGTCTTCAGATTGAACCTCACCAACATCGCTTTCTTTCTCATTTTAACCAGATTATTGCAATGAAAACAATGCTTCCACGACCACAACGACGAGAACATACACCGGCGTTCGATGTTGATTACGGGGTCGGGCTACAAAGAGACCATATGTATAATGTATTAGCTCATGAGCAAAGGAAAAGGGGGAGGGAAATGAAGATTATATACACGGGGCGAGTTTAGTTGTGTGCCTCGGGGATGGGGTTGGGGAGGTGAAGGAGGTGAGGCAAATGATGTGAAGAGGAAGCAAAGCTTACTTTTTAGGGTTCGCCATGCTTGATTTGTACTCAAATAAAATCCAACTCCCCCCCCCCCTTTGCATGCGCATGCCCCTCAAATATTCTCCCTCCAAATAACCCCACTTCAGAAAAACAACTCTTTTTTTTGACTGAACCTCCTTTTCTTGTAGAATAATCATATGTATGTATGAATGCAAAAACTAGGGGTGATAAGGACAGTTGCACTCTCTGAAAATTTTAAATTTTTATATGTTTTAGAGGATTTCTTTGCATTTTAGATTGATGATATGATCTCGCACTCCTAAAAATTTTAAATTCTCATATAATTTTATTAAATATAAAAATCACACCCTTAATATAAAATCTTACGACCGTCTATTTCGTACGTATTATTATCCTGAACACCCTACATTTTTGTATCATGCATGCATGCATGCTTGATTACCGAAGGTGAATAGATATGAGTAAGATGTTTGGATTATGCATACACAAGTACATAATATAAAATCCTTTGTACTTTTTTGGTTCTTTTGTTTATGCCACACATTAAGAATTAGGTTTAAAGTTTAGGATTAATGTATAAGGTTGTAGTTTATGATTAGGGTTTAGGGAAATAGGGTAAAGTGTATTTTTTAGGGTTCAGGGTTTAAAGTTTAGGATTTAGAATTTAAGATTATAGATTAGAATTTGATTTTTTTAGTGTTGGATATAGAAATGAGACCCGAAAGCGGCGTAGGATTTTTTCATACATTAAACCTTAAACCCTAAAAATACACGTATATATCAAATTCTCTAAACCCTAAACCTAATCCCAATCTTAAACTTTAAGTCTAAAATCTAAATCTATTTTTTAATATGAAGCATAAATAGATACACAAAAAGAGAGGATTTCTATTATGGTATTTTTATTATATTATTTTCGTATCCATTAATTAAGCTATTTTTGCTAGTATAATCCACTTGGTTAGAGAAAGTGAGCAAAAGGCAAGGAAATCTTGGGAACATGAGTGCAGAATGTCAGCAAAAGGGGATTGTCTAGAAACAAGTTTCCAACTAAAGAAAAAGGTACGTACAAAGTCGTTTTTAGAGAAAGGAGAAAAGTTTTTTTTAAAAATAAATGGTACATTTTGTATAAATATAATTTTGAATAAAAATATAAGTTGAGACATAAATTAATAGGAGTATATAATATTATCACTAGTTAGTAATTTAAAACGAGATCAATATATTTACATATAAATATTTTATTATTTTACTTTGATTAATTTATTTTTTAACAATAAATTAATTTTTACCCATCTGTAAGCGTGATGAAATACTAGTATATAAAAATATTAGAACTTATACATTATCTATACCAGTATTTTAAGTGTTTGAATAGGTTGGTGTCATGAGTTAATCAAACATAAATCAATTAAAAAATACTCAAAAATAATTAAAACGACCAATTTTATTATAAACAATAACTATGTCATTTAATAATTTTAAACATTAAATAAATTAAACTGTAATTACATAAAATGTTTTAAAATGAATGAGTGTTATATTAGGATACTTTTAATTTAGGGTAATCTACACCAGAGGCCCCATTTGTTTGGGGCATATTCTATTTTAATCACCCGATTTGACAAAAAAGATCAAACTGACCATTTATGTTTTTGATCGTTACTGTTTTGGTCACTCGACCGTTAACCTCCGTTAATAAAAAATGTTAATTTTAATTTTGAACCCTAAACTTTTGAAAGTTTATTTTTTCCACCCCTTTCAAACAAAAACCTAAAAAGCTCCTCTCCTCTAACCCAAATCGTACATTTGTTGCCGCCGCCACCATCTGTCTTGCTGTCGACTTTGAACAACCCTCAGATGCCGCATGTCTTTTTCTGATGAACCAAGACCAACGAACGAAAACCTTCTTTTTTCGCTTCTTCTTCATGGTTTGAATTCCGTAAAAACCTCTTAAAAAACTCTAATATCATTTTTTATTAACAGATGTTAACGATTGGGTGACCAAAATAGTAACGATCGAAAATATAAGTGGTCACTTTAATCTTTTTTCAAAACGAATGGTCAAAACAGAACACGTCTCAAATAAAGGGGAACTGCAGTGTAGATTACCCTTTAATTTAATATATTTCCTCCTACCACCTATATAATGTGGAGTCGCTAAATCTAGTAAATTATTAATATATTAAAAGTACATATAGAAAATGATTTTAAATATTCGATTGACCAAATTGTTTATCTTTGTTCACTCATATTCCCTTAGGTAATGGGTTCTAGACCCGCTAAGAACACCCACTTTCTTCCCCCTAGAGTCTCCTTCCCCCCTCTAGATAGGATTAGGAGTAATATTAGAATTTGTCAAAAAATTATTTTAAATAGATGTAAATATATTATGGGTAGTTATTCTATACACCGACGGTTGAAACAAAAAATTCCACAAACGACTTAATTTTATTGTTTAGGGATTTAATTTAGGGGTTTATAATTTATGAATTGCGGTTAAAATGTAGGGTTTATAGTTATAATTTAATGTTTATAGGTTAAGACATATACCTCTAACCATATTACTTTAAACTTGTACCATACCCTCTAAACCCTAAATTTTGATCATAAATCCTAAATTATAACAACAAACTCTAAATTAGATCCTTAAACCATAAAACGAATACATTTGTAAAAAAAATTATTTTTACGGCCAATATATTCAATATAAATCCATATATTATTAACTGTTAAGTAGATCTAGGGTGAAGTAGTTAAGCACAGCAGGAATTAGCGTATTCCCGAACAAACCAAAGCGGAGACACCGGCTCCTAAGGAACCCTGCCTTGGCCCTGCACCGGGAAACACTTTCCTTGGATTTTGCTTCCATGGGGAGGGGAGCAACTTTAAAAAATATTTTTTGAAAAAATATAGATAGAAAAATAAAGTTAAAAAGCATGCAATGAGACGAAGAAAAATAAAGAATATTTTGATTTAAATATATTAAGATGAATAATTTTGTAGACATAAATACTTTCACTTTTATACTTTATAATTTCTTTTGTTACATTTATTTTTTAAATGTATCGACTAAGTTAATGTCACTTGAGATGACAATATTATATATATGGTGTCACTATTTAACTCAATGAAAAACATCATATATACGTCAACAACCTCTAGAACAAGTGATTAAAAACTTTCAGTTGACATATTCTCTCATCTTAAGTTGTGGGTTCTAGACTCAGTAGGAGCAAAATTTTTCTTCCCCTTCCCGCTTTCCCTAGATAGGAAATGTTAAAAAAAAATAGCATCATATTTATATATAGGATGTATATTCAATAGAGCAAGTACATTTGGCCGGTTGATCAAGATGTTCATCTTTAACTCTTTATTCCCTCGTATTTATGATTAGATTTAGGATTTATAAAAAAAAGGTGTATATTCAATACACTGATTTTAGAAACTAAAAACTTTTACAAGCACTTTAATTTGATGGTTTATATATTTAATTTAGGGTTAGAGTTTAGAGTTTTAGGAATGAAAATAATCTTTTCAATAAAATTTTATTCAACGAATTGTTGTAGGTAATGGAGAAGAATGTGCATACAATTTGTTCAATCCTTAACCATCTTTTCAATACAATTTGTTTAGATTTTTAAAGACGAACACTATCATTTTTTTACCGAAACCACTCATTAAATATGCATACAATATGTTCAATCCATAACCATATTGTTTAGTTGTTTTTATTTAAAACTATATATCAAAATATAAAAAGACAAAAAATCTCGTTTTAATAATATTTATTATCATTTAACTTTTTTTATTTATTTTTTCTAAATTAAGTTGATATCCAATATATTGTCTAGTCAAAATACAAACACTCAAACATGAATGAGTCTACCACGTGCGAAGAACACGTTGAACATCATTAAATTAATTAATAAAGATTAAAAATCTCAAAAACTCAACATATAATTAATAATTATTTGAAATAAAAATTCAATTAAATTATTTTTCATATATAATATTTTTTATTTATTTTTAATAATTGAATCAAATACCAACTATTATTAATCTAAAAAATAAAAAACTCTAACTTTTTTCTTTGTCATTTCAGCCGCCGCCACAGTTAACTATTGTCCGCCAGCAAAATTATCGCCGCCGCACCTCTATCCTTGCATGATCGTTGTTCGAGCCTGACTGCCGTTCCCCGCCGTACAATGAGAACAACGTCCATTCCAAAGCTAGCATGCCTATCGAAATGGCAGTGCATAAACCACACCCCTGCCCACACACACATTACAAAACCTATTAAGTTAATGGATTTTATTAGAATAAAGATGGAAAATGATGTATAAATAAAAGCTTACCAGGATTGTTTGCGAAAAATCCGACGGCAACCCATGATCTAGCAGGAACGTGGACGGTGTTAATAAGTGGTGGATCCACCAGGTTATAGGTGCTTGGGTCAATCTGATTGTCGAAATTTTCCGTACCAATTCCGAATGGCAGGGAACGGTGGTCACGCGGGGACCGAGATGCGGCAGCAATAATTTTATCGGTGGATAGTGGCTAACCGTGGCCACGGTTGAAATGGCAAAAGAATAAGTTAGAGATTTTTATTTTTTTAAATTGACTATAGTTGGTATTTGACCAATTATTAAAAAAAGAATAAAAATATTATATATAAAAAATAATTTAATTGAAATTTTATTTTAAATAATTATTAATTATATTTTAAGTCCTTAAAATTTTTAATTTTTATTAATTAATTTAATAATTTTTAACGGTGTTCAGCGTTAATATTATTCAACAGTATTTATTGCACGTTATAGAATTTTACCTCAAACAATATTTATGTATGAATGGGTTATAACTTATAATCTCTATAATACAAACTGCGACTATTGAAAATATAGTCAACAATAAACCCTAAACATTATTAAAAGAAATAATTATAAATTCTAAATTTAACCGTAAAACAAACTCAGAAATATAGATAAATGCATATTATAATTTTTGAAGTTATAATATGCATTATACTTTAAATATAATTATTTCTTATTTTATTAGTAAATAAAAGAAAGTTATTACTACCGATAAGGGTGGTTAAAGTGGTAAGCAATTTAGTTTTGTTTATATAATTCTCGACTCTAAAGCCTTGGTTATACATAAAATTTTCGTTAGGCGATTTACATATCAAAATTTAATGTGCGGCATAAGTCAATTTAAATTAATCATAGCAAAATTTTAAGAAACCGAATAAAAAAACCATTTCGGTTGCACACTCAAGATTTTAGGGCGGGTGGTAAGTTGGCGTGCCACAAACAAAAAAAAAAACAGATTCCCACGCCAGAGACCATTCCAATCCCTCCTCTTCAACTATCAACACCAGATCCTAGGACCGTTTCCCCCATTTTTCTTCTTAGTTTCGGGACAATGAAAGGGTTGAGCTTAAAACCTATACTATAGCATGAGCTTTATCCCCTTTTTTTTATTATTTTTATAAATATTTTATTTGTTGACTGATTAATTCAAATAAATTATTACGTAGACTTATTAGGAGAATCATCCTTTCAATCCATTTTACAGAAAAATATATGTCTACTTTATACAATAACAAAACAAATAAAATGAGAGAAAAAAAAGTTTTGGCAGAGGAAATATAAGTATTTTTAAAAAAAATATTTTTATAAAAACTAAAATTTTATTTTATATAAATATTTATAGTTTATAAATTGATGTTATACTTTTATGTTTAAAATTGAGTTAATATTACAATTGTATAATTTGTTTGGAATACATAAATACAAAACCCATTTAATGAATAAGTACATTTGGCCCGTTCGTCAAATTATTTTTGTTTCTTTATATTCTTTTAGGTTATGAGTTTCAGACCTACTAAGAACACTCTTTGTCCTCCCCTAGAGTTCCCTTCCCTTCTCCTCTAGACAAATTTAAGATTAAATTTAAGATTTGTTAAAAAAATACTCATTTAATATAAATCTAGTGACTAAGTAGATAGTGCCATCAAATTTAATAATTTTGAAGAGTTCTTTTTTTCACACGCTTGTGTTATAATAGAAGCTAATATTATATATATTAACTGTTTTGTCTAATTTTGAAAAAAAATAATATTGTTTTTGATAAACCTTAAATCTAATTCTAATCCTATTTAGAGGGGAGGAGCTTTAGAAGGAAGGTGAATACTTCTAGTGGGTCTAAAACCCATGTCCTTAAGGAATATAAAAAAATAAAGATAGGCAGCTTGGCCAACCGACTAAATATACTTGCTCAAAAAATAATAATATTAATATAACATAAAAATGTAACAATAAATAATGTATCTAAGTTTATTTTCAAACATATCAGAGGTTGGATTGATGATATTGAAAGCGTTGATTAAAGAGGCGGGACAAAAGGACACCCGTGCTTTTACCCATGCAGAGATTTCTTAAAGTTGTGTAGTCTATGTTGGCTTTTTATTATTTTCCATTTTTCCCAGGAAAAGGAAAATTACTTTTGTGGCGTAACATCTCTCCAATGAAGAGAGTAGTTTGAATGACTTCTGATTTCTGAAGTTTCTCTGTTTTATCAATGGGGAGATTAGCAACCGATAAGTATCAATGGGGAGATTAGCAACCGATAAGTACCCATTGGAAAGTATAAAGAATAAAAAGGGTAAACAACACCATTCCACTGAACTATTCTCACTTTCTTGTTTTGGTCACTAAACTATTATTTTTAATAAAATCATCACTAACGTTATGTTTTTTTCCTAATTTGATCACTCGTCGTTAAAAAAGTCACGAAAAAAAATCATAATTTGGTAATCAAAACAGGAGAAGCAATAGATTGGTGACCAAAATAAGAAAAAAGTGTAACGTTAGTGATTAAAATAAAAAAAAACGTAATGTTAGTGATTATTTTGCACAAAGTAATAGTTTGGTGTCCACACCAGAAAATTTGAAAATAATTTAGTGGCCAATGAGGAAATTTTGATGGCTCAAAACATCGAGATCAATGGTATTTGAAACTCAAGATTGGGTGGGGGGGGGGTTTACCTTATAATAGGAGAAGAGATAGAGATGTTAGAGATTGAATCTAAACTCTCGTGTTGTACTTTAACATTTGCAATCTCTTCTCGAAAGATTTAAGCAAGCACAGCTACAAGGTTTTATGTTAGGGGTGTAAAACTTATATACTGGGAATTTAAACTTGTCATAACTACGACTGTTCCGTAACACCTCCGAGTCCATCCCTGTATCTAAGGGTTTAGCAAGAAGTGGATGAAGGGGGAGGTATGTTTGGATCATGCAGGACAACTAGGTCAAACTCGGTTGTCAGATTGTGAGACAAGAAAGACACACCTCCCTAATCAGGAACTTGAGTTTCTCCTTGCCCAATATCTCTATCTCTTTCCTATCTCAGTTGCAACTATTTACGGTTGTAGTACTCGAAGAGATTCCTCTGTCCACACCACACATGGGAGACTGGAGAAGCCAGTCCCCATGTATATATATATTTGCTCCGTAAAAAGTGGATTGCAGAAGCCTTTTGCTTTTGCAAAAGATTCAAAGCACAACAAAAATGGACACGGTTTCACCTTTTACGGGTCCCTTAAGGGACACCTGAACTGCCCCAAGTCACTGGTGCCCATACCAAAGCAGAGGGGGAAAAACAATCACTGAATGGATTGTCGATACATTATAATAATGTCTTCCAGTTTCAGGGCAATGGCTACCAATATTCTCTGCTCTAAACCAGAAATAATGGCAACCGGATTCTGAAATTTGGTGAAGAAACTTCTAATTTTCATTTTCAAGAGTTAAATATGGTAATATGTCTAAGATCAGCTAGGAGAAGAAATAAATGTTCATTAGAAAACCACCAGTCTACTGTGCTTTTCGAAACTGAGGAATCGAAGAGTCCCATTCCTATTGTTTGACTAAATGCTTGCCTCGGTGTGTTGGGGAAATTTGACTACACTTTCATGTGTGCTCTAGATTGCCGATCTTTTAATCAAAATTTTGTGGACGAAGAGGGTAGCAGTGATTGGCAATTAGGCTGTTTAGTTCAAGGATGAGGCTCCATTTGGTCATTTTCCTTTGAGTTTACAGTATGCATACAAACAAGACCCGAAAAAGCCGAGAGATTGGCCAACAACATTCATCTGAAAGCAAAAACACCAACGCATGTGAGATTACATGAGCCCTGCAATTTTTTTTTGATAATGAATAAGAGCCCGTACTCACCAAATCAAATGGAAGCCCCCCAAACAGTAGCCACCCCAGTCCAATAGTAAAAAGATCCTACCACAAAACAAATGTCAGCAAAACTCAAGGATATCAGGTGATAGGCTACATAAAAGGTAGAGAAAAGGCAAGAACCCATTATAGATTAGTAAGAAAATTTGCAGGAATCTTGGTTCTTAAAACTAGAGGCAAAAATATGTTAATCAAAGCTGCTAGTAACTTAAATGTGTGTGAACTTAAAAATTTTTGGTTCTTAAAGACAGCTCATGCAACATACAGGAATCTTGTGCCATGACCTGTCGGGCTTGCTTGAAAGTTAAAAGTTAGAATCATTTTAACACATTAGCGGTGAAACTGACAATGCTCAAAATCCATAAGCATTTAGAAAGTAACTGTTCTTTAAAGCCCTTAAACAGACATCAAATATTAATTGGTGAACTTATGGGACATGCAAGGAACTGAACATAAAGCCCAAGACAATTCATCACTGAAAAGCCTGAAATTAGCTTATACAGACAACAAATATATCAGTTGTACAGAATGGTTCACCCCAATTGAGAACCCTCTCCCATCAAATTTCTTCTTTTCCAAAACATTATAAAATTAAAAAGAAAGAGAGAATCAGTCTTTTCAAACAAAAAACATGGAAACCAGTGACTGCATTATGTAAAAAGTTTACATAAAAAATGAAAAAATGTTATACTAGTATATTACAATTTTTTTTCTGAAAAATATGTTACACCAAAAAAGAATTGCTCTTTCCAGTGAGAAAACATCCAAGCCACATTTTAAAGGCAAAGCTATAAATTTTACATTGTGGGACCGGTATTGAATTATAAACTTTTTTATTTGTCAAAATATAATTTTTACATACTTTAGGAAACATTATCTAAAATATTTTAAGTGTTTATAGGAACCAAGGGGCCTTGCCTGCCCCACTAAACCACCCTGACTTGGGGGAAAGTCGGAAATTTTATGGTAAGGGACCGGAATTGAATTACAATATATATTTGGTGGTGTAATACAATTTTACCATTTTTACCAAACCATATCTAGAACTTTTAGTATTTGAAGGAGCCAAAGGAGGGTCAAAGCCCCTGCCTGCCCCCCTTTGAACTGCCCCTGCATGACTGACTGCATCACATAAAATTAATGTCCAACACACAATTATGTCATGTTAAACAAAACAAGAATAAGTGATCTAACCTTTAAATTGCCACATATTGTCTGTGTCAGAGCTGAATTGAGTGTTGTATTCAAGAATACGAAATAGTTTATCAGGAAAGCCATGATACAAGAGAGAAGAATCACAAACTGCAAAACATTGAAATGATTAGAGCATAAACGAGTTTAAATACTATAAAGTTTCGATATTCACATGTCACGAAAGTTATTGCTATAAACTTGGTGTAACTTGAAAGAAACTTGCCTAAATGAGTTAACAAAAGAAACAAGCCCAAGGAAAAACAGATAAAAAGGAGCTTTATATCGAAGGAGGCAACATACACAAGGACAAAAGCAGAAACACCAACAGGAAGAAAATGAAACTGAAGTGACTGAACTAGTAAAACCAAACAATATGATCAAGTAACATCCTCCAAATAATAAAGTAGAAAAGGGATGAGGTTAAGGGAAGAAAGTTGATTACAAAAAAAGAGGTTTTCAATAAGTTAGAATAAACCGTCCAAATTAACCACATTGTTATAGGTAACCAAAAGCTGAGAATTAAGCCATTAATAGATGGATTTGCGAAATAGCTAACAATGAATGCACTTTCTTTCTGAGTATCATGAGGAGAAAGATACATAGTAGGAGATTATTTTGTGAAAAGGAAGCACCTGGAATCCTCTAGAATATAGATAAGGGAAGCTCATCATTGCTACAAGGTCACCTCTGAATGACGTCCAAAGCAACAAGATTGGTGCACAAACTATTCCTTCAGGAGTCAAAGTTTCACATGGTGTTCAGATAAACCCAATTTGTTAGTTTTAGATGGATCACAAGGATAATGACAATTCTTTTAAACCTTTCATCTTACCATTGCACCACATAAGGCCAAAGCTATTGAGTCCGCTGGATTTACCTGAAAATTTTGAGAATATATCATCAGTTAGTAGAAAGAAAGTAAACATTCATGGGACATAAGGAAAAGAACAAAATAGAATCATACCAATATGAGCAATGGAAGCAAGATATAAGGCTGTGCAGATGTTTGCTATAAAAACAATGGTGTAGCTGTAGGCATCAAATGACAAGTCGCGAGCTCCAGCAACAAATGCACCAAATATAATTATCCCCACACTGATGAAATCATTGGATTAGTACATTATGAAAGTTATTAGGCGCATTTTGAACAAGCAACATAGATGTGGTGATATTAATATATAGAAGACATCTTGCATGTATTAATTTTTATTAACATGAAAACCGTAGCTATAAAACTTCCTCAAGAAAATGATAGCACCTCTTGCAAATTTAAATTTAAAAAATCCAGAATAGCTAAAATATTACTTGAAATTAGAATAACCTACAAATTGTACCTTAGAAATGAAAAAACCTTAAAATCAAGTATTTTGTTGTACATAAGGGAAAAAATTCCAAGAAATTAAATTAAAATATGATGGACTGGGGGGCAGAAATTCCCAATAGCTAGATCAATCTTCGTATCAGTCTTGTGCACTAACAGATTGATATCTTCAACCTTACGCCTATATTTACAGGGAAGAAGCTAAAATCCACTTTAACTGCAGTTTATTTTTCTTATCCATATTCCTTTTAACACCACTTCCTTTCCAAAAATCATTTTTTCAGCTACTTTCTATAGTTAATCTTCCACGTCTAGTAAACAAATTTATTTAATTTTTTTTCTACATTTCGATCCACATTCATTTACCGCCTTGTGCAATTTCATGATAGAATTTGTAGATATAATATGGCTCTGCTGAGTTTAAGTATCACATATATACAGTATGCAGACGCAAAAAATAAAATCTGTCCACAATACATTCAACAGAGAACTTTGTAAAAGGCCTTAAAGTTTTATGCAAAAACTTAATTGAAGACAACAAATTGTAATTTTTCCACAAGGCAGTCCAAGTTTCAATCAGGTTTCTCACCACAAGTGCAGATGATGATATTACATGTATCAAATTATATGTGTACCACTATCCACAATTGTCAAAATTTTGTATGTGTGCAAGTGCAAGACATGAGAGTTTAAAATGGCAGGAACACACTGAACTTTGTGATTGTAATTGTAAAGGAACAGATTCTTATTTATTATTCAGAAATCTGAAATATTGCAGCAGTCTAAGCTTAATTCTTACTGTCAACTGCAATAAAACAAAATGAAATTTCATATCTGCAAGTCACGAGAGAACAAACTGGATGGAATAACCCAAAACTTGCACATAAAAAAAATAAAGCGTTCTTATTCATGATGCAGAGTCCTAAGAAGCCACTTAGGGCGGTCTACTAAATAGCACAGATGCACATGGCTGAATCATTAGATGAAATAGCAAATAAAAGGATCCATACCTGCCAATGACATATGATGAGTGTTTCCTTCCTGTCAAAAGATACTCCACAGTCATGGTAAAAGCAACAGTAGTCCGCCTTAGGGTAGTGTACATAGGAACATTTATGCCACGGACAGACTCCATGGTGATCAACTTTAACCATACAAGCGAGAAAAAAAAAACACTTGTAAGAAACATGTCACCAAGCACACATAAGAACAAATATCCACTCTCTAGTACATACCATGTATAGCAAATATGAAACTGCCAAAGGGAGGGTATGAAACAGTGTTCTCAATGGTACTAAGGTTACTGGGTTCCTAGTAATCCTCTCTGGCTCCCCCTCAGTGAAAGAGATTATCTTCGACCGTTTCATGGCATAGAGAAGCACGCAAGAACATAGCATCTAAATACACAACAGAGTTACATAGATTTAATAAACTAATAAGAGAATGCCAAAATTAATGCAGTGAACTTCAATTGTCAAATCCAAATGTCACAGTGTGGCAAGACTAAACTATAAATATCAGGAATTGAGCATAAACTATATACAAAATTGTCAATCTGTTTATTAAAAGAGGATTATGATTGGCAAAAGATAACAAAACATGAAAAAACATTGTAAAACGTAGTTATGCAGGGAAAAGTATGTCTAGCTTTTCTTAGGAGGAAAAAAGGGGATGGAGAGGAAGTAATACCAGCAAATGAAAGTGGCTTTGGACCTTTTTATGCACTCTTTTAATCATGCAAAGGATATCGATGTAGTATGTTTTAAAAGAGGATAGTTGTCAAATAATCGGCAACAGTTCAAGAAGCAAAAATCACTTTTCTCTATAATCTTTCAATAGCATTTATGAATATCTGAAGTTTTAACCTTTATGTTGTAATCCAAATTAGGAGTTCTCTAAATATTACTGTAGGCTAGGCAGTAATTCTTCAAAGTTCAGATTACACTTTACAGTAAACAGAATTTTTCTTTGCCTTCTCACAGAAGCTTCACCATCATCATGTCAAGTATAAAAAAATTTAAATTTTAAATCTATATATATGTTCCAACCAAACACTAGAATAAATGAGAATACAATTGCTCCATAAGGTACTCGGAAATAAGAAATCCTTCCCTTTTTCGTGCTTACTTTTCTGTTTGGGGGGGGGGGATCATACATATATTTTAAGTGAGGTCTGCAACACTTGGAATCTACTTATTAGGATTGCAATTTTCATAAACCAGCTCTTTGATCTTTAGCACTCATTTCTCTCACTTTTGTATATGTTACCCTGTTTATGAAACTCTTTTGAGGTTATATTCAGCTATCTAAGAAGGAAAGCTGTTCTGCTAGCAATTGTTTATGCAAAAAATTGTCATTGAAAATCGTAAAAATTAAGATATCCCATTAAGTCCTCAACTAAGAGAAGAAAGATATAACAATTCTACAAAGGAAACATACTTAAGCAAGAGATGAACCTGAAAAAGTGTGATCACGTTTGCATATGGAAAGCTGTAAGAAGAAAGGGCTGCCTTGTTGAACATGACTAAGAGAACTGCAGACAGAAAAGAAAAGCATAATTAGAAAAGAGCATACTTAGCACTGTTTTAACCATAGACTAAAATCTTACATCAGTGAATACTTCTTCCATAAACTGTTATTCGTACGTGAAATTTTAAATTTTCACCAGCTGTTCTGAATTTTTTCCCCCTTTGATTCAATATGTTAATTTCATAACCCAATGTTTTCTTTTTTCTCATTCAGATTCAAATGAACAAACTAAAGTTCGTAACAAACACTTAAAACTGCTAATGAGATTCGAAATTCTCTAGTACAATAATGATTTCTTCGTTTTATTCTGGAACTCTTTAGCCAAACAAGTGATAAGAATAAAAGAAAAAGAAATCCGCTAAAAACGATCAAACATATTTTCCAAACAACAAATAAAATAGTTTTGAGAAATTCTGACGTCATGCCACAGCTTTACATTTTCATGGAGAAAACTAAAAATGAAATAAGAAATAGTCCACCGCAAAAGAGTAGTGTTTAAATGCGAAAAATGCCGAGAAACAAACAGGAAAAAAATAACAAAGAAAGTGGAAAACGAGAGTTTCAAGTTTCTGAGACCTGCACTGAACATGTAACCAAGAGCAGCGTACGCTCCTTTGTTGTACACGGCTGAGGCAACGGCGGTTTCACGACCGCGTTCAGTTTTGGAAGGATCGATTAGCGGCAAACCTTCCATCTTTATGGAAGCCTTGGCTGTATTTTCGAAATCGCTTTGTTTTTTTTTTTTTTTTTGAGAAATGGAGCGAGACAGCAAGCAGTTAAGTAAGAAGTGTCCTTTTATTGTGGAGGCTTGAGAGGAGGACGAAGAGAAAAGGTTAAATTACAGAAATGATAACTAAATTTTATTGAATTGATTTTTTTGATCATTAAACTTTTAGATTTAGTTATGAGATTGTCATTAAAATTTTTCTGATATTACAAAATGATCCTTAAATTTATCAAAATTTATCACAGTTAAAGACCATTTTGTAACTAGATTAAAAGTTTAATGACTTTTTTTAACTTCCGAAAATTTGGTGGTTAAAAAACCATTTCGGCAGAATTCAGTAACCTGTGTATTTTACCCAAAGGAAAAACGGAATATCAGAGCCCTAGAGAGCGTAGGGTTAGACACGCGGCATCGCCACTGCCAAAGTGAGGGTCCACACTAAGTTAGGTCCCCGATCCCACAAAGATATTACCAAAATTTTATACCCTCTATTAGAATTCAAAGATTTACAGTAGTACGATCCAAAATGGTACAAGATTATTTCCGTGTAATAATAATAATAATAATATTATTATTATTATTATAATAATTTTTACCTAATACTGTAGTTACTTTTTTGAATAGAATAATAATAATTAATTTTAACAATTAACCATAAATCCACCTCCAATAATATGGTTAAGGTAATGTTTTAAAAAACAGTGAAATTACATGTTAGGTCCTTTTATTGAATAGATTAATTTAATCTTTTTTATAGATATTTGTTCAAATTAATATTTCTACTGTTAAATGTATCAATTTATTCTCTATGTTAATAAAAATAATCAAATCAGGTGGAATTTTTTATATATTTAACATTTATTTTTAAAAATGATATTAAAATTTGTAGTTCAACTCCTCACAAAAAAATTTATTTATTTATTTTTTTGACTAAGAAAATATTTCATTTTCAAAACCATAAAAAATATTTTTGAAAATATCTTAAAAAAATATCAATTCTGTTAAACAATAATTGATATTTTCTAAACACGTCACAATTATCCTCTTTGTATTTAATACATTACTTTCTATATCATTAAAATAGATAATATAAATGGAAACAATATTTTCCTTGTTCTTTACCTATTTTGTGTATTTTTTAGGATTTCTTTCCCTTTTTGTTTAATTAAGGTGCTTAATAATTTATCTAAAAGCTCGTTGCATTCAACAAATTACAGTTGTACTAATTCAAAAAAAAACTTGTGCTTCTAACACTTAATTTTGGTGGTGAATTTTTCACTAATTTTTTTGTATATACAACGTCTCAAACTCGAGACCTATTTAAACAATATCAAGTTGCTTACCATTTGAATCAACCTCGTTTATTGTTAACATTTCTCTTTAATTAATCAATTTTTAGTGTTAATTACGATAATAACCTAACTTTAGAAAAGTACTTAACATCTTTTAACAAAATTCATATTTTAATATGTTAAAAAGTAAACATTTAGGAAGGAAAAAAGAGAGGAACGGACTGCCATGATTGATATCACAATGTATTTTATGGGTACAGATCATCTTTCCATGTTATTGCATGTTCATTGGGCAACTATGAACGGTTGTATCCAGGGATTTAAAAAGCGTTCGCGGTCACGTTTTCGGTCGCGTCGCGTTTATCGCAGTTGCGGATATAACGGATGCTATTGCGGTCACTGCGGGTGTCGCGGTCGTGAATTTTTTTAAAATTCGCACAACTTGTCTAGAAACATTATAATTATAATTATAAGGTCTTATTTTTAATAATTTTTAAGGTATTTTCTAACATAAAAATTATAATTATAAATATGAGAAGTTAGATTATTGAAATTAAAGGACTAAATTGAACGGAAAATTAAGTTTACACTCTAAATTAAAAGAAAATCAAGGATTAAATTAACAAATCTAAAAGTGACTTTTAAATGTCACAACATATTTAATGGTATATAGGTCAACCAAATCCTATGTTAATCGGTACAATAATTAACTAGTTTGCATATTTAGAATACTCTTTTTTTCGAATCAATAATACATTCTTTTTTAAATTTACACAAACTTATTGTATAAAACAATAATTACAATTGTAATTATTTAAAGTTACTTTTAATAATTTTTAGAGTACTTTCCAACACTTACAGTAACACATTACTAAAATTAAATGATTAAATTGAATAAAAAGTAAACTTTACACTCTAAATTAAGAAAAAAATTAAGTACGAAAATAATAAAACTAAAAGATGTCATAGCTGAAATGAAGATTTAACCATCCCTAAATTTGGGGTTGGATTTTTTTCAAAATGATTTAAGTACTTAATTGAATAAATATGAAAATTTGATGGTTTTATAGTGTAATTTTGATGTAGGGATTTAGTTGAATGCGGTAGAATATTTAAAAAGATCTGGTCAAATTATTCGTTTTCATTGTTATTATTTATAAATTTCACACAAATTATTATAAAACATAATAATTATAATTATAAAAAGTTACTTTTTATGATTTTTAGAGTGTTTTCTAACACTTATGAAAGGATTTAATTGAAAGGAAATAAGACTTAGAGGCTCAATTGGAAGTTTCATTATGGATTTAAAGACTTAATTGGAATAAAACAAAACATCCTAATTAAACTAAAAATCTGAAAGGACTAATTTGTAAGCGGAGTGAAACTTTTAAGTCTCTCCAAAAAGTCACTAAAACTTGAATTCCCTCCCCGCAATTTACCCTTTCTAAACTTCATCTTCTCCTTCCCCCTGTCCCGCTCGACTTTGCAAAATTTTTCCCTCCCCATTTTTATCTTCGGCCACCAGGCACAACCGCGATTGTTCTGATAACGGGGATATCGTCTCGTTATCGTCGTGACAACCGCAATCGCGTTTTTCTCGCGTCCGCAACATGCCGCAACAGTCGTGATTCCGTTGCCCACCGCAGAATTCGCCGAATGCGTTTTCGGATGGCGGCGCGACCGCTATTTCGCAGCCGTAATCCCGGTAGCGGTCCACTATTTAGAACCCTGGTTGTATCTGTCTATTTGACTGTTTTTCTTGTGTATCTACTAAAATGTTTTGTTTAGATCGATTATCGATTGATCTGATAGGTTAATATATTAAAATTTTTAAATTAAATTAAGAGTTAAAATTTTAATATTATAAACAAAATAAATTAAATTGAGAAGTCAACATACAATGAGCTTATGTATTATGTAATTCAAATTATTCGACCAATAAATCAAATATAAGTAATCATACCTAAAAATAATGTTTACTAAAGCTATTTTAAGATAATATATTCTAAACAAGTTGATGAGTGAGTATTGTTTTTTAAATACTATTTTTGCCTTTTTGTACGTAATTAATGATTAAATGCTATATGCACACCCCTTATATCAGTTATAGTTTATAATTTTATGATAATGAGTGGTGGAGTGGGCTGGATCAAGCTTTAGTAATTTTCTAAAAAAAATTATTTGGCACACTCTAATAAACATGAAGATTTTCAAATTCAAACTAATTAAATTGATTTCATGAATTGCTACAGCAATAACGGTGTCAATTAAAAAATCAAGCCTAGTGACTAAAGATGTTTATATTTTCTCATATTGTATGAGTTCAAATTTCAGCAAGCGAATGTAATACATCTCTATTTAAAATTTCAGCAAGCGAATGTAATACATCTCTATTTAATCAAACAAATAATATACATACATTTTGATGTAACATCCTTTATCAAAATTCAATCATGGAGAGCGAGGCGAGGACGATTTTGCATTCCCCATTCCGTCTCCAGCACTTACGGTTATGATTTTGAGGAATCCTCATTAAATGCTTTGGAGATTTTTTCGTCCCCATACCCTTCCCGCGCGGATCCTCGCGGTTTTAAGAGAATTCCCATCCAAAAAATATTAAACAAAACTATTATTTTACTAACAAAAATAAATGGCCAATCAGTCAAAATATAAAGTTTAGATACTTCGATTGGAAGCAGTTACGAGATGATGAAGGGTGAAAGGGTGTTGTGCTAGGGAAGATTTAGATGATGGTTTTAGCTTATTTTTAAAAACTAAGATAGAAACATGTTGAGAAACTTGAGTGTGGCTAGGTTTGAGAGAAACTTGAACTGATAATAATATAGTTAGAATTTTTTTTATTAAGACATATATACTATAGCTATATAGATAAATAAGTATATATTTTTAAAAATCTTGTAAAATATCGGGATCCTTGCAGATATTTTTTGGGATCCTCATGGTTATTTATAGGATATGGTTCGGTTATCCACACGGTTCGGATACAATAATCTCCGTCCTCATCCCCATTTGAGCTTCGATGATAAAACTTCCCCCGTCCCCGTGGGTGAAGATTTCAGTTATTCTCATCTCCGTCGGTTCGGATCCCCGCGGTTTTCAGATATTCCCATCCCCGTTGGTTCGGATCCCCGCGGTTTTCAGATATTCCCCACACAATTCCCACCTCTATTTGTCCCCTATATAATTTTTTTTAAAAAATAGTTTATTTATGAATTTGCCCTCACTCTAAAAATTTATGTTTTTGCCCTCAACTCTAAATCTTTGTTTCGTCCCTGTATACATACTTAATAGACAAAGCGGCTCGAACTCGAACCTTATTTTTTTTTGTAAGGTGAAGATCATGAATGAATTCAACGGTTTAAAAGAAATAGCAAAAAAGGAATGGATATTTTGAATTCAAAAGGAATGAATATTTAAATACCATAATAGTACGCATATATGTATAATATATGGTATCATAGTAAATAATAATCACAATTCAGAAAAGATGATAGGGACAAATATGTAAAGAAATATTCTTAACTAATTTGATATTGTCAAATTACTCCTGCCTAAATTAGAACACTTACGAAAGCAAAAACATAATTTATATATAATTAACTGAGGAGACAAGATTCAATGTTACTTAATCACGAAATAATATGGTTATTTTCTTGTAGTTTTTAATGTATCTATTGGAGTGAGTTATTGACGAATATTCCGTGTTCTATTGGTCTATATTAATAGTAGATGTTGGTCACAAGTGGGGATGACCATTTGATCCAGACCCAACGAGTTTCAACCTGACTCT
Organism: Hibiscus mutabilis; assembly: GCA_019671005.1. NCBI lineage: Eukaryota > Viridiplantae > Streptophyta > Magnoliopsida > Malvales > Malvaceae > Hibiscus > Hibiscus mutabilis. Next base: position 68,983,619 of record CM033721.1, on the reverse strand, counting down.
ATAGGGTTGAGGTTTAGTATTTTAAAAATGGGATTTGTGGTGAATCCCTCTAATAATTTAATTTTATTCTAAATATTTAGATATAATTTTTGTCTAATAAAATGGAATAATTATTATAATCCCCTCTCTATTTGTATTTTTTTTCAATTAACTCCTTATTTTTATCGAATAAAAATGAGAAAAATAATTTTTTTATTTATGTCATGTCAAATTCGGGTCTTCACTCTTAAATTCTAGTGGGGTTCGGGTCAAGTGGAGCATCATAAAATATTGTGTGTGGGTCGGGCAAAAACTCGACCCAAGACCATCCCTAGTCACAAGTTTAAAGTTGATCAATGTTTAGGACAAGAATCAAACATTCAACCACTAATTAAGGTAGAAAAAACTCTTATTATCTCATCTAAACTCCATCATTAAAATAGCGTGGATATTATCTATAATAAAAGTGTCAAGTTTAAATTAAATTGTTTTTAATTGAATTGTTAACAATATGAATAATTGGGTTTCTTATTATGAAGTTTGTAAAAGTTTCTCTCATGGAAGATCGAATAAAAATATACAATGTATATTATACATTAGTCATAATATTAAATAAACATATTATTTGCTTAAACAATGCGGTCTCATGTAATTTTGAAGATATGATAAATTGGATTAAAAAAGGTATTTATGAAGATATTAAATGCGAATTGGTGACATTAGGGGTTAAAATTGAAACTAAAATTTTCGAGAGACCCAGAAGAACTTTTTATTAAAATGATTTAAAGTGAAGTATAAATTTTTTAGAGAGATTATATTTGAATAAAGAGGGTCAAGTAGAATCATTCAAGGGTTAGGTTATTTGTTTAAGTTTAAAGGCTAGTCTTAAATTTAAGGTTAAGTTCACAAATGGTCACTGAATTTTAATGAATTATTTAATTTGATAATCAAACTTTTAATTGTTTCAATGTTACCATTAAACTTTATGTTTTACTTCAATGTTACCACTCCCTCTTAAACACCGTTAATCCTCTAGCGGTATGTTGACTAGCTGTCCACCACACCAAACATTTCCAAGTCAAGAAGAAATAAAAACCCAGCTTTCCAACTTTTCTTTCTCTATCTTCCAAATCCTCTTCTTTAAAACCCATCCTCCCAACTTTCTATTATCCTCATTTTATCCTTTACTGGTGAGAAAGTCGACACACTACAAGAAAAATACATTTTTAGTGACATTGAAAATGGTCACAAAAAGTGTTAAATTTAGTCATTGGAATTTACGATGACCATTTTTTTGAATCGTCGCTAATAACTCCGTCACTATTATATTAGTGACAAACATTCTATCACAAATACATATTTAAATAGTGTCTAATATATGTTGTCACTTTCAATAATAAAAAATTAATTATATTTTTAGTTGTAACCATTTTATTTAGGGTTTAAACTAATAACTAATTGTCCCTGAAATTTAATGTGCTTTTGCATTTTAGTCGGCAAACTTTTAAGTTTCATTAGATCACTGAAATTTAATTATAGATGATGTAGCATATTCATATATCAATTTTGAGTAAATAAATGCAATGGCATGACTTCAAGGAGGATTGAACCTGGACCTTTAGGGCGAGAGTACAATACTTATCCACTAGGCTAGACAAGAAATTTAATATTATTTTGAAAGAAAAATAATATTTAGGTTAACTTTTAATTGAAATTAATTTTATTTATTTTAAAAATATGTACTAATTATAACACTAACTATAATAATAATTTAACTAGTTTTTATATGGTTTCTTATACGAAGTACGTATGTTGAAGAAACTATTTAGATTTTTTGAAGAAAAACTAATCAAAATGGAATATTTCTTTTAAATTTTTCAAAAAATAAATTTTTCTATCATATATTATGCTAAAATCACATATTAGTCTTTGTACTTTAATTTGGTCACTTTAAGTTTCTATACTTTTTAAAATTTGAAATTTCGATCCTTACATGAATGGTAGTCTTTAAATATGTTAAGTAAAAATTTGTTTTTAGCCAATTTTTTATACACAAGTTGCTTATTTAATTTTTGTTCTTTAATTTGATCATTTTTAGTTCTTGTAATTTAGAAATATTGTTGGTGTCCCGTTAAGATTAGGATTGAAATTTTAAAATTTGAAAAATATAGGGACTAAAGTTGATCAAAATAGATTGACTAAAACAACAATTTACACATACTATAGAGACTATAGAAATATTTTATCTCTTGACAAACTAGTTTATGATAGATTTTATTTTTTATAATTATAAAAATATATTTATCATTGTGGCAATATCTAATTTGTCATTACTTTTATTTTTTTATTGGTTACAAAATTTATCACAACAAAAAGTAAAACTTTAAGTGACAAGTAATTTTATTGTCACAACAAATATCAAATAATAGTGACCACTTCACATATCGTCACTATCATGTGTCAAAGTTTTAGTGACAATGAATTTTGTGTCATAATTATATACTTACAGTGATAATTTATTTGTGAAAATGTAATCGTCACAATTACTACTATTATAGTGACTAAATAAAAATATGTCACAATTACTTATACTAATAGTGTCACACACAAAAATTATCACAAAAAGTTAATATTTGTGACAAAGTTATTCCTAGCCACTGTCAATTTGTCACAAAAAACCTATATTGTTGTAGTGACAAAACCTATCTCGACCTCAAGTTCGCTCCACCTAAAATCACTCGAGCAGTGGTTCACCGAGCAATCATCACTCAAATAATTAAGGCAAAATGAAAAAAGATGCCCCCAACGTTTGCATGTTTTGTCATTTGGCCCCCTATTATTTTTTGGAGCAAACAACCCCTCAACGTTTGCATGTTTTGTCATTTAACCCCCTATTCTTTTTTTTGGAGCAAACAACCCCCCAATGTTTCAATTTGCTCCAAATATGCCCCAGTTGGATGGAAACCGTTAGTCAACTAACGGTTAGCGGTTGATGTTGACTGGACTTGCCATGTGTTAAGAGCTGCCGACTGTTGCACATATTAAGTGCTTCGCAATTGGTGCAAGTGTACACGTCGCAAGTTATAGTATAGTATAGATATCGTCTCCACAGGGATTGGCGCTACTTCAGGAATCTAACTTCTCGCACTGAAAGTAAAAACACAAGTAGGTGATTGTAGGAGTTCTAATTAACAAGAAAATAAAAGAGCAATTGAATAGAAATAAGATGTAATTGAATAAGAGAGAGTAGGCTGGGTTATCGTGAGTCGTGGTGTGATAATCGAATGGACTGTCGTGGTAATTGAATGCTAGAGTAGCTCAATCGCTTCAGCAATTGAATCCAGTCGGATTGCCTGGGCAATTCTGTGATTGCCTGGGTAGTTCTACGATTGCTTGGGCAATTGGAACTAGAGCAGTTGCCCTGGCAACTGGGCGACAACCTTCAAAGTTCGGTGAAGCGTTCTTCAATGGTTTCTCGTTATCCCTAACTTGAAACACTGTTAATTGTGCATGCCTTGATAATACATCCCTGTGTGAACCAAGGGTGAACAACAACCTATCTTGCACTCCTTTTAGCTGTTGAAATTTGCAACTTATCCCTAAGCCGAATTAGTCTTCACCATCAATTGATTGAATAAAGACCATGCTCATTCGTTTCTTGAATCTAACTCTCCTGATATTAGATAAATGGATGAATTCACGAGATCCTCTCCTAATTCACTCGCAAACAAAATTAAAAACCAAGAATGAACAAAGTTTGAAGTAAAATTGCAAACTCAATACCTAAACAAATCCAATCATTCTCACAACCACAAAAACACAATAACCCAAGCCAAATAAGTTTAGTTCATGGTTGGGAACAAAATAAACTCAAGAATAAAATCCCTAAACATGAATCTAATGGAACAAAGAAGGAAAAATAAGAAGATGTCGAGCAGCCCTAGTTTTATCTCCCAATCGCACCTCTCCAATCCAAATCTCCTCCAAGTAGGCGGCTAGGGTTTCTTTATATAGGAGATGGCTAGGTCAAAGTCTTTCTTGAGGGGGAAGTTAAGTTGGAATTAATACAATAAAAGAAATAGATCTTTTTTATTATATATTAATTCCTCCAAAAAAACTTTTCCTAAAACTCTTGAAATTTAATCTCCTTTTTATCTCCATTAAATGCTACTTGAAAATTCAAATTTTGGGGAGTTATCCCTTGAATTTCGACTTTATCCAAAACTGGGCAGATTTATCGGGAAATTGCCAATGCAACTGGTTCGGCAAGTCCTTCCTGAATTGCCTCGGCAATTTGCACCTTGTCATGGAAATTCTAACCTGCACAAAATAGAACACCAAAGCAGCAACTTTTCCGCGAAAAACCAACAAAATGTAATACCAAGCTCATGAATCAAGGAAACTAGGAAATTATGCATGAATGCCTATTAATGCAACTAAAATGAGCCTAAGTCTAACAATAATATGATTAAAAAGGGTTATAAAAATTGTACTTTTAAACACTTAACTCACCCCTAAACTCGAACTATTGCTTGTCCCTCAAGCAATGCAAATCTAACAATTACCTGTCAAGACTTTAATCATCAAAGACATGCTTTAAACTTGAATTCAAACCTTAGAATCGTGGCACAAAGTATGATCACCTTTTGAATTTTTCAGATAGCACAAAAATTTCCCGGAACCAAACTATAATGCTTGTGATAATGTGTGTGTGTAGTTGTGTACAAGTTGATTTTCAAGATTCTATGTAAAGAATAAGCTTTTATCAATTTAATTATCGGGTATTTATTTTTCTTTTTACTAGAGCCAATTTCAGGCACCTCTAGTAAAGCAAACAATTTCTCTTTTTAATTTTTTGTCGACTAGAGCTAATTTCGGGCACCTCTAGCGATATCTTTAATTTGCAACTACTAGAGCCAGTTTTGGGCATCTCTAGCAAGAAATTAACTTTTAATTTAAAATTTACCCAAATTTTAAGCAACCTAAGTTCGCCAAGTTTCTTTCAATCAACAAGCCACAATCATGTTCATAATATTTAGCATCATATTAAAAATCTAAGTTCTTTTCATGCAATCCTAAAATTTAAAGGTTCTTTCAATTAAGTGCAGTGGCAAAAATTTATCATCGGATATTCAACAAGTTCAAGCAATTAAATCCAATCAAAGACATGGCAAGTAACATATGCAACCTATATGCTATTACTACAGATGAATGAAACTAAGAATGAAATTAACTAGAAACCAATACCCCCAAACTCGAGAGAAGCATTGTCCTTAATGCATGCAAAAATTAAAATAAAATGCAAATGAGTTAGTCAGAAAGGTCATCACCTTGAATGATGTGTTTCCTTCGTGCCAATTGCTTGGTTCATTTGCCGATTCGTGATGGTTGAATGCGTATGGCTGGTGTTGTCTCTTGTGCGGCAGTTGCCGTGCCATCCTCAGTTGCCGAAGTAGGGTTCAGTTGCCTGGGCATCAGGTCTTGCCGAGACATTGGGAATTGCCGAGGCAATTTTGGTTGCCCAGGCAAGCTTTGCTGTTGGGGCTTTCTTTGGCACTTCTTGTTCCTTAGCTGGTGAGGAATTGTCTTCTTAGCCATGGTGATTATGGTTGTGGAATCAAAAATAAAGAAAGAAAAAAATTGGAAAGATAAAAAGAATAAAAATTAAACTAAAAGCATACTTTTATCCTAAAAATTGAAAATAAGTAAAACAATAAAATAGTTCAAAAACTGAAAAGAAATAATAAATACTAAAGGAGAGCATGGTCATGCATCTCCTAAAGTAACTACTTCATTGTCACGCTCAACATGGTTGCCGACATAGTGCTTTAATCTTTGTCCGTTAACTTTGAACTCATGCCCGTCAATGGTGGATTTGATTATCACGACACCATGGGAGAAAGGTTTGACGACTTTAAAAGGCACGGACCATCTCGATTTCAATTTTCTCGAAAAGAGTTTTAACCGAGAATTGAAGAGAAGAACTAATTTTCTGGGCAAAAATTGCCGCGGTGATAGCTTTTTGTCATGCCAACGCTTTGTTTTCTCCTTGTAGATTCTCACGTTGTCGTAAGCTAAGGCACGAAATTCTTCAATTTCATTAAGGTCTAGTAGTCACTTTTTTCCAGCACTCTCCCAATCTATGTTGACAGTTTTGATCGCCCAATAAGCCTTGTGTTCGATCTCTACCGGAAGATGGCAAGTCTTACCGTAGACAAGTCTGTAGGGCGGCATGCCTAAAGGCGTCTTGAATGATGTTCAATAGGCCTATAGTGCTTCATCAATTCTTGCCGACCAATCATTTCGAGAAGGATTGACAACTTTTTCAAGGATAACCTTCAATTCACGATTGGAAATTTAGGCTTGCCCGTTTGTTTATGGATGATATGCCGTGGTAATTTTGTGCGTCACTCCAGCATTTTGGCAATTAGCCTATTGTTGAAGTGGGTGCCTCTATCACTAATAATTGCCCTTGGTGTTCCAAATCGTGTGAATATATTTTTCTGCAAGAATTTCTGCACAGTCTTAGAATCGTTGCTGGGAACTGCAGCTGCTTTTACCCATTTAGACACGTAGTCCATGGCAAGTAGGATGTATGCATTGCCGAACGAGGATGGGAAGGGTCCCATGAAATCGATCCCCTACACATCAAACAACTTGACCTCAAGGATATTCTATAGTGGCATCTCATGTATGTGTAAAATATTCCCTGTTCGCTGACATCGATCACACATCTTGTAAAAGTCTTGAGCATCTTTGTAAAGTGTTGGCCAATAGAAACCAGATTGCAAGACTTTGGTCGTGGTGCGAATGCCTCCAAAATGACCTCCATAGGATGATGAATGGCATTGTCAGAGCACGTTTTGTTGCTCTTTCTCGGGGATGCATCACCTAATAACCTGGTATCATATTGTTTAAATAAAAGAGGCTCATCCCAATAATAACGCTTAGCATCATGTCGGAACTGCTTCTTTCCCTGGTGAGTAAGATCATGAGGTAAAATGTCACTAACAAGAAAATTCACTAAGTCTGTATACCATGGAATTGCCGAGGCAATTGCTGCTACTGTTGCCACGGGCATTGCCGAGGCAATGCCTACTGTAGTTGCCTGGGCATCGATAGTTGGGGTTGCCTAGGCGATTAACAACTGCTCTTCTGGGAATGCATCATGGATTTCCACATTTGTGTCATCATCTTTTCCTCGTTCTAGGCATGAAAAGTGGTCGGCGACTTTTTTCTCGGTACCCTTCCTGTCCTTAATTTCAATGTCAAACTCTTGTAAAAGTAAAATCCAACAAATTAAACGAGGTTTGGTATCTTTCTTGGCAAAAGGGTACTTAATTGCCGAATGGTCAGTATGAACAATTACCTTGGTCCCAATCAAGTATGAACGAAATTTATCAAAAGCGAAAACTACAACTAGTAACTCTTTCTCCGTAGTGGTGTAGTTCACTTGAGCTTCATTAAGAGTTTTACTAGCATAGCAAATCACATAAAATATTTTACCTATTCGTTGACCGAGAACTGCTCTTACTGCAAAGTCACTTGCGTCGGACATGAGTTCAAAAGGTAAGGTTCAGTCGGGTGGAACGACAATGGGTGCTGAGGCAAGTTGCTTCTTCAAGGCTTCGAATGCTTGGATGCATGAGTTATCAAAATTAAAAGCTTTGTCATATTCAAGCAAGTTACACAAAGGTTTAGAGAGTTTGGAAAAATTATAAATAAACCTCATGTAAAAACCTGCATAACCGAGGAAGCTTCGAATTCCTTTGACTGAAGTTGGTGGCGATAATTTTTCGATCACTTCCACCTTGGCTCTGTCGACTTCGATTCCCTTGGATGAGATCTTGTGACCGAGCACTATGCCTTCATCTACCATGAAGTGGAACTTTTCCCAATTGAGCACTAGATCAGTTTCTTCACATCGTGTTAGCACTTTCTCCAAATTGTCGAGGCAATTGTCGAAGTTGTCTCCTAATACCGAAAAATCATCCATGAAAATTTTCAGGAAATCTCCTACCATGTCAGAGAAAATTGCCATCATACATCTCTGGAAAGTTGCAGGAGCATTGCATAATCCAAACAGCATCATTCGGAAAACATAGGTACCATACAGGCATGTGAAGATGGTCTTTGCCTGATCATCCGGTGCTATGGCAATTTGGTTATAACCTGAGTAACCATCAAGAAAATAATAAAAAGATTTACCTGCAAGTCGATCAAGCATTTGGTCAATAAATGGCAAAGAAAAGTAATCTTTCCTAGTGGCTTTATTTAACTTGCGGTAGTCTATTCAAACCCTCCAACCGGTCACAGTCCTAGTTGGGATTAGTTCTTTGCTTTCGTTGCTTACCACAGTTATATCTCCCTTTTTCGGTACACATTGTACCGGGCTTACCCATGTACTATCGGAGATAGGATAGATGATACTGGCATCAAGCCATTTAATGATTTCCTTCCTCACAATTTCCTTCATAGCAGGGTTAAGCCCCATTTGTGCCTCAATTGTCAGTTTATGATCATCCTCCAATAGAATTTTGTGAATACACACTACAAGGCTAATTCCTTTTAAGTAGGTAATTGTTCATCCTATAGCCTTCTTGTGCAATGCCAACATGTCGATCAACCTTTTTTCCTATTCAAGCTGCAACTTAGAAGAAATAATTACGGGCAATATGTTATCGTTCCCCAAGTAAGCATATTTCAATCGCCCTGCAGTGGTTTCAATTCATGCATAGGAGGTTGCTCAATAAAAGGTTTTTTGGTCTTACCTTCCTTACCTGAGTAGTCTAATTGTTTAAAATACTTGCCTGGATGACTTGCTATCCAATTGGCTTCATCCTGCTCTTCATCATCCGACTCTTCAAACTCCTCAGGTTCAATTGCATGGGCAATGTAATTGCCGAGGCAATTCTCCATGGCAATGTTATTGCTGAGACAATATTCTTCCACATCAAAATCAAATTCGGTTGTGGCATGGATTAATTGACATTCTTCTGGATCGTCGACATGCTTTAGGGTTTGGAATACATTCAGCTTAACTTGCTGGTCATTCACCCTCATCGTGAGTTCTCCCTTTTCAACATCAATCAACGTTCTTCCTGTAGCTAAGAAATGTCTCCCAAGACAATAAAGTCAGGGGGAAAAATAAATTTATCAACTCTTACCAGTATATCTTCGATTTTTCCCTCTAGATGCACATAGGATCTGTTAGGAAGCTGTAGTATAACTGTTGTAGGCATTGCCTTCCCGATTCCCAATTTCTAGAAAACTAATTTGGGCATCAAATTTATACTTACTCCGAGATCACACAATGCTTTCCTAACATAGTGGTTTCCGATCGAACATGGTATGGTGAAATTGTCGGGATCTTTAAGCTTGGGTGGCATGCGGTTGTGCAGCATGGCCATGCATCCTTTTGTTATAGCAACAGTTTCAAACTCTCCCAGCCTTGTTCGCTTAGAGACGATGTCTTTATGGAACTTAGCATAGTTCAACATTTGTCCTATTGCTTGAACCGATGGCAAGTTGATGTGGACTTGCTTCAAGATATTAAGGAACTTGTTGAACTGGTATTCTTGCTTTTGTCTTTTCAACCTCTGTGGGAATGGTGGTGGAAGTTGGATGTCCTCAATCCATTCTTTGCATTAGAATTTGATTTGAGGAATTGCCGATGCATCAGGAATTACCGATGCATTAGGACTTGCCGAGGCATGTTTGGTTACCGAGACGATGGCATCAGGTATTGCTGAGGCATGGGTATCTGGTATTTCCTTGGCATCAGGGCTTACCGAGGCACGAGCATATGAAGTTGCCTTGGCAATTTTTGACTCGTCATTTTTATTGGAGGTTTTGTTTCTAGATTCATCTGTCTGGATAAGGGGTTACTCTCCTGGTCGGTTTATTGGCTGGGCAGGTGCATCATTAAGCTTTAGTCCACTCCGGGTAGTGATTACTTTACACTGCTCATGGCCTATTCCTTTGGCGACCTCAGTATCGCTAGGTAAATCGCCCATTGGTATCATATTCAAGTTATGGGCGAATTGCCCGACTTGAGTATCCAAGGATTTTAGGGTTGCCTCTTGGTTTTGCAATCTCATATCTATCCTGTTCATAAAAACATCAGTCTTCTTCATGAAATTACTATTCTCTACCATATAAGATTAAGTTTTTAACATGAAAGCATTGAGAGAATTTTCCAAAGAACTGGATGTTGTCGACTGTTGCTGCGGCATCTGTTGCCATGGCATGTTCTGCTGGAATCCCAATGCTTATATGTTCTGATTGTTCTGATTAATGGCATTGTTTGGGTTGCTCCATGAAAAATTAGGGTGCTTTCTCCAGGCTGGATTGTATGTGTTGGACATCACATTGTTGTTCCGGTTGTAGTTTCCAACGTAAAAGCTAGATTTCAGATTTTGTTAACACTCAGAAGAATCGTGGTTACCATTGCATAAATCACAAATTGAATTTATTACCTTGATCTCTTGTGTGTTGCTAGTTCGGCTCATGTTCTTAACCATGTTGGTAAATGCGGCCAATTGTGCAGAAATAGATCCTAATGAATCAAGCTCATTGATCATGGCATTGTGTTTGACTATTCCCCTCTGGGTGGTTGGGAACTGATAATCGTTCTTGGTCAGGATCTCTATTGCTTCTTCAGGTGACTTGTCGAGGAGTATGACATTTGTCGAGGCATCTAGCATCATCCTTGTCGGTGTGTTCACTGAGTTGTAGAACATCATCACTTGCGTCCACAATGGGAATCCGTTCATGGGACATTTGTGTAAAAGCTCTTTGTATCGCTCCCAAGCCACGTACATGGATTCATCATCTACCTGCCGAAAAGAAGTAATATCATTACGCAACTTATCAGTCATATTTGTAGAGCTAAATCTGGCAATAAAGTCATGACCCAAATCTGTCCAAGATCCTATAGATCTGGATGGAATTCTGTTCAACCACGTTTTTGCCCTATCCCCCAGTGAATAGGGAAACAATTTCAGCCTTAGGATATCTTCATGAACTCCTTGTAGCTTGAATGAATTGCAAATCTCCAGGAATGATTTGAGATGTTGTCTGGAATCTTTAGTTGTTGAGCCGCCAAATTGACCAATTATGTTGATCATGTTAAACATCACAGGTTTTAATTCAAAGTGGGCGGCTTCTATCTCGGGTGTGACAACTCCTGGGTTGAGACCGTTGAAATCTTCCTCTAGGTAGTCCCGGATAGGTCTATTCTGAATAGGTTGTACGACTAGATCTCCTCCTCCTCTTGCTACGGCATTCTGGTTACCATTGGCATTTAGATTGCCTATTGGGTTACCTTGTTGTTCTGCCATTACTGCTCATTGTTCTCATCTTCTTTGATGAAGAACTCGTTCTATTTCAGGTTCAATTGGGTAGTCTTGTAATGTTGGTCTCACCTTGGTCATACACAGATGCAAAACCAAAGTTGTAAGTCCCTTGAAACTGATTAGAAATAAAATAAATATAAAATTAAAATAAAATAAAGGTGTAAGAAATTAAAAACAAAGTTGCTATTGCCAATCCCCGACAACAGCGCCAAAAACGTGTTGTACGTATTAAGTGCTTCGCAATTGCACAAGTGTACACGTCGCAAGTTATAGTATAGTATAGATATCATCTCCACAGGGATTGGTGCTACTTCGGGAATCTAACTTCTTGCACTGAAAGAGTAATTGAGTAGAAAGAAGATGTAATTTAATAAGAGAGAGTAGGTCGGATTATCGTGAGTCGTTGTAAGATAATCGAATGGACTGTCATGGCAATTGAGTGCTAGAGTAGCTCAATCATTTCAGCAATTGAATCCAGTCGGATTACCTGGGTAATTATGCGATTGCCTGGGCAGTTCTGCGATTGCTTGGGCAATTGGAACTAGAGCGATTGCCCTGGCAACTGGGCGACAACCTTCAAAGTTCGGCAAAGCGTTCTTCAATGGTTTCTCGTTATCCTTAACTCAAAACACTGTTAATTGTGCATGCCTTGATAATAGATCCATGCGTGAACCAAGGGTGAACAACAACCTATCTTGCGCTCCTTTTAGCCGTTGAAATTTGCAACTTATCCTTAAACTGAATTAGTCTTCACCATCATTTGATTGAATAAAGACCATGCTCATTCGTTTCTTGAATCTAACTCTCCCAATATTAGATAAATGGATGAATTCACGAGATCCTCTCCCACTTCACTCGCAAACAAAATTAAGAACTAAGAATGAACAAACTTTGAAGTAAAATTGCAAACTCAATACCTAAACAAATCCAATCGTTCTCACAACCAAAAAAACACAATAACCCAAGCCGAATAAGTTTAGTTCATGGCTGGGCACAAAATAAACTCAAGAATAAAATCGCTAAACATGAATCTAATGGAACAAAGAAGGAAAAATAAGAAGATGTCGAGAAGCCCTAGTTTTCTCTCCTAATCGCACCTCTTCAATCCAAATCTCCTCCAAGTAGGTGGCTAGGGCTTCTTTATATAGGAGATGGCTAGGTCAAAGTCTTTCTTGAGGAGGAAGTTAAGTTGGAATTAAATAAAATAAAAGAAATACATCTATTTTATTATATATTAATTCCTCCAAAAAACTTTTCCTAAAATTCTTGAAATTTAATCTCCTTTTTTATCTCCATTAAATGCTGCTTGAAAATTCAGATTTTGGGGAGTTATCCCTTGAATTTTGACTTTATCCAAAACTGAGCAAATTTATCGGGAAATTGCCAGGGCAACTGGTTCGGCAAGTCCTTCCTGAATTGCTTCGGCAATTTGCACCTTGTCATGGCAATTCTAATATGCGCAAAATAAAACACCAAAGCAGCAAAATTTCCACGAAAAACCAACAAAATGTAATACCAAGCTCATGAATCAAGGAAACTAGGAAATTATGGATGAATGCCTATTAATGCAACTAAAATGAGCCTAAGTCTAACAATAATATGAGTAAAAAGGGTTATAAAAATAGTACTTTTGAACACTTAACACCGACGTCAGAATCAACCGTTGACACATGGCCGAACCTGATGGTGACAAATTGGCAAATATGATGTTGACACATCAACAAAACTTAATATGTGGCAAGTCCAGTCAAATCAACCGTTGATTGTCAGTTGACTGACAATTTTCATTCAACGGGGGCATATTTGGACCAAATTGAAATTTTGCGGGGTTGTTTGCTCCAAAAAAAAGAATAGGGGCCAAATGAAAAAACATGAAAACGTTGGGGGTTGTTTGCTCCAAATAAAAGAATAGGAGGCCAAATGACAAAACATGCAAACGTAGGGGGCATTTTTTGTCATTTTTCCAATAATTAATCAGTTTGAGTTGTTATACAAATGGAAATATTATTGTGTCTTTCCACAGTCAACTACAGCTAAATACACCGAAAATGAAGTTCCAAAGAATTGAATTTGATCTTTAAGAAAACCTCAAAAATCTTATATCAGGACACCCAAAATTGCTATGTTTTTCCTATGAATTCATCTCTTGGAAAGTTGACATTATGCAGAAACCTCAACTCCTCCATTTACTTCAGTTGAATTTTATAAGTTTAAAAATCGAGTTAACCAACTTTCTATGAGATGATTTATCCAATCAATCAAATAAAGTCAATTTATAATATTTGGTCAAAAAATAAAAAAACAAATTCAGATAATCCAAATTCTTATCATAAGCATAAATGAGATGAACTTGTTTTAAGATTTATTGCCTCTACAAGACTGCAACAAACCATGAAAACATGGGCCTGATGATGAAGAAAAGGTTGAAGAGGAAGATGAGAAACTTGAGTCTCTCCAATGTAAAATAAATGAAAGTCCCTTTGGAATGAGTGAAAAACACCCAAAATTTGAATCCACCACACATTTCCATCCATTCCTATATTTGTTATCAAACTCCTGCAAAAAAAATTTGTTTAATGTCGTAAAAAAGACACAGAAGCTAATGAAGTTAGTTAAAAGTAGATGGAAATTTGAAAACTTTTTTGATATAACCAGTAATGGATGTGCAGTCAAAGACACCATAAAGATCAAGTGTTAGAACCAAACCATAATAGATATGAAATCTAAGCCCAAGATCTATGATGTCAAATCATCAAGAACAATAAACTGAAAGCGGGTGCATACCTGAATATATCTGTAGAAATCTTGAATCTTGATGTTGAAATACCAAAACTTTAGTATTGATCTTTCAAGAAGATAGGTTATCTCTTGACGTAAAACTCTCTGACGGGGGAAGGAGAGAAAAACAAGTTAACCTATTTCTTGTGGACCACTACCTCTTTATATAGTTGGTTATTAAATCAATTATTAAATATTTATAACTCTTCCCCTTATTGAATTATAAATATATCTTATGGTATCTACACTTTTATTTCCATGACACTTTAATAACTATGACATGCCTAACATAATTGATCACTTAATTTTATGCCATACTTTATAATAGCATCATACATTTTACATATGTGCCCACAATTGCGGATTTTAATCCAACATCAAGGGCTTGAGAATTAAAAGACGTTCCTTGAATCTGCTTCTTCAATGGCATGTCTGAGTTATCCTCCAAAGCTTTTCCTACTAACATGTTTGATGATGTTTCCTCTATTTTGATATAACACGCTTGTTTTGAAGGTCAGTGATGATTGCTCGGTGGACGACTCGAGCAATTTTAGGTGGAGCGGACTTAAGGTTAAGATAGGCTCTGACTTTCTCACCGGTAAAAGATAAAATGGGGAGAGCAGAAAGATGGGAAGAAATTGAGAGGATGGGTTTTGAAAAAAAGGACTTGAAAGAGAGGAAAATGAAAGTTGGAAAGCTGAGTTTTATTTCTGCTGACATGAAAATGTTTGGTGTGGTGGACAACTAGTCAGCATACTGTTAGAGGAATTAACGGTGTTTAACGGGGATTGGTAACATTGAAGCAAAACATAAAGTTTAATGGTAACATTGAAGCAATTAAAAGTTTGGTTACTAAATTGAATAATTTATCAAAGTTCAATGATCATTTGTGAACTTTACCCTAAATTTAAAGGATTTGAGAAAAAATATTGGAAGTTTGACCAAAAAGTTAGGCTCAATTAAAATATGGGCCCGGTTCTAACATTAAAGGCTCGAATTTCGTCTGAATCAATTTTTTTACAATGACAACTGGATTTTATTTTAAAACTATGAAAGATATTATAAATACAACGGATCTAGAAGGAAGAATAATGAGGACTAATCCACCACAATCTTATACAAAAACCTAAAAGTGAAGAAAAGTAAATACTTCCATGAGATTAGCAAACAATCAAAATGCAGAAGCCTTCATGAATCTCTTTGTCTCTATCAAACGTGACACATTATGGGGTGAAAAGAAGTGGTGAGCGAGCCAAACTATCATGCAGATCGATATGCTACCTAGGACTAATTACCTCAGCAAATTAAACAACCATCATCCAAGCAAAGATCTATCTTTCTATGACCACCAACAGAGTCAAAATCAGAACTAGTGCCGTGAAGATCTATGTGCGAGTAACAAACGACCGCTAAGGTATGTTGAAATCATGTCAAAACGATAATGAAACGAAAACACAAAAACAAAAAAAAACGTGCCACAAAGGTAGAGGAAAAAACGTACTACAAAGGCATATATTCTTATTAAAAATATGAAAAACAAGAAAATAATGGACTCGATGGTCGGCAACCAATACCAAATCTAATTGCCGACCACCAACTAAGAAAACAAAAGAAAGAAGGAGGTTGTGACGCTAGGAATGGTGCAAAGAAAAAATTAGCTTAAAAATTAAGAGGCAAAGGCTCGCTTAGAATAAAATATTATCAATAACGGTCTGACTCGCTTTTTAAATTAAATAAAAATAAATGAATAAAAATGAATTTAATAAAAAATACATAATTATAGTATCAATTTAGTTTTTTATAATAGCGTTCTGACTTGCTTTTTAAATTTATAGTATCATTTTTTTTCATAATATATATTTTATATCAAATAAAAATTATATTTATAATAATAAATAAATTTAATAATATATATATAATTATTAAACATTAAATTAAGTATAATGGGTTTTAAAAAATAATATAAGCGGTCCAAAATGAGTTTTATTAGCAATTTACGAATATAAATAGATTTGAACAAAATTTAAGATTCATATTTTAAGTTAGGCCACACTTGAACAAACACAAAATATATTTAATTCCATACATAAATCTAGTCAACGAACACATTTAGAACCAAGGCTTCTTGATAAAAATGAATTCCTCAACCGATTTGCGTGCCAAGTTGGTGGAGAAATTTAATTTTGGGTGATGGTGGTAGAAGCAATGAAAGGAAATGAACACAAAGATTTAGAGTGGTTCGAGCTTCTCAACCAAGCTCTACATCCACTACCTTAGCTTCCCCACTAAGGATTTTCCAAATTCACTATTGAATTTCTTCTCCTTTTCTAGGTTAAGGAGGCAGCCCTTTACACACTCAAAGCTTTCTACCCCAAAGCTTGAGCAAAACCTCTATTACAAGAGAAAAATAAATAGCAAACTTGAGAACCCTCGCAAGGTATAATTTTTGCACAATTTAAGCACTCACCCAAACCTAAAACACTTGAGCAAATTATAACAAGTTGAGCTCACAAGTGTTGTCTATGAAAGAATGTGAAAATTAAGCACTAAGACTCTTATACAATCATAAGTATGTGGGCTTTTTTATCATTAGTTGATTCTGGTACTTGAAGGTCCCTTCTATACTCCCAAATGAGATTCAAGCCATTGGTGACTGTTAACTCTTCAAAAGTATTGTTTTTATGCTTATTCTACAAAGCCTTTGCTAGCCCTCTAAGTACATTTAGTTGTTAAATTCATGCATTTGCATAAGGAGTTAGGGAAATAGGAAATTTTTGTGCTTTGCCAGTGTGAAGGGTTGCTTTGTTGGCATTATTACAGGCTTGGCAGAGCTAGGCAGTACAACGCAAGAGCAGAAGCAGAGAATGTCGAGTTGCAGTTGGCAAAATTAGACCAGAGATTGCCAAGTTTGGCTGGCGAAGTCCGATGCCCGATGAAATAGTTGTTGGACTTTGTACACGTCAGCCCTAGGTTTCAAAAATTGGATAAGAGGATCACACGTCTTATCCATTGCACATTCAAATTTCAAACTTTAAGGCTTATCCTTGGGTTTCCACGCAAGCCTATTTAAAGGAGATCGAGCAAGCACTCGAGGGAGAGAACGGATCGGAGAGAAGAAGCTACACCGTGGTGAACCAAAAGGCGATGTGGTTCGACCAACTAAAGACTGAGAGCTTGGAGCCATTGAAGGGTTGCATCGAAGAACCTCATTCTTGCCCATTCTCTTAGTTTTTATTTATTTTTAGTTATTTAAATAATGATATGGAGAAACGATGGTAATTTGTGGATGGACCTCCCAACCACGAACTAAACTTTTACAGTTGGTTGGGGATATTTGCGTTTAACGCTGGTTTTATGTTTGATTTTTAATAATGCTAATGCCTTGGCATTGTTTTCTCTACTTGGCATGTACTTTAGTTTTCTAAATTCTTTGCCATGCGACCGCTGACATTGTTTGCTTATTACACCTTAATATCTTAACAGACTTGAGGGGTGATGATTAGTTGTTAGATACTAATGAGAGAAGCTTCGAAAGAAGATGTTCAAGTAGATGAACTTACTTTTGAAGTAAATCTACCCCTTAGGAGTATAAGTTGGAACTTAATCAAATTAATTAATGGTAAACTTCACTATAGACATATTGAGGGTTTTAACATGGTTAATTTCGGGCATTGCCATCGACAAAGGTAATGCCATCCTTGAATCTGCTCGACAATAATGTCAAAGCATGACGTTATTAAAGGTTGACATGAATAGCGTGAAAACCAAGCATCTCTTGCCAACTGTAACACCCTAAACCCTAAACCAGTCTAGAAGAAATTTGGGTTGAAGGGATATCACTAGAAACAAGATAGTGAACTTAAACTGAAATCATACGACAAAATCGTAAATTTTTATTGCTTTGGCAGGCTTACGAAAATTTTCTTAAAACATTACTATTTCATTCTTAACATAAAAAACGTGCATAGCCAATATTTAGTAAAGGTCATAATATAAACAAAGATACTTTACTAAAGCATGATATCATAAGGTTTCTTCTTTTTTTAAAAGAATAACATAATGTGATTTAGTTTATCCAATCATACATAAATTCAAGTTGTTTTTCCTCCTTACTACTCAAATTCACAAATATGTACGATGTTAATTATCACAGTGTTTACCTTGTTAAAAAGACACCAACTCGTACACATTTGACCATAATATCATGTTTCAAGAAACATATAAATTATACAAATGACATATTTGTCTTGAAATAATTAAAGATCAATGATTCAAGTATCAAACAAACAATTTTGAAAACATTTTATCTAACTCAAACTTTGTCCATAGATTAAACTCTATACATGAAAACAATTAGTTTGATGCGTGAGACTTATTTGTTACAACGGTTTAAAACATTCAAGGGTTTCATATAATGCATTTATGCATTAATCACTTACAAACGCTTAACTAATCATGCTTAATATCTTATCACTATACTTATAAACATCATACCATACTTAATTTTCATACTATCATTTGAACAAGTTATAAACATAGGTTATAAGATCATAGGATACTAATTTTAAAAATTATTAAGCATGACTTGAAGAATACACATGGGTAGTCTTTGAAGTATCTATTTATTGTCTCAATGCAAAATTGTAGCTTAACTACAATGGAACAAATTGATTAGTTAAACCATTCTCTTAGACAGATTTCAAGTTCAAATCAAACAATAATTAACTACGTAATTGACACCGGTGTTCCAATCAAAATCAACAACTAAAAGTCGTCTATAAAAACATTTTACAGCCCTCAAAACATAAAATTATCAACGCAAATCTTTGCTAAGCTAGACAGGTTTAAATAAAATTTCTCACCATTTAACTTTTAACATTCGAAATATAATCAACTAAGCCACAAGATGCATCAACTATTCCAGTAAACATTGCAATATATATATCATGCTATTCAGCTCAAGAACGATCATCCATCAACAACCATCACATAAATAAAATTATCAAAGACCTTATAACAAAGTTGATTACTTAAATATTCTTACAAACCAACAATGCTATCTAAACATTGTATTCAAAATACAACACTATCATATACAAATTGTAACTACATGCTGATATGCCACCATTCTAGGAGTTTCAAGGAAAAGCATAAATATTACTCGGAAGATTAGAGGAGTGACTTGCAACTTCCAACCGTGTTTTGTCCTTAGAAGCTTCTATACCCTGAAAATGCATGGGGGATAAATGCATTAAGCTTTTATAGCCTAAGGGAGGTAGTGATCATATGATATCATAGCATAATGTCAATGATATGAATGGCACCATTCAAAACAAACAAAGCATACAATACCAAAAGCATACTTAAGTCTTAATCTTAATTTATTTTTAGTTTATCTTATGAAAGCTTTATCCAGAGTCTTATTCAAAGTCTTAGGGGTATCATATCTTATTCAAAGCTTATCAGGGTTCTTTCAAAGTTCTTATCTGAGTTCATATCTGAGTTGATCATATCTTACTTCATATCTGAGTTCATATCTTTTAGAACATTTTCCTTGGATTACATTTGGACATAAGTCGCATTAGTCCGTGTTTTACTTAGATCAAAGAACAAAGCAATGACTAGTTTATAGCATAAGAAACCTAGCTTCTCTTCTCTATCCATCCAACTGTCGCCAATCTCCTTATCATCTCCCCCGTTATCTCCTACTATCGCTAATGTATTACATATATGGGGTCATCACCCGTAAGCCGTAGCCCGTGGACCGTAGTCTCGAATTATACCTTTGCACCATGCCAAAGTGTCCAAGGACTTCCATTATTTAGGCAACTTATACATTTTATGCTTTGAAGTTAGGAGGGATATCTTATGTCATAAGGTAAGCTTACTTATTTCTTTCCTTAATTTCTTATGGCACGGATGAGCTTAATAGCTCCGGAGAACTTAGGATTTCAAAGGTTTATAGCTTTAGGGATTTGATTTGTTTCAAAAAGTTTCACAGGCTTATAACATTAGGAATTGTTGTTTTATTGCTTGGTATCTTATGACATGAGATTAATAGATTAGCATCTAAGTTTTTGGTCAAGGTTAGCACTATCTTCCACTTCAAAACATAGAATAGCAAGGCAAAAGAGGCATATATAATTGCGAACATAAACAATGAGCTTATCAAAGGTGCCATGCTATGAATATAACCATCCCAAGAGCTCTATGTGAGCCTTATGCAAAATGATAATGTGCATCCAAAACATAAACGTTACATACATCAAACACATAGGAACAAAGGTCTGAATGACTCCGTGTCATCCGAGACAAATGCAACTACACTCACCTAATATCCGAAGTTACGGGATATCCCGAATCCACAAAATACAACTGGTTATACTCCTTTAGAACCTTGATCCACCAAGTCCCCTTAGTCCAGTTATACATTAAAAATTAACAATTCATTAGATTCATTTCAATGTTATAAACATAATGCTATTAAAAGTAAACTAAACAAGTATTCACACAAAATCAAAACAGTTCCAATATACACATATGTGTAATATTTAGTCTTTTAACCAAATCTTATCTTACTCAATACTTCCTAATTCAATTAATAGACTCCTTAACATGATTCTTAATCTATTATTGTTCTTTTTAAGCTCATTTAATAGCTTGTAATTTACCCCTACCCATTCGAAATAGCCTTAAATTAAAGTTTTGATCTAATCACCCACTTCTATACAATCATCCTCTGAATATATATATTGACATCACTAAAAATATTACCAGTATCACATCTATTTGACAAGTCTTAGAAATCTGCATTAAGTTCAAATAAATTACTCAATCAAATATCATGCTCAAACATATAAAACAGTTTCAAAATAGCATACATTTTTCATGCATCTTTATTACAAAAATCTGCACAGTTTTCCAATTACAATTCTGCATTAAGCACCATTTCTAAATTGTTTTCAGCATATGATTGCACTGTATTTCCTTATTAAGTCTGCACATATATACATGTCAAAACTATATGCCTTTTAGACTGTTCTTAGGACAGTTTCAACGCTGTTTTCATCCAATTTCAAGGACTACATTTACATCATTACTACATTAAAAGTTTACAACAACTACACTAAAATTTTAAAGCAAAATGTACTGCAAATAATTCATGTCAAAACTACACATAAACCTTAGTATCAAACTACATATTTAGCATATAGAACAGTTCTTACTTAGCTCACAAAACAGCACACAAACATCATACATGCTCATACAAGCATTCTTTCATTCCTTTACCAAGCCTCTAATGCACAAATGCATTCATAAGCATAACCAGACTGTTTTATCACAACTCATTAACAAGCTGCATTAGTTCATTTACCAAACTACATTCATTTGTTTTCAAAACTGCATCAATTCCATGTTACCAAAACTGCATAGAAAAACAATCAAACACATTATGTATTTTCCTCATTCTAGACTGTTCCTATAAATATTCAAATCTGCCCTGAATTTTATATACAATCTATATGTATATACACACACATACTGTACTTATACTTTAACAACAACTGCATTTTAATTAGACATACATTATATTATAAAAACTGCATTCATTTTCCTACGAAACAACATGTTTTATAAACCAAAACAACTTATGTTAAGACTGCATTCATACATTTCAATTCTGTACTAAAATCTAGTACCAATCTGCATTGAACTAAACTGTTTTCTTAAAAGTCCTCACATAATATCAATACAATCATGAACTTAATTTCCAATGATGAAATATCCATCTAGTTAACAAATTCCATCTATTTCACATACGTATCCTCCCTATTTCAGACTTAATTATATATCTCTTTCATGTTCTCATAACATTCATTTCCCTTTCACAACAGCTAATCAAAATAGTATATTCAAGTACCCTTTTTGTAGGTTAATATGTAAATAATAAGAGTTGTAAGTCAATTCGAACTAAGTAGTTTAGAAGAGTTGTAAGTCTATCCTAACTAAGTAGTTTAGTTAAAGTCTAACTCTATCCATATAAGGGATAAGAGTCTTAGCCGAGAGAATTCTACTCAATGTAAAACTCCTTGTAAAAGTCTATAAGTAGACTTTATTTTTCTGTAAATCAAAATAACAAGAGTAGAAAAACTTCTCTAACCCTATTTTCTACATGGTATCAGATTAGGAAGATCCTACCTATCCAACAACCTTTTTTTTCCTTCCAGTCTCTCTGTCGATCAAAACCTTCTTTTTTCAATGGCTCATTCAGACCCCTCTGCTTCTGAAATCAGTTCTCAAAATCATCCTCGTCCCTCTGAGTTTCAGCTTTCAGATTCATCTCTTTCTCCAATTACATCCTACAAACTAAATGGAAACAACTATCTCCCTTGGTCTCAGTCAGTAAGGCTGTATATTACAGGAAGAAGGAAAGCTTCCTATCTCTCAGATTCAATGCCTATTCCAGAAGAATCTGATCCAGCCTATTCTAACTGGTTGAGTGAAAACAACATGATTATGTCATGGCTAATTAATTCCATGGTTCCTGAAGTTGGGGAAAATTTCATGCTCTACCAGACTGCAGCAGAGATATGGAGTGCAGCCAGGGATACATACTCCAGTGTGGATAATACACCAGAATTGTTTGGGGTTGAAAACCAGATTAAGGATCTCAGACAAGGAGATTTGTCTGTAGCACAGTATTTTGGAGTTCTCACTAAGTGTTGGCAACAAATCGATTTATATGAGGCAAATGAGTGGAAGTGTTCTGATGATGTTAACTTCTATAGTAGAATAAAAAATCAGAGGAGAATCTTTCAATTTCTTTCTGGACTTAATGGTGAGTTTGATGGGGCAAGGAGCAGAATTTTGGCTACTAAACCTCTACCATTGGTTCGGGAGGCCTTTTCTGAGATTAGGAGAGAAGAAAGCAGACTCTCCTTGATGGTACCAGCTGCTCAACAGACAGATGCTTCGGCACTAATTACAAACTCTAATCCTGGGAATAAACAAAGGAGGGGGAGACCATGGTGTGAACACTGTAAAAAGGCTGGACATTTGATGGAGCAAAGGTCTTTGGAAGCTACATGGAAAACCAAAAGACTGAAACCCTCTAAATCCAGATTTCAGAAGGAAGCAAATGTTGCATCTACAAAACATAATTCCAGCAGCTTCAGTACACAGCAGATTGCAGAACTTCAACAAATACTCAGCCAACTATCGTCTAAAACTCATACTACTGCCTTAACAACATCTGAAGGTAGAATTTCTTGCTTAGCAACAATTAATACCTTACATTGGATAGTAGATTCGGGTGCCTCTGACCATATGACAGGAAATATGAGTCTGTTCAGAAAGTATAGCCATCACAGATCTCCCTCCTCGATCAAGATAGCAGATGGTTCCCTCTCAACAGTTAAAGGGAGTGGCTCTATTGAATTAAGCAAACATATAGTATTATCGATGTGTATTTTATGTTCCTAAATTAGCCTGTAATTTATTATCGGTGAGCAAGTTGATTAAGGATATTCACCGTAATGCTAATTTTGGGGTGATGGATGTATGTATTTTTCAGGCACAGGGCTCGAAGATGGTGATTGGCAGTGCTAGGCTATCTAATGGCTTATATATCCTTGATGGAATATCCTACCAGAACTCCTTCATTCCCAGTTGCCTTCAAACATCAATTTCATCCACAAGCTTAGGTTCAGATAATATTATGCTCTGGCATCTTAGATTAGGACATCCCAGTTTTTATTACCTTGCAAAGTTGTTTCCAAATCTCTTTATCAATAAAAATCCCTTCTTTTACTTGTGAAGTATGTCGATGGCAAAACATACCAAAAAACCATATGTTTCTTCTCCTTTTAAACCTACTTCACCATTTGCTATTATACACAGTGATATTTGGGGCCCTTCTAAAGTTTGAAACATTTCTGGGTCTAGGTGGTTTGTGTCTTTCATTGATGATTTCTCTAGGACCACTTGGACATATTTAATGAGAGAAAAGTCTGAGGTTGAAGTAATTTTTAAAACTTTTTATCAAATGATAAAAACACAGTTCGATAGAAATATCAAAGTGGTTAGGAGTGATAATGGGAGTGAATATCTTAGCAAGTTTATTAGGTGTTTCTTTTGAGAGAAGGGAATTGTTCATCTCACCTCATGTGTCAATACCCCTCAACAAAATGGAGTGGCTGAGAGGAAGAATAGACATCTAATGGAAGTAACTAGGTCCCTTTTGTTTTCAGCTAATGCACCTAAATATCTTTGGGGGAAGCTTTCTTCATCGCAACCTACCTTATCAATAGGATGCCTAGCAAGACTCTAGGATTCAAAATACCCACTGAAGTTCTGTTTCAACATTTTCCACACTTTAAACCATTTTCCTCAGCTCTTCCTCTTCGAGTCTTTGGATGCACATCTTTTATTCATGTGCACAACAACAATCGTAGTAAATTGGATCCTAAATCATTAAAGTGTGTATTTATAGGTTACTCCTCGAGTCGAAGGGTTACAAATGTTATTGCCCCACTAATAGGAAAACCTATATCTCCTTTGATGTTACTTTTTCTGAAAATCAACCTTACTTTGCAGGGCGACATTGAGGAGAGAGACCTAAAGAATCTCAGTCCATACAGTCTTTTATTCCAATACCTATCCTTCCCGAGCCTGCCTTGGATATCATTGAAACTGCTGTCCCTAATCCACAGAGACACAACTTCTCCACAGTCCAATACACCTTCTCCACAGTCTAGACCCTCCAGTCCCTATACAACACCTCCTCCTACACTCGAAACTATATCA
Source organism: Hibiscus mutabilis (assembly GCA_019671005.1). Lineage (NCBI taxonomy): Eukaryota > Viridiplantae > Streptophyta > Magnoliopsida > Malvales > Malvaceae > Hibiscus > Hibiscus mutabilis. The sequence continues at coordinate 68,958,699 of CM033721.1, read as the reverse complement.
CACTCTGTGACTCCACAACCACCCAGAGAAAACAACTCAATGTCTATACAAGGAGGAAAAGAAATCAAATCAAGATGTTGGTCACCTAGCACTTGCTAGGAACCAGTTTTGAGTTCGATGCTATTGAGACAGAGGTAATATTATTTCACAAGATTCTCATCAGAAACTTAGATGACTTTCCTATTGCTATTAGAAAAGGGATAAGGAAATGTGTTGCTCATCCTATCAATAAATTTGTTGCTTATGGGAAGTTATTATCTGGTTTCAAAGCCTTTACAGCCAGCATTGATAGTGTGAAGATCCCCAAGACAATAGAAGAGGCGTTGAAAGTCCCGAATGGAGGAAGGTCTGTTGAAGAAGAGGTCAAAGCACTACAAAGAATAATACTTGGTGTTTGACCGAGTTACGAGAAGGGAAAAAGGCTGTTGGGTGCAAATGGGTATTCACAAATCAAATATCACTCGGATGAGAGCATTGAGAGGTACAAAGCAAGGCTAGTGGCTAAAGGGTTTACTCAATCCTATGGAGTAGATTATCAAGAAACCTTTGCCCCAAAGCTAAGTTGAATACCATCAGTGTTATTATCGATGAGTGTTAACAAAGACCGGAAGTTACACCAATTGGACATCAAAAATGCTTTCCTCAATGGAAGCTTGGAGGAAAAAGTATACATGGAGGTTCCACCAGGTTTGGAGGAAAAAACCACGAAGAGGACAGTGTGCAAACTCAATAAATCCTTGTACGGATTAAAACAATCCCCTAGAGCATGGTTTGATAGATTTGCTAAGGCTATGGTTCAAAATGGGTACAAGCAGTCAGTCGGACCATACATTGTTTCGAAAGGTTGCTCCAGATGGTAAGAAGACCCTTCTAATTGTCTATGTTGATGATATGATCATTACAGGGGATGATATTGAAGAAATAAAAGTGCTAAAAACTGTTCTAGCTAAGGAGTTCGAGACTAAGGATTTGGGAAGCCTGAGGTACTTCTTAGGAATGGAAGTAGCAAGATCGAAAGAGGGGATTGTTATAAACCAAAGAAAGTACATCCTAGATCTACTTATAGAAACTGGGATGCTTGGAAGTAGACCAAATTGAAACTCCAATGGAACCAGGTTTAAAGTTCAAGAAAGGTGAAATGGGAATCCAAAGAATAAAGAACCCTATCGAGAGACTAGTTGGGAAACTAATCTATCTCTCACTTACCAGGCCCGATATTGCATACTCGGTGGGCATAGTTAGTCAACATATGAGTGACCCTCGAGAAGAGCACATGGATGCAAAATCAATAGAATTCGAGATACTTGAAATTTACACCGGATCTGGACTACTTTTCAAAAACATCGATAGGACAATAAAGGTCTACACGGATTCAAGTCAAGCGGGAGAATTGACAGATAGAAGATCTGTTAGTGGCTATTGCACATATTTATGGGGAAATTTGGTCACCTGGAGAAGCAAGAAGCAAGCTGTGGTTTCTAGAAGTAGTGCAGAAGCAGAATTCAGAGCCTTGGCTCTAGGGATATGTGAAGGAATGTGGATCAAGAAACTTCTTATGGAGTTAGAATTGGATGGAAAGGCAGAATTTGAAGTTTATAGTGACAGCCCGATCAAAGAATGAGCATTGCTAGAAATCCAGTACAACACGACAGGACCAAACACATTGAGATTGATAGACACTTCATCTATGAGAAGGTCAACAACAGGGTTGTAAAACTTCACTATATTCCTACTAAAGACCAGCTAGCCGATATTTTCACCAAAGCACTTCCAAGAGTGAGCTTTGAAGAAATGTCATCCAAACTGGGTGTACATAACATATACACACCAGTTTGAGGGGGAGTGTAGGTTAATATGTAAATAATAAGAGTTGTAAGTCAATTCGAACTAAGTAGTTTAGAAGAGTTGTAAGTCTATCCTAACTAAGTAGTTTAGTTAAAGTCTAACTCTATCCATATAAGGGATAAGAGTCTTAGCCGAGAGAATTCTACTCAATGTAAAACTCCTTGTAAAAGTCTATAAGTAGACTTTATTTTTCTGTAAATCAAAATAACAAGAGTAGAAAAACTTCTCTAACCCTATTTTCTACACTTTTCTATCGAAACTTATCTTCTCAAGATTCAAACATGTACATATATTAGCAATAGGAAAATCAGTTATTGTCTAGCTAAGCTAAAATCACAGAGTCCCTTCAGTCTTTAAACAGTTACAAACATTTTAAACTTAACAATGAACAAATTCCAGCATTTCGAAATTCCATTCAATATAGCAAAATGTCTAGCTTATCATTCTAATTGAAATTGGAAGAAATCTTCACAATCGATTCCAGCATGCAAAAGTTACCATAGATTAACTTTCCGGCAACAATGGACAGGTCTATTCACCACAGAAGCTAACAACATTCAATCAAGGTTAAAACCAGCAATTTAAAGAGCATGCAATCAACAACTTATTCGGTTATTTCATGGTTTACAAAGATCACAGGACAAAACCAAATTATTCTATACAAAGGTGGGTTATTTACCTTATCAAGAGGATGGAGAAAAACATAATTCCCTAGTCATTTAGAAACCAAAAAAATGAATTTAAAACATGCTAGGAGAAATGAGTTTTCTTCTTGAGTTGAATCAAATATGGGGAGGAAGAAGAACCGAGTCCCCTTTTCTTTCTTCCCTCCCTAAACAATCTGTTACCCCCCACCAAAAACCATTTTTTTTTTAATTATTTTATCATTAAAATGGGTGAATAATCACTAAAATGTGATCTTGGCCGGCCATGTGGTGAAAGCATACAAATGAGGGGAAATTGCACATGCAAAATTTGACTTTACCACTCTTTCTATTTTAGTCACTCAAAATAAGTTTTTAAGCTTTCCAATGTAATCATAAAGGTTACTAATTCTTATCATTTAGTCTTAATTCAAGGGTGGTCATCACATATATACTTAATTCAATTTGGTCCTAAGAATATATATATATATAAAAAAGACTATATCTTCAATATACAACATTAGTGGTTTCTAATAACCCGATTTTTAGGGGTATTACACCAACACTCATCATTCATTTGAAACCTCTTTTTGCCAACATTGTTTTACATTTCTTTAAGTTACTCCTTAAACAAACTTCAAATCATTTCAATATTTTTCTTTGACAAGTAACAATCAAATCAGTAAAATTCCTGGCCAATCCTTGTGGATTCGATACTCAGCTTACTGTTGTATTACTTGCTAACCGTGTATACTTGCACGCAAAAGACTCATACTTGGCATTATTCTTATATATTTCCACTGCATTTTCTACTCTTTTGCCAAGCGTTAGCATAGTCGACAGTGACCGTTGAGGATGAATTGGAGCCGTTGAGGATGATTTCCAAGAAAAAATTTCCAATCTGGTGCAATGGATATCGGTACGCGGGCTTTGCGTATCGGTACGACCTCTTTGGGAAATAGCCATTGGAGCCTAAAATCATACAGGTGTATCGGTACAATATCGCGTGCATCGGTATGGATGAGTCTATACTGGTACGAGATTTAGTCACTAGAAATTTTACCGTTTAAAACACAAAAAGGTATCGATACGTTTCTATACCGTATCGGTACGAGACTGAGAAAATGACAAGATTGGCTTTCTAAAATCATGCAAAAACCATAGAAACACTTTCAATTATATTTTCAAGTTGTTTGGACTTTAATACAAGTTTGCAAAATATTCAAACAAGTCCAAAAATATTTTTCAAATTATTATATCAAAACAAATATCCTACAAATCTCCCCTTTTGATATAATAAAACCAACTTAAAAAATTATTTTTGTGGTTCTCCTCCTTATAGAAATAATTTTTGAAAAAGAGAAATATTTTTCTAAAATGTTAAAAACTCCCCTTTTTCTTTTGAAAAATCAATTTTTTAAACCATTCTCCCCCCTTTTTGTTATATCAAAAAGAATTTTGTAACTTGAAGTTCAATAACAATGGAGGTTTTAAAAAAATTGACAATTAAATACTTTTGTTTAAAAGTGACTCCCCCTTACTCAAGCATCAAATAAATTATTATTCCAACAATTCATGATTAGCTAGTTGAATTCAAAAGAAATAAATCAAGAAAAAAAAATCAACTAATTTTACCACTTGAATCAAAGGTAGGATGTTAAGCCTCTTTCTTCAAGTGTTTTTCCTTGTGTGCATAGAGCTTCAATAATAATACGTCACTTGTTGATCCATCACACCTACAATAAGAAAATTAAGTAATTTTTGGTATCTAAATTGCTTTGGATCCATTGACATCAGTCTCAAAATTTTTAGTCCCCTTAGGAATCCATTTTTCAATGTCATCATTTTTCTTTTAAACAATGAGTCCTTTTGGAACCCAAATGCTTCTAACACATTTTCCATTAAAAAATCTAGGGAAACTAGATTGTATAACATAAAAGTTTAATTTAACAACATTTTTATTTTTCGTTTCAAAACCCTTGTAAATAAAAAAATTTTCTTTCTTAAGATCATCCATTTCTTTTTGATGATCTTTTTCCAAATTTCGAAGCAAATTTTGCAAATGTAAGACTTTTTGCTTAAAATATTTAATTTTTGCTTCAAACTCCAAATTGGTTTTCAAAAGCAAATTATTTTTGGTTTTCAATTTTGAAATCATCTTTTTATTTTTCGAAAATGAAGCCTTAAATTCAAAAACCAATCCATCATAGGCTTCTTGGAACTCATCAAATGAATAAGAATTTAAACTAGATGAGTTAGAAGTTACCTCACCCTCTTGGAGGGCTATAAGACATAAGTGGGCTACTTCATTATCGGTGGAGTCTTCTTCATCACTCCAAGTTGCCACAAATGCCTTTTTCTTTGATGATGCTCCCTTTTTGTCGAAGCGATGACAATTGTATTTGGTGTGTCCTTGCTTCTTGCATTCAAATCTCTTTAGGGGATCTTTCATCTTCTTCTTCAATTCACATCTTGAATATTTTTCCATGTCATTCTTCATGAATCGAGTGAACTTCTTGAAGAGATGAACCATCTCTTCGCTTTCACTTTCCTCCTAACTTGAATCTTCTTAATGGCTTATGGAAGATTGAAGATCAATTATGTTTAGGTCTTCTATTCCCTGCTCTTTGATCTTCTTCTCCTTCTCTTTTCTTCTCCTTTCTGACATCATCTCATGGTTGAGCAAAGATCCAATAAGCTTATCAAGCTTGAGCTCTTTCAAGTTCTTTGCTTCTATAATTGCAGTCTTTTTGGAATCCCATGATTCGGGAAGTGAATAAATCAATTCCTGAACGAGCTTGTCTTCGAGAATCTCCTCTCTAAAACCTTTAAGTTCATTGATGATTTTGAAGAACCAATCAAACATGCTCTTGGTGTCTTCTTCTGGACTCATCTTGAAGTTTTTGCAGTTGAGGTTGAGTAGACCAATCTTTGTCTCCTTCACCTTATTTGTAACCTCTTAAGTGACTTAAAGCTTGTCTCATAGTTCCTTGGCATCTTTACAAAAAGAAACTTTGGCATACTCTTCCAGGAAAAGTGCACAAAGAAGAATGTGCAATGCCTTCGCGTTTAGCTCTATCTTCTTGCGATCATCTGCACTCCATTCTGCCTTGCTTCTTTGTGGCATAAACGGACCATAAAGAACAATATCCCAAAGGAGGTAGTATTTGGCTCTCGTGAAGTACATCATCATATTCTTCCAATAGGAGTAGTTGGTCCCATCAAAGAATGGTGGCCTATCGATGGATTGCGCCATGAATACCAGTTCATGTGTAGGATTAATAGAGCTTCCCAGATTGTCTCCATAAGTGGTGAAACCTCGCGATTGAGCCTCACTCTGACACCAATTGATAAAAATGAATTCCTCAACCGATTTGCTTGCATAGTTGGTGGAGAAATCCAATTTTGGGTGATGGTGGTAGAAACAATGAAAGGAAATGAACACAAAGATTTAGAGTGGTTTGAGATTCTCAACCAAGCTCTACATCCACTACCTTAGCTTCCCCACTAAGTATTTTCCAAATTCACTATTGAATATCTTCCCCCTTTTCTAGGCTAAAGAGGTGACCCTTTACACATTCAAAGCTTTCTACCCCAAAGCTTGAGCTGACCCTCTCTTACAAAGAGAAAAGCAAATAGAAAACTTGAGAACCCTCACAAGGTATAATATTTGCACAATTTAAGCACTCACCCAAACCTAAAACACTTGAGAAAATTATAACAAGTTGAGCTCACAAGTGTTGTCTATGAAAGAATGTGAAAATTAAGCACTAAGACTCTTTTACAATCATAAATATGTTGGCTTTTTATCATTAGTTGATTATGGTGCTTGAAGGTCCCTTCTATACCCCAAAATGAGATTCTAGCCGTTAGTGACCTTTGGGGATGAATTGGAGCCGTTGGGGATGATTTCCAAGAAAAACTTTACAATCTAGTGTAGTGGGTATTGGTACACGGGCTTTGCGTATCGGTACGCCCTCTTTAGGAAATAGTCGTTGGAGCCTGAAATCATATGTAACATCCCAAATTAGGGCTTAAGAGATTTTTTTTTTTTTAATGATCACCTTGAATTCTTGATAGTGATTATTTTGAAGGATTTATTTCTTTTAGGATCATAATGTAAAGAAATAAGAACTTATCACCAAACTAAGAGGACCGAATTGATGCCACTAAGAAATAAGGAAACTTGCATGTAAAATCCAAAGATGAAATGGTCTTAAAGATGTGTCTTAACCACATTAATCCATGTGGCATGGAGCAAGAGAACACAGGCTAGGGGGAGAAATCACTCAAACATTTTCACTGTCCCCCACCCTTAATCGAGATTAGAGAGAGAAGAGGGAAGTAGAAGGCTCCATGGAAATAGCTTGATCTATCAAAGTTCAAGAAGCTCCATTAATCTCTAATTTAATTTTGGATAAGTAGAGTAAGTCCTTTTGCCAATTCTCTTGCATGATTCAATTTTGTGAACTTGAAATACATGATATGTTTGATTACTGGTTGGCAAAATTATATAGAGATATACATGTTTATGGCTTGAATTTAAGTTCAATATATTCAAGAGGTAGAGTTGGGCAATTGGATATACCGAATTGAGAACAAAGATTAAGACATGTTGTCAAGTTGCTGGAAATTAGAATGAGGTGGTCACCTAAGTGATAGAATTGCTTTATTTCCTATATACGTAAATTTAGAAGGTATTTGATGCAATAGATAGGTCAAAGGATCACATTGTTACATGCTTATGCAAGGAAAAATTAAGTTGGGAGCTGCTATGTTAATGCATAAAAATCTGGGACTGCTTAAGTTAAAATCTTTAAGGTTGGGACTGTTTTAGGGGCTGTTATAACCGAATAGAAATGCTGGGAGATTTGATTCGTATATGCAATTGTAGAATATAGATAGGGTGCTGTTCAGGGAGTATAATGGCTATGTGTGGACTGTTTTAAGAAATGAAAATGTTAGAGTATTTTGGCTGCCCTGTTTTTGCTGAAAAATTAAGGTAATGGATCGAGTCTGTCCAATGATGAACTGTCTCGGTTTTAGTATTGTAAAAATTGCTTAAACTGTTAAATTGGTGCATAAAAGTGTATGTGTTTGCAGGGGACAGTTTCGAATGATTTATGTATTGAGGGACTGTTTTATTGGATTACGGTATGTGTTATGGTAGAAATTGTTAATTGGACTATTGAATGTTATAATTGGAAGATTGTGTGCAAACATTAAAAAGATTCAAGCTTAAAATACTTGTTGAACAAGCAATTGATAAATAGTTAAAAAGATTGAGTGTGTATGAGATGATTTTAATGTATCGTTCAATTTTATTCATTTAAAATAGACAAGAAGGAAATCGATCAATGGGACGAAAGGAAGAAAGGAGTCGTAATCAACAATCAAGAGTAGCTTGGAATATCTGTGAGTGTATTCTGAATTCTTATGCGTAATCCAATGATTATTTGTGTGCTCAAATACTTGAATGCTCGGCTAGACACAAATGTCTAGTTGCTTGGAATTGGTTGAACCATGGGAAAGTAAGCATCCAGGTAAATTCGAATGATGATGAATAAAATGTGACTAGATAGATGCCTTGTAGCATTCTGTGAAATGAGAGTGCAATAGTTCTTCTGATATAAAGGTTGTCTGTATTGAAAAATGTTAGTAGTGAGTTACGATATAAGAGGGACATAGTTATTGGCATGCCAATATGACATATATTCTGAGCTCGGCCTGAACTTTAGGACTAAGGTCCCCTAAAAGGTAAAATTGTACCCATGTTCGATATATATATGTGACTAATTCAATGACATGAATGTCATTGCCTGCTAATGAAGTGGTTACTTTGGAAATTCTAGAATGAATTCTAGTCTGTATTATAGGTTTCAACTACGGTTGTTTGTACTATATACTTCTTTGAATAATTACCTGATATTGGATCAACCTCTAGGGGTTGCTAGAAGTGCCAATTCTGTATAAAATGATGAACAATGGTGGCCATAATGAATGAATATAAGACAACCGTATATGAATTGATAAACCTGTATGTTCGATTTGGCAATAATGATATATGAAAGTAGTCGATGAATAGTCAATTTTATTCTGATAGCTTGATTGTGAATATATTTACTATTGCATACACTTGTTAATCGAACTGCTTGCAAGACTACCTTTCTGACTACTCACCTTGTTATATTTCCCAGCTTAATTCCCTGCCAACTCTAGCAAGGAGATCCAGCAAGGTCACCCGAATTTCGCAATGTATGTTTTGCAATTATGTTTTGTCAACTCCAAAAAGGGTGGCACTAGAATAGAGGTTTATGTGTAGCATTTTGGGCAGGGTTAGTTGGCTTGTATGTAAGTAAATGATACAATTCTAATGGATTTTGTATATGTACATGTGAATGCATATGTGCCTTGTGATTGGTCAATATGAATGCTTCGATGAATTCTTAGATTGATTGGTAATTGCCTAGAACCATTATATGAAATTGCTATGTATGTGGTGTTGGCATGTGATTACACGAGTAGGTTGCTGCTTGATAGATATTGTTGGTAATCGAAGCTTGTAGTTGACTTGAAATATTATCAGGCAAATGGTTAATTACCGTATGTATTTGTATAATCATGGTTGATATTAGTATAATTCGATCAAGATCTTTGGAATAGTTGAATTGTTTTGTAATTCTTGTTGTATGAAATACTTGGATGCCAGGTATGTCATTATTCATGATAAAGTTTTATTTAAGAACATGATGCTATGAACATGTTTTGAATAATATACTATGTGAAACAATATTGGTTGCTTATGGAACATCTTTTGAAATTTGGATTGACTAGTATGTGCAATATGTTAGGAATCTTGTGATACAAATGACAATATCATGTAAGCAATTGTTGTATGACTTTTGGTCTCTAATAGTCTCGTTTTCTTTTCTTGTTTGGTTAAGCCTCAAATACCGAATACCCTTTTAGGTGGTTGACTTTATTTCTTTCGAATGTTTATTTCTACTTTAATTCTGAAATCTAAAATAACTTGAGCTCTAACTTGGTAGACAACTTAGACTGTCTACTTTTAGCTTGATAATTCCTATAGGCCGGGATGGGGTATTACATCATACAGACGTATCAGTATGCCTATAGGCGTATCGGTACGGTATCACCTGTATTGATATGGATGAGTCTGTACCGGTATGAGATTTAGCCACTGAAAATTTTCCCATTTGAAAACACAAAAAGGTATCGATACGGTTCTATACCGTATCGATACGGGGCTGAGAAAATGACAAGATTGGCTTTCTAAAACCGTTTTAAATCATGTCAAAACCTTAGAAACATTTTCAATTATATTTTCAAGTTGTTTGAACTTTAATACAAGTTTGCAAAATATTCAAACAAGTCCAAAAATATTTTTTAAATTATTATATCAAAACAAATATCCTAACACTTTCCCTTTAAATCACCATTGCACAAGATAGGACGATGTGAGCATCTTTGACTACTCGACCAATTAATGAATCTAAGTTTTAAATAAATTTAATAAAGAAATTAAATTCATTTAATGATTAAGCTCAATCTTTAGATAATCAAACTAATTCAGTATGTTTCTAATTTCATTTTAAAATCTAAAATTCAAATAACTAATACATAAATATTAAACAATTTTCCTTAAATTCTGAAATATGAACCCTAAAATCTAAACTAAACCTTATTAGATTGCGAAAAACTTTTCTTTACTGCCAATGAATGAAATATAGAATATTATAATGTGTACATAGAAATTGTTTGTATATAATCTATCAAAAATTTCAAAAGAAAGTTCGCATCTATATGTTCTTGAGATTAAACACAAGATTTAATATCAATTATTGTTCAAATTATTGTTTATTTATCATTGTTAATAAAAGTTTAAAATAAAAGACAAATATACAACCAAACGAACCATAAATTAAACCTGCTAATGGATTGGGTGCTTGTCTGTAACGACCCAAATTTCCGAATCAACGTTGGCTGTTGACCCGAACTATAGACTCTCATGTTGGATTGGATATTTAGAACCACTGAGCCAGGTTTGGCCTTTTTGGATGAGAATTGGATAGTTTGGGCTTAGGAAGTGACCATTTTTTAACAAGAGGAAAGTATAGGGTTCTATGAGGATATTATACCTTTATTTAAAATAAATGCTGAAACCCCATTCAATTCTTTGGGGGTTCACGTGAATTAAATGGGAGGTGATATCACCATTTTGCTTCATCTTTCCTTCTCTCACACACAATTTTCCCCCTCCTTCGAGCCTAGTTCTAACCCTGAAGATTCAAGTTTTTTATCTCATTTCTCCCTTTCAAGAACTAAGATTTAAGTATGTTAATCTCCTCTCCATGAGCTTTGCGAAAAGCATAATATTGTGGTGAAAAGTTAAGATTTGTATTTATGGGTTTTTGGAAGACTCAAGCTTTGAAAGATTATGGAGTCATTCCTTTGTTTTAAAGCTTGTGTTTTTGTAGTTAATTTTTAACTCCTTAAAAAGTACTATTTTTATGCTTATTTTACAATGCCTTTGTTTGCCCTCTAAGTACATTTAGTTGCATTTAGATGTTAAAATCATACATTTACATAAAGATTTAATGAGCTATTCCATTTTCAGTAGTAGCGACTAAAAATATACCATGTTGTATTCCTTTACTTTAAAAATTTTGATTTCGGGGAATTTGAAAAAAAACTTGTATTTGAAATATAAACTTGGGAGTCGCCACTGGTCACTTGGATAAGGTAGACCGGACAGTGAAAATCTAACCAGAGATAGAAGTCAATTTGGTTTCGGGAGTCGGTTACGTGTGAGGATGGATTAGCACCCCCACAATGCCCAAAATTGGTACCTAAGAATTCGTATCGTATTTACTGAGAAAATTAAAATTTGGTCTAATTTAAAGATTAATACCTAAAAATGCATGAATGCATGAGCATGTGATTCGAACAACCTAACTCGTAGCCCATGACACCAAAAGGAGATGACGCCCGAAGACTCGAGACGACACTCCCAACAGAATACCAAAATTTTGAGGTCTAACTAGACTCTTGCGATAAATTAAATATGACATTTAATTATGCATGATTAAATATAAAAACATAAACAAATGGTAACATAAATGAAGCAAAGTACAAAAACATACCTTGCATAATATATATATATTATATATATTTATATATAAACAATATAGTAAAAAACCAAATATTATGTATTTATAATATATCATATAAAACTATATTGCATACATATGATGCAATACTATAAAAATACATATGCATATTAGTGTATATATATATATATATAACTATAGTTTGGGTTTCGGTAGTAGCCAATTGTATATATTATATTAATGAAAACCATACCATATACTAATATATATATGCACATATAAAAAAAACTATATTATATACTTTATCAAAAAACTATATTATATATTACCAAAAAAACTATATTATATATGTATCATAAATTGTTAAAAGCCCAAAACAAATATATATACATATGCGTGATATAATAATAATACTGATAAAAAAAAAATCAGCAACAAGCATATTATATTGATTGGTGAAATGGGCAGATACATGATAAATTAAAAAGGGTGTACCCAAAGTCCAAGGAATTGGACTTATTAGCTGAGCGGGCCAAGCTACAAGAGTATTGGGCCCGTGTGTTGGAACTGCTGCTGGAGATGGGTCACTAGAATGGACTGGGTCTTGGAATGGGTCAAACCCGGGTTTAGGCTGCACGCGGGTCAAACTAAAATGCGGGGGAGGGTTTGCTCCTCACTTTTCATTTTCTTTTCTTCTTTAAACCTAGTTCTCTAAAATGGTGAACCCTAGCCGTCACTGTTCTGCAACCGCCTCTCGTTGCCGCTCCGGCATGAATTTCGGCGAACCAGGGTCACCACGATGCTCCCCTCGTCGTCCTCTTCCCTTCCCCGGATTTAGTTTTCATCGGGAATAGCAAGAACGCCTCGAAATGAGGCTCAAATCTTCAACGTATTAGAGTGCCGATCTACACCGTTCGCCACTAGATGGAGCTGGATTCAAGATATGTTACTCCCTACGTCGAGAGGAGCTTGCCCATCATTGGGATCGAAGGGTTATTGCTCCGTTCACCGGAAACCCCCACTGCCGAGATGGTAACCCCTTTTACTTCTTTTCTTTTTTTACAATCGATTTTTTAGGTTTTTTTATATCAAAAACACCGGAAAGGATCCCCTTCTTTATTCGAAAAAAAGTCTCTGAAATTTGCTTTTTTATTGATTCTGAAAATCTGAGATTACAATTGGATTTGCTTTGGGTTATATAAATCGGATTACATAGATAAATAGGTAATAATAATTCCTAGGCCTAGATGACGATGATGGTTCTGATTGATATCTGCTTTTTCCTATTTTTGTGCTCTCACGGTGGTTGGGGAAGCCGGTAGAAGGACGACATCCTCGGTCTGCTAAAAAGGGGCAGCTGTTAATGGAGATCCATATTGACGGTGATGAGCTCGCCTAGAAATAGACGGCCTAGATGACTTCTGGAGGACGACATGTCAACATCAAATGCGGAAACGTGGCGCGTTGTATTTGAAGGATCTTGGCGTGTGTTGCATGCACACGTGTGGAGTCAGCTGGCTAGTGCGTGTATCTAACGTTAGATCTGAAGGGACGCCAGGCTTCAATCTTGGCAGTTGGATATGGTTTGATCCAACGGCTCTCATGTGGCTGTGTAGGAATGTAAATAGAAGATTAGGCTTTATCCATGTTTGGGCCAAATGAGCCACTTGTTTAATTTGTAATGGGTTTTAGATTATGTAATGGACTTGGACATTAATAAAGACTGGACTTTTAAATCAGATTCATTTTTATAATATTACTTATAATCCATTTAATAATAATAATAATAATAATAAATACATATAATATAACATATTTACTTGCATACACATATACATATATAAATAAATATACTCACATAATATACAAACATTAATACACAGTACATATACACATAATACATACATACACATAATATATTATTAATAATACAATAATACATGCAATATATACACATACAAACATGCATTTATGCCTAAATAGATAATAAACATACATACATTAAACACATAATAATGACACATACATAACACATATAATATGCATACACATATTAATACACTCATATATAACACCTATATACACAATACACATACATATACGTGTAATACCCGATTTTTATCCGGGGTCCTATACATATCTCTTTAAACAAAATAATAAATAAATAGATAAATAAGCCATATAAATATAAATAGTGTCTCAAAATAAATACTTAAATGTCCAATACATTTCAAGGATCCAAGTTACAAAGACAAAAGCCCAAAACTTGGTTTAAGCATATTACTTATGGTCCCTACTTATCTACTATCCAAAACCGGTAAGGCCCAAAAGAAACACACTTATTTTTTTTAGCCCGCCAAAATGAGCCATGTGTTAGCCTAGGAGTGGTTGATTTCCCCTTTACGCGGATTAAGCCCCCCCTGACGTCACCTAGGGTCAGCATTATAAAAACCCCTGGAGAAAAAAAAATTAATTAATAACAGTTTAATAATTACCCTAATAATTGGAGAAAAAAAGAAGAGAAAAAGTTACCAAAAATTGAAGGGTTGCCGAAAACGCCAGGAGATGCCGGAGACGATCACTAAAACAGTGAAACTATCATTGGAGTTTGCAGTGAGGTATATTTTAGCTTCTTCCTTTATTTCCCTGCATTAAAACATAAAAATCATTAGATCTAGATTTACAGCCAAACAGTAGCTAAAAAATGAAATAGTGATAAGGTTAGAGTTTATCTGTTGTTGTCGAAAATATTGTGATGGCTGGAGAGGTTTCGCAACATTTTCGGAGTCGAAAATGAGATAGCTTGGGTTTGGGTAGTTAGCTTAAGTGGGGAAGACGAGTGATTCAGTTGAATTGGGAAATATATTAGGGTTTAGAACAAAAATAGAAAGTTTTGGGAGATTTTAGGGTTTTAGCGCGGGGGCCAGAAATTGTGTCATGGCAGCCGACCGGAAGAAGTAGAGGTGACCAGAGAGAAGTAGGGGATGACCAGAGATGGTGGCCGGCACCGCCTCTAGTGGCCTACAAACAGGCCGGGGTTGATTAAGGGTGGTGGTTGTAGATCGAAAAGGGAAATGATAAAGAACATCAATTGGTTTTTGAATAGATGTGGGAGTTTGATCTTGGGAAACAAGTAGTGTAAGGCTTTTAGGTGTTTATGGTGGATTGAGTGGTGGAAAAATGAAGAAAACGGGGTGTGTTATTATGAAAAATTTGGAGTTTGATCTTCAAAAAACAAGAAAAGAAAAAGGTTTGCTATTTGTATGGATTGAAGAGAGGAAAATGGGAAGAACAATGATGGTTTTGACGAAGAACAACTGAGTTTGATCTGTTTCAGGGGATAAATCTTAGGTTTAGAGTGTTTGGGTTGAGAGTGTTCAGAGAGAGAGATGCTTTATTAGAAATAAGGGGAGAAGCTTAAAATTGGGCTTTTATAGCCCTACCCAAACGACACCGTTTTGTTGCCGGGTTTGAGAGACCCGCGAAGGTCAAATGGGTCGGGTCAAATAACCCGTGTATTTTTGCCGGGCCAGATCAGATGACCCGCATAGGGGTCTGATAAGATAATTGATCCACATTTCTTTGAGCCATTTGTTATTTGGGCTCCTGTATTGGGTTGTAAGTCACTGGGCTTTTGTTTTTTTAAAAAATCAGAATTGAGCTCTATTGTTTTAATAAAACTCAATTTAGACCTATTTTTTAATGCTAATTCATTTAATGTGTTTAATTCATTTGTTTAATTTAATTGTTATTTAATTTATATGTATGATTGCGTATTTTAAATTCGGCATATAGTTTTAATATCTAGATAATAACTTCACCTAGTTTTAATTAATTGTTAGAAGGTTTAGTTTTAAGTTCAATTAGGATACAATAATTAAATTAGGAAGATCATTATAGTAAATTAGTGTATTTTAAATGGCAACTTTAGGGTTCAAAATCGGATGGTGCTCTACTTGCTTGCAATAGGGTGTTATTTTAAAATTAGCCTTAAAGGGGTACATTTAAATATATACTACAACCTATAATCAAATAAAAACACTTAGTTATTTTTAATAGAACCTTAATTAGGTTATCACTTTAAATAATTAGAATAATCATTTTAATTAGTGAATATCATTTATGTAACACCCCAAAATTTGGCATAGTCGGAATTGGGTTCTGGCGATCGGAAACCCTATACAGAAAATGTTTAAATATTGTATTGATGTTGACTATAAGGTCAATTGTTTCGGTAATGGACTCTAATTGAGTCGAATCTTTGGTTAAGGACAATATTGAATGTATTAGAAACCTTTTTAGTGGCTAAATGATAAAAATTAAAGTTTCAGGGATAAAAGTATAAGGAGATGGAAGTTGAGGGACTAATCTCGCGATTAGCCCCCCTCAATTATAAATCCCATACGTGGGATTACCGAGAAAGTTTCCTTCAATAGAAGGAAAACTATAGCTATTAAAACAAGAGAATAGCAAGTTTAGAAGCTTATCTGAAACTCTTTCAAGCAAGCACCTCACCAAGTTATTATCTTCTTCACCTAAGCAAGCACCTCCATTGGAGCTTGACTTCAAGATAGCTTTTTCTTCGATTTATTGTTATTGAATCATTGTAATTGATCGAGTAATCCATAATCCCCAAACTATTTTTGGAATCCATGGATAAATCAAGCTTAATCATAAGCTAGGGTTGGGCTATCCATGGAGTTTGCTAGCTATCAACACTCACTTCCGTCTCAAAAAGCATCGTTGCTTTGTAGCTGAACTTCAAGTTCAGTCTACCATGAAACTGAGGATTCAAGCATTGTAAGGACAAGACTCTAAACTTCAATCCATCATCTCCAAGCTGCAAGATAACCCAGATTTTAGATTGAATTCCGAAGGACTTCTATGTTTTCGTGACCAGGTCTGTGTACTTGATGATGAATCTCTTCATACTGATATCCTCAAAGAAGCTCATTCAAGCTTTTTCTCTATTCACCCAGGGCTAGTAAAGATGTACAAGGACCTACGGGAGCTTTATTGGTGGTTGGGCATGAAACAAGCCATAGTTTAGTTCATGTCCAAGTGCCTCACGTGTCAGCGTGTTAAGGCTGAACATCGTGTACCTATCGGATTACTGCAACCTATTGATCTACCGCAATGGAAGTGGGAGAAGATCACCATGGACTTTATCAGTGGTCTGCCTCTGACTCCCACTAAACACGATGCAATTTAGGTCATTGTAGATCGTTTGACCAAGTCAGCACATTTCTTACCAGTTTGAATGGACTATGGTCTTCCCAAGCTGGCTGACTTGTATATCAAGGAAGTCATTCGACTCCATGGAGTACCTCAATCTATCATTTTTGATCGAGATCTCCGATTTGCATCTCAATTTTGGAAGTCTTTGCAAGGAGCTCTGGGCACCAGAGTTAATCTTAGTACTGCCTTTCACCCGCAGTCTAATGGTCAATCGGAAAGAATAATACAAATTTTGGAAGACATGCTACAAGCATGTATTATCGATTTTGGCGGGTTAAGGGAGAAATCCCTACCCCTTATTGAATTTGCCTAAAACAATAGTTATCAAGCTTCTATTAAGATGGCACCTTACGGAACATTGTATGGGAGGCGCTATCGAACTCCTTTATGCTGGTCTGAGCTCGGTGAAGGCAAGATGTTGGGCCCCGAATTACTTCGGGAAATTGAAGAACATGTTGCCATTATCCATGACCGTTTGAAAGCAGCCTTTGACCGACATAAGGCCTATGCTAACCTTAAGCGAAGGGATATTCAATATGAAGTAGGTGAAAGAGCCTTTCTCAAGGTTTCACCATGGAAGAAAGTTTTAAGGTTTGGTAAGAAAGGGAAACTAAGTTCTCGATTTATCGAACCCTTCAAGGTTACGGAAAAAGTTGGCCATGTGGCTTATTGCTTATTGTTGCCCTCAGAAATGAGCAAAATCCATAATGTGTTTCGTGTATCCATGCTTCATAAGTATGTTCTGATCCTTCACACATTATTGAACCTAAGTCTGTGGAAATTCAATCCAACTTATCCTTTGAGGATGAGCCAGTTGAAATTCTTGCAAAGGAAGTTAGGAGGTTTCGTAACAAGACTATTCCATTGGTTAAAGTGCTCTTGAAGAGCCATACCGTTAAGGAGGCAACATGGGAACCAGAGGAGACAATACGAAAGCAATATCCTCACCTTTTCGATTCAGGTAAAATTTGAGGACGAATTTTTCTTAAAAGGGGGAGAGTTGTAACACCCCAAAATTAGGCCTTGTCGGAATTGGGTTTCGACGATTGAAAACCCTATACCAGAAATGTTTAAATATTGTATTGATGTTGACTATAAGGTCAATTGTTTCGGTAATGGACTCTAATTGAGTCGAATCTTTGGTTAAGGACCATATTGAATGTGACGCAACCCCCTTTCGAGGCGTTTCGACGTTTTAAAAAACTCAAAAACAAATGAGTCGCCACCAATCTTTAATGAAGGTGTGATTGGATCACCTAAAATGGGTTATTTTAATAAAAATATTTATTTTATTAAAACAACATTTTTGGTATGTAAAAACACAAAAAAACGGGTTCGAGATTCGATTATGCGTGGGGAAGGGCTAGCACCCCCGCGACACCCAAAAATTGGTACCTTGTCGGTTACAAAAGGTTTTAAAGTCGGATTTTGCGAATCGATGTAAAGCTTAAATTATTATCTGTTCATAAGTTTAATTTTATTTTAACGGCCTTACATCCGAAAATGAACTCCAATCACCGCCAACACTTTTGGCGCTAACTCGTCATTTCTATTTAATAAGACACCACATTAAATTAATTTTTTTAACAATCAAACAAAGAAACATTAGGTGTGTTGAAAGTTTTATTCATTCTAAATTGGCATTTATCAACCTAAAAGAGTCTAAGTATATTTTACCTATTTAGGGGTTAAAGTTTTCTTAAGCGTGTTTTATTTCTTGTGAAAGGAATTTTATTACAAAGAAATCTATATCTAAGCTTTGAAGGACCTATTCCTAAAGCCAACTTAATTCTAAAGCAAAAAGACAAGAAAACAAAATTTACAAAGCTTAAAACATTTTTTTTATGTTTTCCATCTTTTTAATTTTTTAATATTTTTATTTAAAAACCTTTATTACTTGTTATTTGAAAAGGTTGTTATTTCTTTTTATGTTTTAAATCTTTTTACCCTTTTCACATTTGAAAACCTTTTTTTTATTTTTTTTAAAAAAAGTTTTTTTAAATTATTTCAAAACATTTGTTATTATTTTTTAAACAAAAATTTTTTAAGAAAAAGATTTTTTAGGCTTTTTGAGTATTTAAAAAAACGTTTGTTTATTTTAAAAGAACGATTCTTTATTATTTAAAAAAACTTATTTATTTTTGTGTTTCTAAAAAAATATTTTTTAAAAAATAAAAAGTGGGAGGTGACCAAATTAAAACAAAGTTGAAATTGAGATTTTTTTTATTTTCGATTTTTTTAAAGGAGAAAAAAAGAAATGGGTGATTTAAATAAATGGTCCAAAATGAGTTGGGTTTAAAGCCCACAAACACTATCTTTTTATTTTTTAGAAATCAAATGGATCAAACACCATATTTTAACAAAAAAACAACAATATGTTCTTGGTGTTCATCAAAAAGGATGAACAAGGAGGAGGGCCACTGTGCCGGCCGCCA
Source organism: Hibiscus mutabilis (assembly GCA_019671005.1). Taxonomy (NCBI): domain Eukaryota; kingdom Viridiplantae; phylum Streptophyta; class Magnoliopsida; order Malvales; family Malvaceae; genus Hibiscus; species Hibiscus mutabilis. The sequence continues at coordinate 68,939,406 of CM033721.1, read as the reverse complement.
TCCACCAATGCCGCTCGCCGGCAGTGACCTCTTCCTATGTATATTTTTTTTAAAAATGAAGGAAAAGCAAAATTAAAACAAAGAGTAGCTCGAATAAACCCAGATTAACATAAACAAATACGAATAAATGATGAACATCACATGAACAAAAATATAAGAAAAAGAAAGGGGAGAAATTATACCTACAAAGTGGCAAAAATTGCTTGCTTTTCCTCCTCCAAAATTCGAACAATGCTGCTCAAAACTTGAATAAATTCCAACAACCTTCAAGTAATTTTCGGATGAATTTTTTGAGTGAATTCTTGTATGGATTAATGGATGATCAACAAAGGGGAAATGAGGCTCAATTTATAGGGTTTTGGTGCTTGGAAAACAAGGAAATTTGGAGACAAAAATTCCCAATTTCGTTCTAATTAATCCTCCAAATTAATTAGATGGTTTTGACTTATCCATGGGGATTGAAAATCAATCTAAATTACAACAGATTTGGCTCGAATTTAGGCGATTTTGTCCCCAAAATAAATTAGGCTTCGAACCGCTTTTTTCCCATTGTCTTGCAGGTTTTCAGCGACGGCAAGGAGCGGCGGTGGTGGCGTCGGGTTCGACCGGCCGAGGCGAGTCGACTGGTACCCACGGCATGGCGGGGAAGGCTGCGACAACAGCCTTGTTCGAAAGGGGCTGGGGATTTGGGGATCCAATCTCGAGCGCGTGATGCCCACGTGCCAGGCGCGTGGTGGCGCGGGATTGGTTCCCCTTCCCTTTTTTTGATTTTGCTGATCCAATCTTGGCCCTTTGATCCCCCTTGCCCTAGATCTAACGGTCTACGTTAAACCTAAAAAAAGAAGATAAATGGGTTAGTTTGGGCCTCTTTTAAAAAAATAAAATGGGTTCCTTATTATTTTTATTCTATTTTAATTAATAAGCTCAATTAAAAATGGACCTTTTTATGGTGGATTAAAAAATGGGTTTATTTTTATTTAAAGTTGATTTTCATTTTAATGGGAATTTTTTTTTTTTTTAAAAAGTAAATTATATTTTTATTTTAGAGCTTTTTATATATATAAAAGGGGTAAAAATTAGTGACAATAGCTGCCGCTTCTTTGCTTATTCTAGTGAAACAGTGATATAGCAAAGAACAAGAGGCACTAATTTTTACCAATCACCGGTTTACTACTCGGCTCTATTCTCCTGATGCCTGGATAAGTAGGCGGGTTCTATTCTCCAAATGCCTGAATAGATAGGTGGGTTCTATTTTCCAAATGCCTGAATAGGTAGGCTGGTTCTATTCTCCGTGTGCCCAAATAGATGAGCGGGTTCTATTCTCCAAAAGCCTGAATAGGTAGGCTGGTTCTATTCTCCAAATGCTTGAATAGATAGGCTGGTTCTATCCTCCATATGACCGAATAGATGATCAGGGTTCCATTCTCCTTATGTCCAAACAGATGGACGAGTTCTATTCTCTATATGCCCAAATAGAAGAGCAAGTTCCAATCTCCTTACGCCTGAAAGGATAGGCTGGTTTTATTCTCTGTGTGCCCGAATAGATGAGATGCTTCTATTATCCTTGCACCTGAATGGATAGACGAGTTCTATTCTCCAAATGCCTGAATAGATAGGTTGATTCTATTCTCCGTGTGCCCGAATAGATGAGCTGGTTCCATTTTCTTTATGCTTGAATGGATAGGCGGGTTCTATTCTCCAAATGTCTGAATAAATAGGCTGATTCTATTCTCCTCATGCTCGAATAGATAAGCAGGTTCCATTCTCCATATGCCTAAACAGATAGGCGAGTTCTATTCTCCAAATGCCTGAATAGATAGGCTAGTTCTTCCTGCAAGAAGTTGATATATGATGCAAATATGACAGGCATGCCCCTATGGATGTCTATACATGAATGTATGTATGAGTTTTTATATTCTTTTAAAACTCATTTTAGCCCAAACAACAACCATCTCCATTGTCTCTGTTATACTACTCTAATTCTTTAAATGGTCATCTTCTTCTTCACTATTCTTATTCTTTGAATGGTAGTCTTCTTCTTCACCATTCTCATTCTTTGTATCTTTTTGCTTATTGGAAAACATTTGATCTTTGCACATTTGCTCACTCAGTCCAGTGATCTTGTACTCCTGATGGAAGAATTGGCTTCTTCAATTGCCTCTGCTTTGTCATTTTCAATCGCTGTTCCTCTTTGCTTTATGGAAAACATACTCTTTCACATATTCAAATATTATTGTAGTTGATACATCAGTATCAGGTAAAAGGCTTTTCATGTGATCTTGTAAAAAGGACCTTTTGAGGATCCTTATGAGTTCCTGTAACTTGTTAAGGAATCACCTCTTCGAACATCTTCGAATGATATTGCTGCTTTAATGTTTCCTATGAATTAGGGTATTCGTTGCCCCTGATCATAACATGCCCTATATTCGAGGCTTAACAAGGAACCATGTCATAGTCCCTATATTCTTAAATCATTTCCAGAGTAATACACGAAAATCTCTTGCATATTTTAATGATGTCTAAACCAAAATGATCCTTAACCCAATAAAAGACGTTCATGTAAAGGGGGCATTCAAAGAAGAAAGGCTTAAAAGGAGAATTTCATTAATGTTGTGGCAAACATGAAAGAAAAGTACAAAAGAATGGTCAAAAGACAAGTATCCAGATATCAAAGGCTCAAACATTCCTCGAAACAACCTCAAGTGATGCCTTTGTCAAAAAAATTTCGTCTACTACAATGATAAATGAAGATATAAAAATTCTTTCCGAATAGCCAAGCCTCTGAAGGGATTATTTGTTGTCCACAATAATTCGAGCCGCTTTTTGCGGGTTTTCAACTCGAATCCTATTTTGGTTTCAAGACGCCTTTTGAGGGTTTTCATCTTGAACCCTTATTTTTTCCTTATTTTTTTCTTTTTTCTCTTTTTTGAGCGCCCTTTTTACGGGTTTTCATTTTTTTTTTTTTTTCTTCATTTCATGCTTAATATTTCTTGACTGAATCAGAATTCACCAGATTCTTGAGCTCGTCTCAGCCCATTTCAGCGAAAATTAGCGCCATTCCGTCGAAGGCTTTTAATACCACATATGGCCCCTCCCAGTTAGGTGACCATTTTCCTTGCGAATCCTTTTGGGCTGACGATATCTTCTTTTGCACGATATCCCTTTCCCTAAACTTTCGTGGGTGAACCTTCTTATTATATTCTCGTATCATTCTTTTTTGATACATCTGGCCGTGGCAGATTGCTTTCAGCCTCTTTTCATCGATGAGGTTTAACTGGTCATATCTTGCTTGAACCCATTCGGCCTTCTCTAATTTTGCCTCTATCAAAATACGGAGTGAAGGGATTTTAACTTCAATTGGCAGTACACCTTCATTCCATATACCAATGAAAACAGTGTTGCCCCAGTGGAAGTTCGTACAACTATTCTATAAGCATACAATGCGAATGGCAACTTCTCATGCCAATTAGTGTAAGTGTCAGGCATCTTCACGACTATTTTCTTGATGTTCTTATTTGTAGCCTCAACAACCCCATTCATCTTTGGGTGATAGGTTACTGAATTGTGATGTTTGATCTAGAACTGTTCACAAACCCCATCTATAATCTTATTATTTAAATTGGATGCATTGTCGGTGATGATTCTCTCCGGTAAGCCATAGCGACAAATGATCTCTTTTTTCAAAAATTAAAAAACAACCGACCTAGTGACATTCGCGTATGAGGCTGCTTCTACCCATTTTTGAAGTAGTTAATAGCTACTAAGATAAACCTGTGGCCGTTTGAGGCTCTAGGGTAGATCTGGCCAATTACATCTATGCCCCACAGTGAGAAGGGCCACGGGGCAGTCATGACATGAAACGGTAGATGAGGTGCATGAATCTTGTCAGCATAAACCTGACACTTATGACATCTTCGGGCATAATTGATGCAATTTGTTTCCATAGTAGACCAATAATATCCAAAGAGCATAATTCTCCTGGCCATAGTAAAGCCACTAGGGTGAGTCCTACAAACCCCTTCATGCACTTCTTCCAAGATCGTTTGAGCTTCTTTAGCGTCTACGCACCTTAATAGCACTTGATCTCGATTCTTTTCATATAGAACCTCTTCATCAAGGACGTAGCTCGTGACCAATTTCCTTATCGTTTTCTTATCATTATCAGTTGCCTGTAATGGACATTCTTGAGTTTTCATATACCGTAAAATGTCATGGTACCAAGGGAGACCATCTGCTTCTTCTTCCACATTGTAGAAATAGACAGGGGATTCTAACATTTGCACCTTGACTGGCATCATTTCAGTACCTTCACTGGCCTTGAACATGATAGCCAGAGTAGCGAGGGCATCAGCCATCTGATTATCCTCTCTAGGGAGATGCTTGAAGGTGATTTCGTCAAACTCTTTGATTAGTTCAAGAACTAGCTTGTGATACTTGATTAACTTTGCATCCTTGGTCTCCTATTCTCCACGAATTTGGTAAATGATCAGTGTAGAATCTCTGAAAACTCTTGAAACTCCGATCTTTCTTTCAATGGCCGCTTGCAAACCAAATATTCAAGCTTCGTATTTCGCCATGTTATTGGTACATAAGAATTTTAACCGACAAGAGAAAGGGTAGTAATTCCCCTCTGGCGAAATTAAGACTAGCCCAATGCCACGTCCCAATGCATTTGCAGCATCAAATTTCATCACCCAGGATTCCTCCAGGTTATCATCCTCGTTAATCGAAATGCACATTAAGTCATCATCCAAAAAATTAAGGTTCAAGGCCTCATAATCTTCGGAAGCACGACTTTCCAAAAAGTCTGCTATTGCACTCCCTTTTATTGCTTTTTGGCTCACACATTGAATCTCAAATTCTAAGAGTAACATTTGCCAACGGGCCATTTCTCCTGATAAGGCTGGTGCCTCTATCATGTACTTCAGAGGATCTAACTTCGACATCAGCCATGTGGTATGGTATAACATGTATTGCCTAAGCCTTTTGGCTGTCCATACCAAAGCGCAACACAGTTTTTCAATTAGGGAATATCTGGTTTAACAATTTGTGAACTTCTTACTTAGATAATAGTTGCTCTTTCCTTTCTCCCGGTTTCATCATGCTGCCTCAATACACATCCCATTGAGTTTTCATGAACGGTTAGGTACAAGATCAGGGGCTTCCCCGGAACATGCGGTACCAAAATAGGAGGATTCGTAAACTACTTCTTCATCTCCTCTAAGGCCACTTGACATTCTTCATTCCATGTTCCCGGATTATTTTTTTCAGAGCAATCTAAATACAGGGCTGCATTTTTCCGTTAACTAGGAGATAAAACGGGTAATGTAATTTAACCTTTCGAGGAATCTTCGAACCTCTTTTTGTGTTCGCGGTGGAGGAAGTTCTTGGATGACCTTAACTTTGTCTGGATTGAATTCAATTCCCTTCCTCACTCAAAACAAATCCCAACAACTTTCCCGACCGCACTCCAAAAGTGCATTTGGACGGATTGAGTCTTAACTAGAATTTTCTCAACCTTTTAAAAAGTTTTTCCAAGTTTTCGATATGTTCCTCTTCTGAGCGGGATTTAGCTATCATATCATCAACATATACCTCTATCTCTTTGTGCATCATGTCATGGAACAAGGTCACCATGGCACGTTGGTAGGTTGCCCCTGCATTCTTTAAACCAAAAGGCATGACTTTGTAACAAAAGGTTCCCCACCATGTTACAAATGTGGTTTTATTCATATCTTCTGGGCACATTTTGATTTAGTTGTACCTTGAGAATCCATCCATGAAAGAGAAAAGAGAATGCCCTGTTGTGTTATCCACCAGCGTGTCAATGTGCGGCAATGAGAAATTATCTTTAGGTCTTGCCCTATTAAGGTCTCTATAGTCAACACACATTCGTATTTCCCACCTTTTTTTCGAGACTAGGACAATGTTAGCCACATTCAGAATACTTAACCACCTCAAGGAAACTAGCGTCATACTACTTTTTCACTTTATCCCTGATTTTTAGGAGCATTTCAGGCTTCATCCTTCTTAGCTTTTGTTGTACAGGCTTGCATTCGGGCCTGATGGAAAGTCGATGCATAACAATGTCGGTGTCTAAACCAGGATGTCTTGATACGACCAGGCAAAAATGTCCTTATATTCTTATAGGAGCTTGATCAACTTGTTTCGAGTCTCAGTGGTGATAGAAGTGCCGATCTTCACCTCACGTCTTTCTTCTTCAGACCCAAGATTCAAAATTTCAATTCTTCCTCGTGAGGCAAAATTTGTTTCTTTTTGCTTTCTAACAACCCGAGCACCTTGTTAAGCAGTTCATACTCTTCTTCATCTTTCAGTCTTTGACCTCTTCTAAACACATGGGCAGTTCGAAGTCAATTTCCAAATCAAATTCAGAGTTATTTGTACCATTGATATCCGGAAAACTGAAAGAAATGGAATATATGTATTCAACAAAAAATGAAAAGTCAAACAAATGAATGGTGATTTTTTTGTTTTGGTTTTTACTTTAATTTGCCTTGGGCTTATTTACAGTGTTTTAGTTATAAAAAAGAAAGTCTGTCACATAAGATTTATCGGAAAAACATCTTTATTGATATAAAAACCATAATGGTTTTTAACATAGACCCTTAACAAGAGATCCCTAATGCCTTTAGGTCTAAGGCAAAAGATTTAGTTTTGAGCATTACGCTGTGGATGACCTAAAAGCTATAGAAATTTCTTCCACAGTCTAGTTGTTCAACTCCGAGAAGGGGCGTATCATGGAGATGTATTTGTTTCCCTCACCCTCCTATGATATGGCGTTAATGTTCAGCTCTCAAAAGCCTTCTCAAGTTCTTTTTTTCCTTTCTCCTCCTCATCATTTGTAGAGCCAGGATTCATGATACCACCTGACCTGAAATTGTGGCTGAGTGGTGGGAATGTCATTCTCTCTCACTTAATTTCTTCTCTGTTTTTTCTTTCTTTCCTTCTTTCCTGCTTCTCTCTTATTGCTGCTTTTCTCTGCATTGGGTTGGGCTTGTAGCCTAAACCAAATTGGTCTCTCTTTTCAGGGATCATCACGGGGTATGGCCTCCCCTGATGTTGCTTGTCGAGGCCTTTGCCCCTTTTTCTAGAGTCTGCTTGACTTGCATCTTCGTGTTATTTGATAATTTCGGCTCAGGGAGCTTGTTTCCTTCAGTGAAAAAGGTAGCATTAACAAGCTCAAGCGTCCTGAAATGACACTCGAATGCACCTTCATCAACTTCTATATAAGGGGCGCCAGTTGATACCAAGGCGATGATATCTTCTTCAGCTCCAACTATCACTAGCTGGCCATCAACTATGAATTTCAACTTCTGATGCAATGTGGAGGGAACAACCTCTGCAGTGTGGATCTAAGGGCACCCTAGCAGGCAACTATAGGTGGGCTTGATGTCCATCACCACGAAATCTATTTCAAAAGTAGATGAGCCAATTTGTAGGGGTAACTCTATTTTCCCCAAAACATCCCTCTGGGTTCCGTCGAATGCTCTCACGGTATTTTGGTATGAAGTCATATGAGAGTGGTCAACCGGTAGCTTTTTTAAGGTATCCAAAGGCAGTACATTCAACAATGACCCATTATCAATAAGAACCCCTGGCAACATATGCCTCTTGCATCGAGTAGAGATATGAAGGGCTTTGTATGATCCCTTCCCAGTTTCCAAAATTTCTTCGTCATTGAATGTGATGAAATTATTCACCACAATATTGCTGACCAACTTGTCCATCTTTTCAGTCGTTACCTCTTTTGAAACAAAAGTCTGGTTCAAGATCTTTAAAAGGGCGTCCTGGTGGCCCTCCGAACTCAGCAACTAAGATAGCATCAAAATTCTTGCCGGAAGTTTATGCAGCTGATCCAACACACTATACTCACTATGCTTGAGTATCTTTAAAAATTCCTAAGCCTCTGACTCTTTCACTGGCTCAAGGTGAGTCATGGATTTCTCTATAAAGAAATCATTTTCTCCCTCAGGTTTTTTCAGTTGCTATCTTCCTCTGGGTAGCATCCCTATCCTCAGCCTCTAGTGGTGAGTAACATCTTCTACTTCTTGTAAAATTCCCACCTAATTGATCGGTTCTTTTTCTTTTCCTTCTCCAACTGATGTATTTCCTGGAGCCGTTACCGAACAAGCGTAATTCCAATGCACTTGTTTACTATCCTTATATGGAGAAGGGGTAGGTGCCCTTATAACCAGCTTCAGAATTGTTCTCTTCTCAGGCTCAGTAATTCTGACCTTGGCCTTAATTACTAAGGGCTTCATTCCCGCATAGTTTCCTCATGCGGGGCTTTTATCTGAGGCGCATACATCCAACATACAACTTTTTTCCTTCTCTTCAAAGAATTCTATTTCTTTGTTTTCTATCCTATCTTAGACCAAATCCCTAAATTCAAAACAACTTTGAATTTCATGTTCTTCCACTTGATGGTACTCGTAGAAAAACTTACCATCCTCCTTCAATTTCTACGTCTTGTTTCCTAACAGTCCAACCTTCACCATTTGGGCCCATACCCATGCCATAGGTGCCTTAACTTCTTCAACATATTTCTTAACCATCTTGCCTTCCTCCTTGTCCATTGCATCACTTCAGTCTTCTGGTGGTTAGACAATGGGTTATCTTTCGCGTCTGAAGTATCAAAAGATAACATGCCTGACTTTCGTAGACCATCTACTACCCTCTTGATGGCAGTGCAGTTCTTAATAGTATCCCCCCTTGTTACCAACGTGATATTCACATTGAGTCTTCTCATCATACCATGGTGGGTATGATGGCGAGAATGGAGGAACGTGTCGTGGTAACACCATCCGTGCTTCAACCAACTCGGAGAATAACTTGACATATGTCATAGGTATAGGAGGAAAATATGGCTTCTTTATTCCCTTGGTATTTTTATTCATCTTTTGGCGGATTTGAAGCCGCAGGGTTGGTATTCTGGGCAACAAGCTTATTAAGGACTACCCCTTTTGAATAATTAGGGTTGTAAACATCTGTCATACTAACTTCATTATCTTTTTTCTTATATGGTTTCTTCATCTCTCCTCTATTGAGCTTCCCGCTCTTAATAGATGCCAAAATCAATTCTCCATTAACACGTCTGTAAAACTCTTCGTCGCATGATTGATCATACGATCATAAAAAGCACCTTTAAGGGTGTCCAAAAATATATGAGTTATCTCACTTTCCAATAGTGGCGGCTAAACTTGAGCGGCCACATCCCGCTATCTCTGAGCGTATTGGCAGAAGCTTTCATTATGTCTTTGTTCCATCCCTTGCAAAACAAGCCTATTTGGGACCATATCAGCAACATGTTTGTATTGTTCACCGAACGTACTTGACAAATCCTTCCAATTTCAGATATTTTCCCAACTTAACTGATTGTACCAGCGAGTGACGGACCCAGACAAACTGTCCTGGAAGCAATGAATGAGGAGTTTCTCATTTTCCAAGTACATTGACATTTTGCGAAAATACATGGTCAGATGAGCCTTGGGACATGTAGTCCCATCGTATTTATCGAAGTCAGGGATCTTGAACTTCAGAGGAATTGTTAAGTTGGACACCAGACTCAGGTCTATAGCATCTATGCCTCCGTGGGTGTTCCCTTCTTGGAAAGTCCTAATGATCTCCTCTAACTTGTCACATCAATCTTCAAGTTTTTTGTTCATGTTGACCTTATCAGCGATTTCATCAAGGTCCATGACCTCATAATCATGCATTGCCCTAGAGTTGACCACTGAATCAGTTTGTGCATGAGCAGAAGACTCTGCAAAGTTGAGCGGGGACTTGGCCTTGAACGGGGAGGCCCCTCTTGGTATTCCAGGGTAAATCCCCTGAAACTATGGTAAAGTGTTAACATTTTCTGGGTTATCTTGAGCATCAGGGTCTCTAAACCCTAACATGGCTGCAATCTGACCAACCATCTTCCTGTGCGCCAATTCAATCTCATGCTTCAAGTCACTCTCAATTTTATCCAGCCTGTCCTGAGTACTCTTGTGGTTGATTTTGAGAGATGTCATTATGTCTTCAGTACTCTTGTCCATCGCTCTAGTTTTGAATCGGGTACCGTATTTGTGAGTTACTATTTTGAGCTTTCTATTTGGGTAAATTATTTCGATTAAAATCTTATGTTATGTATATGTATGCAATGATATTAATCTAACGCAAAACAAACAAAGAAATGAAAAAAGGAAAAATGTATGAATGCTGTAATCACTCATTTTTACTTGTAAATATATTAATATTGCATGTATATTTAATATATGAATGTTACTAATATAAGGTGATGTGTGCATGTATAAGCTATGTATACGTATTAGGGGTGTATGTATGTCACGTATGTATTTAGGGTATAAGCGTATATAGATGTTATGTTAATTATATGTATGATTATACGTACGTATACTAGAATATTATATTAATTAATGATCGTATAATATAAGTATATATTTTCGTATGTATATGTATTGCTTTATTATAATTATACTATTATTATTATTGGGCTGACAAAATGAAAAAAATTAAATATATATTAACCCCAAATAAAAAATTACAGTCCAATTACAAATCCAATTACAAAGCCCGTTTGGCCCAAATCAATCTTATCTAATTACAATGTGCGGTAAATCAGTAGGCGTTGGATCAAGATCCGATCCAACGGCCCGCGATGCAATGGAAGTCAAAAATATCGCCAGGCGCGTGCTCCACACGTATGGACCGTTCGAGTGCCACGCGCGCGTCTGGTCCACGCGCGGACGCTTTAACATCCCACGCGTGCGTAAGATCCACGCGTTCTGACTCCTTGACTGCGGAGCTCCACGTGGCGAAATCTCAAGCCGTCTCATCAGATCGAGGCTTCATCCAGGCCGATCGTTCTTTAAGCCATCTCCACCGTTAGATCAGATCTGACCTAACGACCAAAACGCTGTCGCCCTGCGGCGAAATGACCACACCGCCACCGCGCCGATATTCAGTCCCCGCGTTCAGATTATGCCAAAGACAACAAGCAAAATGTCAGATCTGAAAAAGAAGATGCAACTTGCAACCAAAAAACAGAGGCAGTAATATATATGAAACGGGGCTTTTGTAACGGGGATGAGCTAGCGAAAAAAAGATTAGCAAAAAAAAAAAAAGAGAGAACAAGGGTAGTAACAAAAAAAACAGAGATCTTGTAATACAAAAAAACCATGAAAGTTGTAAACATCGAAGATAATCAAAAAGGCAGTCCAGTGGTAAATTTTTGTCTCTTGTTCTTACTTGTTTCTTTACATGCATATACGAAATAAAATAAAAAAAAACAGAAACAAAAAGGAAGTAGTCTTACCAGCTTTGTCTGTTGGTCTTCCTCCCCTCGGTGACAAACCTTTCGGCTTCTACAAGCCAGATCTGGTGAACTAAAGGGAGGGGAAGACCCCCCCTGGTAGTTATGTTTTAGGTTTAGAACTCTTTTTTTTTTGATTCGTACTTCCTAGATCTAGGGTAAATAAGGGGGTATCCTCTGAATCCAACCACAGATTCGTGTTGAGGACGACAAGGGGGATGTTTTGGTCTATTTTAGAGGCTCATCGGCGCCGGTCAGCGGAAAAAATACGGCGACGGACCCACGGATTACGGGTATTATATGAATGAAGAGAGAAAACGAAGAATGAGAGAATTTCAAAACAAGAAAATGAAACAAATGGCCAAAATTTTGATTTCGGCCTTAAAGGGGGGCTTTTATAGTTGTTTTTATTTTACTAAATGGGTAAATTACACACTTAATCCCACCGCGTTTTCAATATTTTCATTTTTGTCTTGCCGCATGGTATAATCACCATCCCAAATCCCTCCGATATTTCAAAAAGTACAATTTCGTCCCTAAATTACATCGAATCGTCTCGAATGGTAAAATTATGTCCTTAACCATCCCGCGTTTTGGATTTTTCACTTTGAGTCAGCCCCTTGGTCTAATTACAATTCTGGTCCTTTTAGGTTTTGTTTGTTTCGCAATTTCGTCCCCAAATTATATATTATTGTTCTTTAATTTCTGCCATTGACTTTTGTTTTTCTTTCATTTCAGTCCTGTTTTCTTTGTAAATATTATTGTCCGTATTGTAATCGTATATATTGATATCATTCTATTTTATGTCTCGTATATGACTCGTATTTTATGTTTATATGTATATATATGTGTTAAGTATGACATTCAGGTTTTTTATCTGATTATTCGTATTGAAACATGTTATGTTCTAGTTGATTCGTAAAAAAACATGTTTTGTATATTTTACGTATTGCATGTTTCCTTGGTTTTTAGGTTACGTGTTAATGTGCCTTCTTTCATGTATAATATATTGTTCATATATGTTGAAATATGTTTTATTACCAGTATGCATGTCTTTTTGAAATATTTGTTCGTCTGCATGTACTTATTCCTGCCTTGTTATTTTGACACATGATAGTTGTTTTTATCTATTATTTAGAATAATATGTATATACATGTTTTAGTCTAAAATATCATTCATGTTAAATTAGTATTCTGGTATGTCAATATTTATTATGTTTAAATATTTTGTCATGTTTTACGTTTTTGCCACTAAGATTGCATATCGAGATATAACTTGTTAATGCGGAGTCCTTTTATCCGAGCGTAAACGGGGCCAGTATCAAGCGTAGTGATAGTGGTTGGGCGTTTATTCTCGGATAACGGGACCCTTAAAATATATTCGCAATTATGACCGAAATTTAAAATAATCGTCACTCTAATCCGGAAAATCCAATATTAATAAAGCGGTAACTATTAAAGTACCAATTTTTGGGCGGTGTGGGGGTGCTAATCCTTCCCCATCCGTAACCGACTCCCGAACCCTGTCTTTTTGAATCTCTGGTTTTATGGTGTCCGGCCTACCTAAGTGGCCGGTGGCGACTCCATTTTTATGAGATTTTTGTAAACCCCACGGAATAAATAATATTTTATATCCAAACACCTTTCAAAAACATCCTTCAAAAATCATCGTTTTTATTTTAGCAATAAGAAAAAAAGACATTCGCTACAGATGGCGACTCCGCTGGGGACAATTTTTGTTTTTTTTAAAAAAGAACAAATGAGAGTCAAGCTTTTAAAATAATTACCGCTTTACTAATATTGGAAGTTCTGGATTAAAGTGACTATTAAATTAACATTCGGTCATAATTGCGCGTTTATTTTAACGCATTTAAAATATGGCATATAAACCCGTCCTTTTTAAGTGGGGGGAAAACGCTAATGCTTTCGTGGAGATATCGTTCTCCCGTATGGGCCTAGCAAGTACCTTCGGGGCTCGAGTACCTTATGCTTTCGTAAGGATATCGCCCTTCAGACGGGCATAAGCGAATGGGTCCCCCAGAATTGAACCCGTTGAAAGGAGCCTATAATGGGTGATGATCGGGGGCCTTGCTACCCTTAGTAGGGGACAACAAGGACAATTCGGGTACCTCCTAGCACCAACACTGCATGTAGAGAACATAGAAACTTACCCTGTTAGAGCCATGCGGATAACCTTAGGTTTTAGACGGGATAAATAGGGTTGTTTTGTGTGTTTATTCTGCTTAATTTTTTTCATTTTATTTATATATTTATCAATTTTATCCGTATCTTGACTTGTTTTCTTTTCGCTTTTTGTTCTTTTTCTCATACATCATTGCATTTGCATCGCATAAAGGTACTTGGATCAAGTGGTTTTCCTGATCGTAAAGTCTTTCACCATGGAAAAAAGGTGTCTTAGGAAAGAAGAGCTTAATTTGTCGATCGCATTGGTCGAGGTCAACCAAAAATCCAAGGGGACACCGCCTAACGAACGCGTAAATAGCTGGATACACCTATGTAAGTCTCCAAAGAACGACTTGTGGGATCTTCAAAGCATTTGGGAAAGATGGGACCGAAGGCTACAAGACTTATTTAGCGATAGTTATGGCGACATCGCGCATCTATTATATGTTCGGATTAACCAGCCCCTACTCCGAGCTATAGTCCGGCCTGAATCCGGCTTTTTGTCGCTTCACCTTCAATAGGCGGGACATGATGCCTACGGTAGAAGAGTACACTACTTTACTTAACCAAAAAAATATTCAGAAGATTGGATCTACGCCAAGCCTCCAAGGAATCAAATTACATCGCTAAACTCAAAACCTTTGCGGGAATGAGTGACGATTGGGTTAGTGGCCTCCTTCAAATCCGAGGAGATAATACGATCTTTGCATGGGAAAGTATTCGAACATCATATCGACATATCCGCACGAGGGCAAAGAAAATGGACTTATTCGCTTTAGGAATATATGGCTTGGTGATCTTTCCTAGAGTACTGGGAACATTGACATAGCCATTCGGATTTGTTTGACCGGGTGAAACGGAAAGCAAACCCGTACCAAAGAATCTTGGTCGAGACTTTCATTTCTTAAACGCTAGCCGAAAACATGAAGAATGACGTTTTCGAGGCTGCGCACAGCTATTACAAGTATGGATCCGAGTCATATGTGGAAGACGCCGACGCGGTCCCGCCGGATATCCTTCCAAGGTTTTTCGCCTTTACGAGAATACTTAGCAAAGGAATGGCGAGAAGATTTGAAAACAAAAATGTGGACCAGTTTCTTGAGAACATTCAAGATGAAGACATAGCATGGAGGGTCCCATGGCTCGGTAAAGTTAATTATTTTCTATACTGATTGTGGTGACTTCAACCGGCTGATGATGTTAGGATTACATGGAGGGATCGCTTGTGCTCCACTTTTAGTGTCTCAAAGAGTTCGGATCACGACAGTTCATTCCCAATACCGCCGGATTAAGCCAAACTGAATTTCTTTTCAAAGGAGAGTTCAAAGGAGAAATTCAGACCATCATGAGGGCCTGGGATTATTGTTATCGGATCAGGGTGGAAGGAGATACCGAGCACATGACTACCCCAGATTACGATCTTTGGAGACGTTTGAGGGTTAATGATGTGATTCCTGAATCTGAGCAAGGACCAACAGTGTCAGTCGAAGAGCTTACAAGGGTGGTACCGTCTGAAGCCGATATCTTAAGGAGTGAACTCGAGGAAGTTAAAAAGAAAATGGACATCCAACAGACCCAACATGCGAGCGAACTCTATAAGGCAAGCCTAAAAGTTGACGAGCGGGATGGGATCATTAGGCAACTGAAGAAATTAAATGCAGATTTGAGTGACAAGAATACTCTTTATCAAAAAGATGCCATCCTATTACAAGCAAAAATACAAAAGGCCGGCCGGAGTCAGTTCATAGCTGTGGAAAGAGAAAGAATGAACGGCATCCGTTTGGTGGAAGAAGAACGAGAAATTAACAAAAGAGCGATCGAGAAAGAGATTGAAAGCTACCGTTTGGCTATGGAGGAAGAAAAACGGTCCGCCAAGAAGGCCATTGATCAAGAGAGAGAAAGATTCAGACAAGAAATCAGCAAGGGAAAACAGGCTGTTCATCATGAGAGAGAAAATGTCGCCGTATGGAAAAGAAAATCCATAAGTAGTCGAAATAGACTATTAGAGATGCAGAAACTGTACGATGATACTATTCAAAGTTTGGGGCAAAGCCAAAGTCAAAACGATGAATTAAAAGGGAAAGTAGCGGAAGTCGAACACTCACTTCGAATGTACTGCCACAGGAATAATTTCGCTGAGCTGCAAGAAAGAGAACGCGAAGTGGGTGTGTTACAAGCACGAATCTGGTCCCTCGAAGCAGTTGTGGAGGATTACAAGGAAAGAATTAATGTGTTCGAGGAAGCTGCAGCCGGAGGGGACACCTATTGGCAGAAAAGATTATGCGACGCTGCTCGAATGGTACAGACGAGAGACCAAGACTACGCAAATCTAATGGTGGACATACAAATGAGTCGCCGACACGTAAATGATTTAGCTGTCGAGGCCGAGACACTCCGACCTTTATATAGCCCGGAATGGAAGAAGCTCCTAGGTTCCTCAAGCTGCTCAAGGCAATTGGAAAGTTAGGAGATAGAGCTAGAGTCTATCTATAGGACTCTGTGTTATAATTAGATCTTTTGTACTAGGGATCTTTACTTTGTAACACGAATTTTGTTGTAATCAAGACCCTTTAATTCCCGTGGAAGTAATTCAAAAGGGTGATTACCAAATAAATCAATACCTTGTCTGCATGCATTCTTGCATTTGCATCATAACATTTGCATCATTGTACATGCATTTATTTTTTACAACCATATTAACAATATGAATATTGTGGCATTGTATGTAGTTAACCCGTAATCATTCATCACCTATACTTTACCCGGCTACAAAGAAAGCTCATGGAAGAAAGAATAATCAGTCTAGAAAGAGGGCAAAGAGAGCTCGAGACAAGGCTTGAAGAGGCCCAGAGAAGCCTTAGTGATCAGATTGCGCAGTCACAAACATCTATAGTTTCTGACATAACCGCATTACTGGCAAGAAGTCTTGGAAAACGAGTAGAAGGAGAAAATGTTCAAGAACCGGAAGGTACCCCGGCTCACTTCAAGGTTCAACCAACTGCACCAAACCAGGCTAGGAAGGTGTATATTGACCCTGCAGGAATGTCTTCCAGCTGTCAAATAGGGGCACCTGAGACTCAACCCCTCGATACTGAAGCACTTTATGAGGAAGAAGTGCCGGACCTGAATATGGTCGAAAGAATTAGGAATGAGGTAGAGAAAAAATGGGAAGAAAGATTTCGCCTCATGGAAGAAAAATTTAAAGCGTTACAATCAAATGAAGAATCAGGAAACGACGCTAGCGACCTAAGTCTAGTGTCCGATCTTGTCCTGCCGCCAAAATTCAAAATGCCAGAGTTCGATAAATATGACGGAACCACATGTCCTTCTGCACACATAACGATGTATTGTAGAAAAATGGCGGCTTACCATAAAGATGAAAAGCTACTGATCCACTGTTTCCAGGATAGTCTAACTGGAGCGGCGTTACGTTGGTATACTCAGTTAAGCAAAGCGAATGTCAAGACATGGAAAGATTTGTCTAAAGCATTTTCCGGGCAAAACAAACATGTAACAGACATGATCCCTAGCAGAATCATGCTAGAAAATATGGGGCAAAAGTCCAATGAAAGCCTGCGACAATATGCCCAGAGGTGGAGAGAAGTGGCCGCCCAAATCCAGCCACCTATCCCGGAGCATGAAATCACGCCATTATTTGTCAATACTCGAAAAGGGCACTCTTTGACCGCCTCATTAATAACACAACACAGTGTTTCGGCGGATTGAATCAGGACTGGGGAGTCTCTCGAATGGCAATTAAGAGCGGCAGAATTGATGGTGGGGAAGGGTCTCGAAAGTACAACAAGAGAAATGAAGTAAACACCACCAGCACCTATACCGCCCCGAAGAACTTCACAGTCTCACAGCCACAAGACACATGGGAAAAAAACACAAAATTCGAATCAAAGAGATGAGAGGTCACGAGAAAAGGATAAAGAGAGAGAACTTTCACTCCCCTACGTGTTTCATACTCAGAGCTTTATTCCCAGTTGTATGAAGCAGACTTGGTCCGACCATACATCGTTAATCCTATCAATCCGCCCTTCCCGCCTTGGTATAATCCAAGCACACATTGCGACTATCACGGCGGTACCCCTGGACATCCCACTCAGAACTGTCTTGCCTTCAAAAAGCTTGTACAGAACTTAATCGATTCTGGGATATTGAAGTTTGAAGAACCAAGTGTAGCCAACAACCCGCTACCTAATCATGGGAACAGAGGGGTAAACGTCATAGAAGAATGCTTTACCAGGAGGATAAAGGATGACGTGTCAGAAGTCAAGTCTCCTTTACGGTGGGTATTTCAACAATTATGCATAGCTCGTATGATCAACAAAGGCATGATAATAAGACAGAAGGAATGTGGAAAGTATTGCGAATTCCATCAGACTGAAGGGCACGATATCCAAGAATGTGAAGAGTTTAAGAAATTGGTGCAGAAGTTGATGAATGAAAAACAAATTGAATTCTTTGAGGAACCCATGGGGAAGGGATCAGACGTGCACATGAAGATAGCCCCAAAACTAGATACGGGAAGGATAGACCTTTTATCATCTCTCCCAGGATAGGGAATGCAGGTGTCTCCCAAGGAGAAACCAGCAAGATAAATCCCAAGATCGTCATTTCAGCACCATCTCCATTCCCATTCAAAGACATGCGACAAATTCCCTGGAATTATGCTGCGAATGTGACCATGCCAGAAAAAAATCAGAACGAAACAGTAAAAGAGTCTACGCTGGAAGACCAACAAAGCGAACAATGTGAACGTCGGTGAAGCGTGCCCATTTCACAAGGAGCGGCCGATGTTATTCCTCCGAGGCTTTGAGAGCAGCTGAAAAAGATAGGGGGAGAATACAGCAGTTAGCCCTACGCAGATATTTGGAGAAGAACCTCCCCAAAAGATAAATGAACCGGTAACTGAGGCCCAGGCCAAAGAATTTCTAAAGTTCTTGAGACATAGCGAGTACAAAGATAGTGGAACAACCACGGAAACAACCGCCAGGATCACAAAGTCTGGAATTACTCTTGAGTTCGAGAGAAGCATCGGGAGACGCTATTGAAAGTGCTAAATCAAACTTTTGTGCCCCAGGACATTTCTGAACAAACCTGGACATGATAGTAGGGCATATTACTTGCCTATAATCATATCACATTCAATGATGATGAGATCCCGGAGGGGGGAATGGGGTCTACCAAAGCCCTTAACATCACTACCCATTGCAAAGGGTATGTATTACAGCGCGTCTTGATCGACAACGGGTCAGCATTGAATGTCTTGCCTATGGTAACCAAAAATTGCCAATAGATGGTTCGCACCTAAAGCCTTGCTACAACTCGGTAAGAGCCTTTGATGGTACGCAAAAAGGAACAATGGGGAAAATTGAGGTGCCCCCTATTGATCGGACCAACCAATATGTGATCAATTTTGTGGTGATGGACATAAAACCATCTTACACCGCTTATTGGGAAGACCGTGGATCCACTCCGCAGAGTTGTCCCATCATCATTGCATCGAAATTAAAATTTGTAGTTGAAGGTAAATTGGTCACCGTAGAAGCGAGAGCATGAATTTGTTGCTTCCGTGACATCGAGACACCCCCTACATTCAAAATGATGAAGATGCCGCAGAATGCTCGCTTCGAGCATTAGAACTAGTAAATGCCACATTCGTTTGAGAAGAAAGGGATCCCTTACCCCAGGTTATCTAATTGTACCAAGATGACCGTCGCGAAAACTCGGGGCGAGGAGCCAAAATAGGAAAAGGGTCGGGAAAGAAATTACAAGGAAACACAAAGACCCAAGAATATGATAACCAAGAAAGATCGTTTGGGCTGGGTTACCAACCAAGTGTCCAACGTAAGAAAGAAGAATATAAGAGAAAGGAGGAGCAAAGAAAAGCCGATCTAAAGGAGAAGACATTCGTGTGGAGGTCGATGTCCTTTCCTAGTTTGAAAGCCACTTTCATCTCCTGGAGGGTTCTACCAGCCAGTCAAGATATTGGAGAGGCAATGAAGAAAAAATGATGAACTTAACCAGGAGGAAATATTCAAGAAATCATTTGAAGGGATGTACATCAACATGATAGCTGAAAAGGACCGAGGTAGCAAAATGTTGACCAACATCCGCCCTTGCCATCCCGGGAAACACTCGATAACCGAGCTGCATTGATCTACCTGTAGTTTTTAGGAATAGATCGAGTAATGCTCCGAATCAACCTTTTGTTTTTGCCCATAGACAATAGGGATCTCTTGTATGGGGCACCTATGTTAACTTTTTGATTGAAATGAAAATATCCCCACTTTCTTAAAAATGACCAAAGTCTCATTTATTCCATTCATGCATTCTTCATATTCATTCCCTTCATGTAAAGCCGTCTCTTTCCCAATACAATTCATTCTCATTTAATGCAGGTCGCTCATGATTGACGATATGAATGATCCGATCCAATCTGGAATAAATTTGAATGCCCCGAGGTCTCGAGGAAATTGAGGAGGATATGATGAAATAGAAATTGAGGTCCCTAAGAATTAAAGAGAATGGTGGACGACGAAGAAAAAGCAGATTATGCCCCACCAAGAAGAAACAGAAAATGTCAACTTGGGGACTGAAGAAGCGAAAAAAGAAATAAAAATAGGAACGACTATTTCCTCAAAAACCAAGCATGAACTAATAGCTCTACTTCAGGAATTCAAGGATGTCTTCGCCTGGACTTATCAAGATATGCCAGGATTGAATACCGACATAGTGGTGCACAAATTGCCAACAAAGTCGGAGTGCAAACCAGTACAGCCAAAAACTTCGAGAATGAGGCCATATATGTTGTTAAAGATCCGAGAAGAAGTGAAAAAGCAATTTGATGCTGGATTCTTGGAGGTAGCCAAATACCCTGAATGGGTTGCAAACATTGTACCAGATACAAAAGAAAGACGGAAAGTTCGTATGTGTGTAGATTACAGGGATCTGAATCGAGCTAGCCCAAAAGACAACTTCCCTTTGCCACATATTGACACGCTGGTTGACAACACCGCAGGACATTCATGGTTTTCCTTCATGGACGGCTTCTCAGGATACAACTAGATAAAGATGGATCCTAACGACATGGAGAAAACCACATTCATAACCATGTGGGGCACTTTTTTGTTATCAAGTAAATGCCGTTTGGGCTAAAGAACGCAGGGCAACATACCAAAGAGCAATGGTGACTCTTTTCCATGACATGATGCACAAAGAAATAGAAGTATACGTGGACGATATGATTGCCAAGTCTCGAGCAGAGGAAGAGCACCTACGTAACTTGAGAAAACTATTCCAAAGACTACGGAAGTACCAACCGAGGCTCAATCCGCCAAGTGTACCTTCGCTGCGTTACTTCGGAAAACTCTTAGGGTTCGTAGTAAGCGAAGAGGGATTGAAATTGATCCCGATAAAGTGAAAGCCATCCAGACCTTTCACCACCCCGCACGCAAAAAGGAAGTCCGCGGTTTCCTAGGGAGGCTGAATTATATCTCTCGTTTCATTTCCCAATTTACCAATCAATGCGACCCGGTCTTGAGACTTCTTAGAAAGAATAATCATGGCGTGTGGGATGAAGAATGTCAAAAAGCCCTAGAAAAGATCAAAAAGTACCGACAAATGCTCCAATTTTAGTCGCACCAAGCACAGTCGACCACTAATTCTCTACTTAACAGTCTTGAGAATTCAATGGGATGTGTACTGGGGCACACGATGAGTCAAGAAAAAGGAGCAGCCATCTATTACCTAAGTAGGAAATTCAATGATTGCGAAACACGGTACCGCCAAAGTCAGAGTGTGTTGTGCTCTAGTTTGGGCTACCAAGCGGCTCGGACAAAGACATGTTGTACCATACTACCTGGTTGATATCCAATCTAGACCCATTAAAGTTCTTAATGGAAGCGCCCGGTGCTAACGGGAAGGATGGCCCGATGGCAGATGCTCTTATCCGAATTCGACATCGTATATGTTAATCAGAAAGCTGTAAAGGGGAGTGCCGTAGCAGATTTCCTGGCTAGTCGTGCTTCGGATGACTATGAGGCATTGAACTTTAGTTTCCCAGACGAAGACTTGATGTGCATTACAACCGAAGAAGAGATTTCAGATGATATGTCATGGAAACTTTACTTCGATGGAGCCTCCAACGCCCTCGGACATGGGATAGGGGCAGTGCTAATTTCACCTGAGGACGTCTATTATCCTTTCACCAGCAGATTGGAATTCTTCTGCACAAACAATATAGCTGAATACGAAGCTTGCATCATGGGACTGAACTCAGCCATCGAAAGAAAGGTTAAGGAACTTCGAGTGTTCGGAGATTCGTCCCTAGTCATTTACCAATTGCGCGGGGAGTGGGAAACCAGAGACCCGAAGCTGGTCAAATATCACGAATGGATCCAAGAGCTCGTCAAAGAGTTCGAAAAGGTCAGCTTCAATTACCTACCCCGAGAAGAAAATCAGATCGCAGATGCATTGGCAACCTTGGCATCCATGTTTAAAACAAACACCGGGGCAGAAATGAAGCCCATTGAGATGCAGATGTTTGAAAAACCTGTTCATTGTTGTAATATACAGGAAGAGATTGACGGAAATCCATGGTACTATGACATCCTACAATATGTCAAGCTTCAAAAGTATCCAGAAGGGGCAAACGACAATGACAGAAAAGCGCTTAGAAAAATGGCAACAAAATATATCCTAGATGGGGAAATCCTATATAGGAGAAGTCATGATCAAACATTGCTGAGATGTGTGGATGCCCGAGAGGCGAAGGAAATCTTAGCTGAAGTACATGACGGGATCTGTGGAACGCACGCCAACGGGCTGTCTATAGCCCGAAAAATTATGAGGTACGGTTATTTTTGGTTGACCATGGAGGGAGATTGCATCGATTACGCCAGGAAATGCCACAAATGCCAAATTTACGCTGACAAGATTCATGCAACCCCATCACCTCTACACACCATGAATTCTCCGTGGCCTTTCGCAAAGATGGGGCATGGACGCCATCGGGCGATCCATCCGAAAAGCCTCCAATGGGCACCGTTTCATTTTGGTCGCCATAGACTACTTCACTAAATGGGTAGAGGCAGCGTCTTACGCCAATATCACCAGGACTACAGTTTGTAAGTTCTTAAAGAAAGAAATTATTTGTCGATACGGGATTGCCGAGAGGATCATCACCGACAACGCCTAATCAACAACAAAATGATGAAGGACGTGTGTACTCAATTCAAGATAACACACCATAATTCCACAGTCTATCGTCCTAAAATGAACGGAGCAAAGGAAGCGAAGAAACAAGAACATAAAGAAGATCATAGCGAAAACTACGGATACCTATAGAGATTGGCATGAGAAGTTGCCCTTTGCCCTTTTCGCCTATAGGACGTCCATTCGCACATCAACGGGGGCAACGCCCTACTCCTTGGTGTATGGTACCGAGGCAGTACTCCCAATTGAGGTAGAGATTCCGTCCCTCTGGGTCTTAAACGAAGTAAAACTTGAAGAAGCTGAATGGGTGCAGGCCAGATTCGACCAGCTAAATCTCATTGACGAAAAAAGACTAAAGGCCATTTGTCATGGTCAGATGTACCAAAAGCGGATGGTACAGGCTTACAACAAAAAGATGCGCCCAAGAGAATTCAAAGAAGGGGATCTGGTACTCAAGAGAGTCCTCCCTATCCAGAAAGATTCTCGAGGAAAATGGACGCCCAACTGGGAAGGACCGTACGTCATAAAAAAGGCCTTCTTAGGAGGAGCCCTGATCCTAACAGAAATGGACGGGGATGAGCTGAAAAATCCCGTAAATTCTGATGTCGTCAAGAAATATTATCTCTAAAAAAAATAAAAAAAAATTTGGAGAGCTCAGGACGAAAACCTGAAACCGGACGTCTTGAAGCAAAGGAAGGACTTGAGTTGAAAACCCGAAAAGGGCGGCTCGAGTAAGTTGAAAAGTTGAATATCCGAAGAGAAGGGCATCTTCATGAACATTGTGAAGAGAAGGCTTCAGGCAAAAATTCTACACCGGTTGACAGGGTCATGTATCATTCATATCGAAGATAATGAAAGATCTTGTATTTTCATACTTAACTCATGTGTGTCATACCTTTCTTTTCAAGATATCTCGAAGCCCTTAATCGTAATAAAGCCATGTTTTTGAGCATCCATTCCTGGCATTCTTGTCAATTTTAGTCAAATAAGATAACATAGGCTTATAATGAAACAAGAGATTTCGGAGCATTACTATGATTTAACCTTGAAAATTGCAGGTGATCAAAGAAAACGATGTTAACTCCACCCTCCAGTTCCCTACATAATGACTAGGGAAGGTGAGAAGCTTTAAACAACTAGGTAGGATGACCAATGGCACATGTCCTATTTATCTAAGGAAGGCACACGAGATAACAAAAGAGATCTCTTGGGTGAAAACCAGAAGGGCACGTAAAAAAAAATCTCTTTAAAGTGAAAACCCGAAAGGACGCTTTAAAATTCCAAATCATAATTGGAGAAAAAGAAAGGTTGAGATGGTTGAACCTGACAGTGAGGCGGAGTATCGATGCCTGTAAAAAAGGAGAAAATGGACGTCAAGATCAAATGAGGACCAAAACAGGCCCACCCAGAGATTGACTCTCGTGCATCATGAATAGTCAAGTATCACTAGAATTAGGAGCATGTTAATTCATTCATTTGTCATAGCATTTTGTTTTCTTCTTAGATAGGTATCTGCAGATCCAAAGAGACATCGAAGACCGTCACGGTGTGAATCCCAAATGAGAAAACAATGTTTTACATACAAAAGACGCATGTTTTCAAGCTCTAGAGAGAGGTTCTATATAGGAAGAATCCTTCTTTCTGAGGTTTCAGAAGCTGAAAGTTTTATATAGGAAGGACTGACAGCTCCAGGGTGAAGACTCGCAGTTCTATATAGGAAGGACTCCCAGTCAAAGCAATTCACCCATGACACACAAGATTATATAGGAAATCCCGTTGTGTCGAAAGCGAAAAGTTCTATATAGGAAGGGCTCCGAGCTTTATTGTCTTAGAGTAAAAGGTTCTATATAGGAAGAACTCAGTAGCTCTCAGATTCCAGACGCCAAAAGTTCTATATAGGAGGGACCGATGGCTCCAAGGTGAAGACTCATGATTCTATATTGGAAGAACTCCCAGTCAAAGTAATTCACCTATGACACAGGTTATATAGGAGACTGTTGTTGTGTCGAAAGCGAAGAGTCTTATGTAGGAAAGGCTCAACTTCATTGTCTTAGAGTGAAAGGTTCTATATAGGAAGAACCTGCAGCTTTGAGACTTCGAGACGCCAAAAAGTTCTATATAGGAAGGACCGACGGCTCGAGATTTTGAAGACTAGCAGTTCTATATAGGAGGAACTCCCGGTCGAAGAATCCATCAAGGGGCGCGAAAGGTTTTATATAGGAGAAACCAGCGTCGAAAGCAAAGAGTTCTATATAGGAAGAACTCCAAGCTTTATTGTCTCAAAGTGAAAGGAATGACTCATAATTCGGGATGTCGAGCGAAGGGTTCTATGTCGAAAGAGCACAGTAGCTCCAAGATCGGAAGGTGACGAAGCTCTATATAGGAAGAACTTACGAGCCTGAAGATTCAGCCAAGGAAGAGCAGAGATGTCCAAAAGAATTCGTTTTCCAAAGCTACAAACAGGAAGTCCGATAAAAAATGAGAGCGAAGGGGTTCTATGTCGAAAAGAGACTTTAGCTCCAAGATCGGAAGGTGACGAAGCTCTATATAGGAAGAACTTACGAGCCTGAAGATTCAGCCAAGGAAGAGCGGAGATGTCCAAAAGAATTCGTTTTTCCAAAGCTACAAACAGAGAAGTCTGATAAAAATGAGAGGGAAGGGTTCTATGTCGAAAAGAGCCTGTAGCTCCAAGATCGGAAAGTGACGAAGCTCTATATAGGAAGAACTTACGAGCCTGAAGATTCAGCCAAGGAAGAGCGGAGATGTCCAAAAGAATTCGTTTTTTCCAAAGCTACAAACAGGGAAGTCTGATAAAAATGAGAGCGAAGGGTTCTATGTCGAAAAGAGCCTGTAGCTCCAAGATCGGAAAGTGACGAAGCTCTATATAGGAAGAACTTACGAGCCTGAAGATTTAGCCAAGGAAGAGCGGAGATGTCCAAAAGAATTCGTTTTTCCAAAACCAAACAGGGAAGTCTGATAAAAATGAGAGCGAAGGGTTCTATGTCGAAAGAGCCTGTAGCTCCAAGATCGGAAGGTGACGAAGCTCTATATAGGAAGAACTTATGAGCCTGAAGATTCAGCCAAGGAAGAGCGGAAATGTCCAAAAGAATTCGTTTTTCCAAGGCTACAAACAGGGAAGTCTGATAAAAATGAGTGCTTATGAATCTTTGCTTTGTTTCCCATTCCATGAGAACAAGCAAAGAGGGGCAACTGTAATCACTCATTTTTACTTGTAAATATATTAATATTGCATGTATATTTAATATATGAATGTTACTAATATAAGGTGATGTGTGCATGTATAAGCTATGTATACGTATTAGGGGTGTATGTATGTCACGTATGTATTTAGGGTATAAGCATATATAGATGTTATGTTAATTATATGTATGATTATACGTACGTATACTAGAATATTATATTAATTAATGATCGTATAATATAAGTATATATTTTCGTATGTATATGTATTGCTGTTATAATTATACTATTATTATTATTGGGCTGACAAAATGAAAAAATTAAATATATATTAAACCCAAATAAAAATTACACCCAATTACAAATCCAATTACAAAGCCCGTTTGGCCCAAATCTGAATCTTATCTAATTACAATGTGCAGGTAACTGTGGGCCGTTGGATCAAGATCTGATCCAACGGCCACGATGCAATGGAAGTCAAAAATATCTGCCAGGCGCGTGCTCCACACGTATGGACCGTTCGAGTGCCACGCGCGGACGCTTTAACATCCCACGCGCGCGTAAGATCCACGCGCTCGACTCCTCTCTCGCGGAGCTCCACGTGGCGAAATCTCAAGCCGTCTCATCAGATCGAGGCTTCATCCAGGCCGATCGTTCTTCAAGCCATCTCGACCGTTAGATCAGATCTGATCTAACGGCCGAAAACGATCCGCCTCTCGCGCGAAACGACCATACCGCCATCGCGCCGATATTTAGTCCCAGCGTTGATTATGCCAAAGACAACAAGCAAAATGTCAGATCTGAAAAAGAAGATGCAACTTGCAACCAAAAAACAGAGGCAGTAATATATATGAAACGGGGCTTTTGTAACGGGGATGAGCTAGCGAAAAAAAGATTAGCAAAAAAAAAAGAGAGAACAAGGGTAGTAACAAAAAAAACAGAGATCTTGTAATACAAAAAAACCCTGAAAGTTGTAAACATCGAAGATAATCAAAAAGGCTGTCTAGTGGTAAATTTTTGTCTCTTGTTCTTACTTGTTTCTTTACATGCATATACGAAATAAAATAAAAAAAAACAGAAACAAAAAGGAAGTAGTCTTACCAGCTTTGTTTGTGGGTCTTCCTCCCCTCGGTGACAAACCTTTCGGCTTCTACAAGCCAGATCTGGTGAACTAAAGGGAGGGGAAGACCCCCATGGTAGTTATGTTTTAGGTTTAGAACTCTTTTTTTTGATTCGTACTTTCTAGATCTAGGGTAAATAAGGGGGTATCCTCTGAATCCAACCACGGATTCGTGTTGAGGACGACAAGGGGGATATTTTGGTCTATTTTAGAGGCTCATCGGCGCCGGTCAGCGGCGGCCAGCGACAAAGAATACGGCGGCCGACCGCCGGATTCTGGGTATTATATGAACAGAAGAGAGAAAACGAAGAACAGAGAATTCTGAAAAACAAGAAAATGAAACAAATGGCCAAAATTTTGATTTCGGCCTTAAAGGGGGGCTTTTATAGTTGTTTTTATTTTACTAAATGGGTAAATTACACACTTAATCCCACCGCGTTTTCAATATTTTCATTTTTGTCTTGCCGCATGGTATAATCACCATCCCAGTCCCTCTGATATTTCAAAAAGTTACAATTTCGTCCCTAAATTACATCAAATCAGTCTCTGAATGGTAAAATTACGTCCTTAACCATCCCGCGTTTTTGGATTTTTCACTTTGAGTCAGCCCCTTGGTCTAATTACAATTCTGGTCCTTTTAGGTTTTGTTTGTTTCGCAAATTCGTCCCCAAATTATATATTATTGTTCTTTAATTTCTGCCACTGACTTTTGTTTTTCTTTCATTTCAGTCCTGTTTTCTTTGTAAATATTATTGTTCGTATTGTAATCGTATATATTGATATCATTCTATATTTTGTCTCGTATATGACTCGTATTTCATGTTTATATGTATATATATGTGTTAAGTATGACATTCAGGTTTTTTATCTGATTATTCGTATTGAAACATGTTATGTTCTAGTTGATTCGTAAAAAAACATGTTTTGTATATTTTACGTATTGCATGTTTCCTTGGTTTTTAGGTTACGTGTTAATGTGCCTTCTTTCATGTATAATATATTGTTCATATATGTTGAAATATGTTTTATTACCAGTATGCATGTCTTTTTGAAATTTTTGTTCGTCTGCATGTACTTATTCCTGCCTTGTTATTTTGACACATGATAGTTGTTTTTATCTATTATTTAGAATAATATGTATATACATGTTTTAGTCTAAAATATCATTCATGTTAAATTAGTATTCTGGTATGTCAATATTTATTATGTTTAAATATTTTGCCATGTTTTACGTTTTTGCCACTAAGATTGCATATCGAGATATAACTTGTTAATGCGGAGTCCTTTTATCCGAGCGTAAACGGGGCCAGTATCAAGCGTAGTGATAGTGGTTGGGCGTTTATTCTCGGATAACGGGACCCTTAAAATATATTCGCAATTATGACCAAAATTTAAAATAATCGTCACTCTAATCCGGAAAATCCAATATTAACAAAGCGGTAACTATTAAAGTACCAATTTTTGGGCGGTGTGGGGGTGCTAATCCTTCTCCATCCGTAACCGACTCCCGAACCCTGTCTTTTTGAATCTCTGGTTTTATGGTGTCCGGCCTACCTAAGTGGCTGGTGGCGACTCCATTTTTATGAGATTTTTGTAAACCCCACGGAATAAATAATATTTTATATCCAAACACCTTTCAAAAACATCCTTCAATTTTTATTTTAGCGATAAGAAAAAAAGACATTCGCTACAAATGCAAACAAGGGGCCATTGATTCCATAAAGTAATTGATCAAAGAACGAACTCATTATTGGATGGAAAGATTTTTATTACGATAACACCTCCTCTCTTTTTTTCTACAAATATCTTTCTGCCCGAACACCTAATTCCTTCATTTCCTTTATCAGCCACATGAGTATTGGTCCCACCTCTCCAACTGGTCTAACATACTGACGATGAGCCGCAGCCTCTGTAGCCAGCATCATCACATGTTTGGCCACATCCTGGACTTGGGTCATAACGGTTCTGTCAAACTCATCCCGTTCTTGGAACCTCCTAGCATTGTCCCTAAGCTGAGTGAACTAGTAATCATTTCCACCTTCATTGATGTTTTCTAGGACCAAGATCTTTGTTCTGTACTCATGGATAGTGTTCTCCATAATTTCCATTTGCTCCTTCAGAGTTTCATTTTCTGCCTAACTAGCCTGAAGCTCGATATATGTGTGATGGTTCTGAAGTGTATGCAGAGTATGGCTAAGTTCTGCTACCTTGGCCTGTAGTTCAGAAACAATGGACTGGCTTTGTCTCAACTTCTCATGGGTTGTATCACACTAGGATTGTAGCTCGCATATACGAATTTTGTTGTCATGGGTCCTTTTTCTGCTCGAGGTTTTGCTTTCGCTTTTCATTTTGAATTGCTTTCTTACCTTTCTTTCTCTCTTCAACAAGAGCATGCTTTTATTTCTCAATTTCCTTTTTGCTCTGCTCCTTTTCTTTTCCAACAGCTTGTTCTACTTCTCGCTTCTACTGCTCTGGGGTCTTCCTCAAATCAGCATTTCAGACCGTTGCCTGGAACTTGAGAAAGTCAACTCTCTGTACCTCAAACTTTTCCTCAAAGTTCTTTTACATCTTCATCACTCGATCTATCTCGCCTTTGTACTTTTACACCTCTAAGCTCGCCTCATACATGTCTCTCGTGTGTTATTCTTCTAAGGATTCCATCTCATCCTTGAGCTTTTTGAGATCAACCCTTAAAATATCGACTTCAGATGGGACTACTTTCAAATGCTCTTCTATAGGCTTGACTTGGCCGATGGGCGGTAGAACCATGTCATTCACCCTCATATGTCTCTACACATCATATTCAGGGGTAAATGTACGATCTCTGCCGTGCTCCATTTTCATACGGTAGCAGTGCTTCCATGAATCATTAATGGTCTGAACCTTCTCTCTGAACTCCCCTTGAAACTCGAGTTTTGTTGAGTCAAGGCCTGCTGTGAAAGGAACAAACTGGCAGATAATGTATTGTCGCGATACCAACAAAGGAGCACAACCTATTCCACCCCATAATCCCAACAACATAAGATGATTATAATCTCCACATTTATATAGAACCTGGGTGTGTCCCAGCCATGGAGCCCTCCAAACGATATCTTGATCACGACGGTCCCAGAAAACATCGATCCACTTCTTCCTTTTCAATATCGACCATTTTTCTTTTAGAAACTTCCGAAGTGGAGAGAAATTTGGAGAGAATATGTTGGGCAAAGTCAAGGCTGGGCATTTCCAAAAGTGGCTAAAGGCCCAAACCTGAAGTAATTGAGCACATCCTCTGAAACGCAAACCCTCCAACTTCCGACACGCGTTCAAAGAAATGAAGGTTTCGGCAAGCACCACTGGCACTGGATTGGTTTCTCTCTTCAACCGTTCAAAAAGATCTAACATAGCCACATCAATTTTGCCTAACATCCTCGGGAAGATAACTAAACCGTAGATTGCGATCGCTAGTATGTCCACCCTTTTTTCTCTATCAGGATGAGTGGAAATTATATTTTGGATTCTCCACCATGGGAAAGAGAAACTGCCCCCTATTTTCTGTATCAAGCCCTTTACCCATCCTTTACCCATACCGGTAAAAGCTTGGAGCCTCACATGAGAGTTCTTGTTCTTAGGTGGCTTAGCATAAACTCGGTCCCTGTTCACTTGGCGCAGGTTAAAAAATGTAGAATATTCTTCAAGTGTAGGCATCATATCTTCCCCATTGAATGTGAAACAATAATATCCAGGATTCCATAACTGAATTAGAGCTTTGAGGAACGATTCATCTACCTCCACATGTAACAGATATGCTATGTCACCGTAGGTGTGAAAGAACAGTTGTTTAGTTGTGTGATCAAAATGCTCCCAAATTTCCCGTAGCTCTTGAACATTATTCTATTTGACACTGATGTGGGCATACTCTGAAGTTTCTGTCACATAATCACCTTCCAGACTATCCCCATATGCCTCTTGATTGACCCTGGACTAGTGATACATGTAGCGATGTCTTTTTTCATTTTCATCGCTAAAATAAAAACGAAAGCGATGGTGTTTTCGAAGGATTTTTGAAAGGTGTTTGTGATTTTTTGGTGTTTGGATATAAAATATTTATTCCGTGGGGTTTACAAAAATCTTATAAAAATGGAGTCGCCACCGGCCACTTAGGTAGGCCGGACACCACAAAACCAGAGATTCAAAAAGACAGGGTTCGAGAGTCGGTTATGGATGGGGAAGGATTAGCACCCCCACACCGCCCAAAAAATTGGTACTTTAATAATTACCGCTTTATTAATATTGGATTTTCCGGATTAAAGTGACGATTATTTTAAATTTCGGTCATAATTGCGAATATATTTTAAGGGTCCCGTTATCCGAGAATAAACGCCAACCACTATCACTACGCTTGATCTCGCCCCGTTTACGCTTTCGGATAAAAGGACACCGCATTAACAATTTATATCTCGATATGCAATCTTAATGGCAAAAACATAAAACATGACAAATCATTTAAATATAATAAATATTAACATACCGAACATTAGTTTATCATGAATGATATTTTAGACTAAAGCATGTATATATATACATATTACTCCAAACAAGAGATAAAAACAACTATCATATGTCAAAATAATAAGGCAGGAATAAATATATATATATACGAACAAATATTTCAAAAAGACATGCATACTGGTAATAAAACATATTTCAACATATACGGGTCAACATATCATAAAAAAGGTAAATATACTAACATGTAGCCCTAGAAAATAAGAAAGCTCACACACATATAAAATACAGAACACGCCATATACGAACCAATTAGAACATAATATGCTTGATATGAATAGCGGATGAAAAAACGAATATCATACTTGACACATATATATACATATAAACATAAAATGAGTCATATACGGGAGACATAAAATGAAATAATATCCACATATACGAGTATAATTCGAACAATAATATTTACAAAGAAAATAGGACTGAAATGAAAGGAAAATGAAAATCAGTGGCAGAAATTAAAGAGCAATAACATGTAATTTAGGGACGAAATTGAAAAACAAATAAAACCTACAAAGACCAGAGTTGTAATTATACCAAGGGGCAGACTCAAAATGAAAATTTCAAAAACGCGGGGTGATTAAGGCGTAATTTTACCATTCAGAAGCTGATCAGGTGTAATTTAGTGACTAAATTGTGACTTTTTGGAAACTCGGAGGGACTGGGACTGTAATTATACCATGCGGCAAGACAAAAATGAAAATATTGAAAACGCGGTGGGATTAAGTGTGTAATTTACCCATTTAGCAAAATAAAAACAACTATAAAAGCCCCCTTTTTAAAATCAAAATCAAATTTTCGGCCATTTGTTTCATTTTCTAATTTTTCCGGTTTTTATGTTCTTCGTTTTCTCTCGTTTATTCATATAATACCCAGAATCCGGCGGTCGGCCGCCAGATATTCTCCACACCGCCGCCGCTAACCGGCGCCGGTGGACTCCCAAAATACACCAAAACCTTCCTCTTGTCGTCCTCAACATGAATCCATGGTTGGATTCAGAGGATACCCTTTTATTTACCCTAGATCTAAGAAATACGAACCCAAAAATATATTTTCTTTAAATCAAAACGAGACCACAAGGGTCTTCCTTCCCTTTGTTCACACGGATCTGGCTTGTAGAAGCCGAAAGGCTTGTCACAGAGGAAGGGAAGACCCACGGACAAAGCCGGTAAGACTTCTTTACTTGTTTTCTTTTTATTTTCTTTTTGTACTTCGTATATGCATGCAAAGGAAACATGTAAGAAAAAGAGACAAAAGATTACCACTGGACTGCCTTTTGATTATCTTGACTGGTTACAAGTTTGGTTTTTACAAAGCTTTCTGTTTCTTGTGTTACTACTCTCTCTGCTTTTTTTGCTCGCTCCTTTTTTTTGTTACAAGATTTCTATATCATATATATCATTGTCTTCTTTGGTTGCAACTTGTATCTTCTTTTCCCGGATCGACTGAACTGACCATTTTTGCTTGTTATCTTGGGCATGTTCTGAATATCGGCGCGGTGGCGGTGTGGATACTCTGCCAGTGGTCAGACACGTTCTCGGCCGTTAGATCAGATCTGATCTAACGGTCGAGATGGCTTGAAGAACGATCGGCCTGGATGAAGCCTCGATCCGATGAAACGGCCGGATCTTGCCACGTGGAGCACCGCAATCGAGGAGTCGAACGCGCGTGGATCTTACGCGCGGCGTGGGATAATAAAGCGTCCGCGTGGACCACGCCGCGCGTGGCACTCGAACGGTCCCATACGTGTGGAGAGCACGCGCTGGCGATATTTTTTGACTTCCATTGCATCGTGGCGTTGGATCGGATCTTGATCCAACGGCCCATAATTACCCGCATTGTAATTAGATAGGATTGATTTGGGCCAAACGGGCTTTGTAATTGGATTTTTGTAATTGGACTCGGACTTTTTACTTGGGTTTAATATATATATTTAATTTTATATTTAGTCAGCCCAATAATTATAATAGCTGTACATGTACATAGGAAAATAAATACTTTATATTATACGATCATTAATTAATAATATTCTAGTATACGTACGTATAATCATATGTATAATTAACATGACATCTGCATATGCTTATACCTTAGATACATACATGAAATACATACGCCCCTAATACGTATACGTAGCTTATACATGCACACATCACCTTATATTAGTAACATTCATATAATAAATATACATGCAATATTAACATATTTATAAGTGAAAATGAGTGATTACAATACACATCCATACTATTCTTTTCTTTCTGAAGGAGTCTCCCATCCATGGTCAAAAAGTTTCTTCTAACCAAGCAAATGTCTTAAGAACCAACCCTCTCTAGGAATGAAATGATGATGAAATGGACAAACATGCAAAACAAGCAAGCAAGAGAGGAACAAAGGATTAGTGCATTCAACAGAACAAAAGTTGAGCAAAAGAAGACAACTTCTTTATGAATAGAAACTGGGCAGTGCATTCCAACACTTCTGGACATGTCTCCACGGACTATCCGCAAGAAATGATGTTGACCAAACTCTAAAACCTATGCTTTCTGCATGGTTCTAAAGGGGTGGGCTTCTAGATTCTCACACAGGTTCGGTTCTAAAAGGGTTCTCGAATTGTCCTCGCTGTCCCCTACTAAGGGTAGCAAGGCCCCTGATTCTCGCCCATTATAGGCTTTAAACAAATCAGGTTCAACTCAGGGGAATCCACTCCTATGCCTATATGGAGGATCAATATCTACACGGGGACATAAAGCATGAGCCCTAGAGGTACTTGCTAGGCCCATGCGGAGAATCAGTATTCCCACGAGAGCAATAACGTTTTCCCCTACTTAAACGAATGGGACAAAGCTCAGGCTTAGAGCTTGGATTTAAGTCTTAAATGCGTAAAATAAAATTAAACTTATAAACAGACAATTAAGTTAAGCTCTACCTAAATTCGCAAATTTCGACATTAAAATAAGATGTAATCGACTTGTGGCCTGACTCTTTTTTTTGTAAAAACAAAAAAAATATCCCCAGCAGAGTCGCCAAGCTGTCGCAACCCCCTTTCGAGGTATTTTGATGTTTTGAAAAACTCAAAAACAACGGAGTCGCCACCAATCTTTAATGAAGGTGTGATTAGATCACCTAAAATGGGTTATTTTAATAAAAATCATTTATTTTATTAAAACAACATTTTTGGTCTGGAAAAACACAAAAAACGGGTTTGGGAGTCGGTTATGCATGGGGAAGGGCCAGCACCCCCACGATGCCCAAAAACTAGTACCTTGTCGGTTACAAAAGGTTTTAAAGTCGGATTTTGCAAATCGATGTAAAGCTTAAATTATTGTCTGTTCATAAGTTTAATTTTATTTTAACGGCCTTACTATCCGAAAATGAACTCCAATCACCGCCAACACTTCTGGCGCTAACTTGTCATTTCAGTTTAATAAGATAGC
This sequence comes from Hibiscus mutabilis, assembly GCA_019671005.1. Lineage (NCBI taxonomy): Eukaryota > Viridiplantae > Streptophyta > Magnoliopsida > Malvales > Malvaceae > Hibiscus > Hibiscus mutabilis. The sequence continues at coordinate 68,904,356 of CM033721.1, read as the reverse complement.
ATATTAAATTAATTTTGTTTTTTAACAATCAAACAAATAAACATTCGGTATGTTGAAAGTTTTATTCATTCTAAATTGGCATTTATCAACCTAAAAGATTCTAATTATATTTTACCTATTTAGGGGTTAAAGTTTTCTTAAGCGTGTTTTATTTATTGTGAAAGGAATTTTATTACAAAGAAATCTCTATCTAAGCTTTGAAGGACCTATTCCTAAAGCCAACTTAATTCTAAAGAAAAAAAACAAGAAAACAAAATTTACAAAGCTCAAAATATTTTTTTTATGTTTTCCATGTTTTAAAAAAATGTTTTATATTTTTGTTTTATTTAAAAACCTTCATTACTTGTTATTTGAAAAGGTTTTTATTTCTTTTTACCCTTTTTACATTTAAAAACCTTTATTACTTGTTATTTTTGTGTTTCTAAAAAAAATTAAAATAAAAAGTGGGAGGTGACCAAATTAAAACAAAGTTGAAATTGATATTTTTTATTTATTTTTGAAATTTTTAAAGGAGAAAAAAAAGAAATGGGTGATCTAAATAAATTGTCCAAAATGAGTTGGGTTTAAAGCCCACAAACACCATCTTTTTTATTTTTTAGAAATCAAATGCATCAAACACCATATTTTAACAACAAAAAAAACAAGCATGTTCTTGGTGTTCATCAAAGGGGATGAACAAGGAGGAGGGCCACCGTGCCGGTCGCCATCCACCGACGTCGGCCGCCGTTCGCCAATTGTGACCTCCTCCTTTGTATATTTTAAAAAAATGAAGGAAAAACAACATTAAAACAAAGAGTAGCTCGAATAAACCCGGATTAACATAAACAAATACGAATAAATGAAGAACATCGCATGAACAAAAATATAAAAAAAGAAAGGGGAGAAATTATACCTACAAAGTGGCAAAAATTGCTTGCTTTTCCTCCTCCAAAATTCGAACAATGCTGCTCAAAACTTGAATAAATTCCAGCAACCTTCAAGTAATTTTCGAATGATTTTTTTGAGTGAATTCTTGTATGGATTAATGGATGATCAAAAAAGGGGAAATGGGGCTCAATTTATAGGGTTTTGGTGCTTGGAAGACAAGGAAATTTAGAGACAAAAATCCCCAATTTCGTTCCAATTAATCATCCAAATTAATCAGATGGTTTTGACTTATCCATGGGGAATGAAAATCAATCCAAATTTCAACAGATTTGACTCGAATTTGGGTGATTTTGTCCCTAAAATAAATTAGGGTTTGAACCTCTTTTTCCCTTTGTCTTGCAGGTTTCCTGTGACGGTAAGGAGCGGCAGTGGTGGTGTCGGGTTCGGGCCGGCCGAGGCGAGTCGACCGGCACCCACGATGAGGCGGGGAAGGCTGCAGCAGTAGCCTTGTTCAAAAGGGGCTGGGGATTTGGGGATCCAATCCCGAGTGAGTGACGCCCATGCGCCAGACGCGTGGCGACGCGGGATTGGCTCCCCTTCCCTTTTTTTTTGATTTTGCTGATCCAATCTTGGCCCTTTGATCCCCCTGTCCTAGATCTGATGGCCTACATTAAACCTAAAAAAACAAAGATAAATGGGTTAGTTTGGGCCTCTTTTTTTAAAAAATAAAATAAAATGGGCTCCTTATTATTTTTATTCTTTTTTAAGGAATGGGCTTAAATAAAAAAATGACCTTTTATGGTAGATTAAAAAAACGAGTTTATTTTTATTTAAAGGAGAGTTTCATTTTAATGGGAATTTTATTATTATTGTTTTTTAAAAAAGTAAATTTTATTTTTATTTTAAAGCTTTATATATATATAAAAGGGGTAAAAATTAGTGACAACGGAATGTATTAGAAACCTTTTTAGTGGCTAAATGATAAAAATTAGCGTTTCGGGGATAAAAGTATAAGGAGATGGAAGTTGAGGGACTAATCTCGTACGTGCGATTACAGGGAAAGTTTCCTTCAATAGAAGGAAAACTATAGCTATTAAAAGAAGAGAATAGCAAGCTTAGAAGCTTACCCGGAACTCTTTCAAGCAAGCACCTCACCAAGTTATCATCTTCACCTAAGCAAGCACCTCTATTGGAGCTTGACTTCAAGATAGCTTTTTCTTCAATTTATTGTTATCGAGTCATTGTAATCGATCGGGAAGCCATAATCCCCAAACTATTGTTGGAATCCATGGATAAATCAAGCTTAATCATAAGCTAGGGTTTGGCTATCCATGGAGTTTGCTAGCTAATAGCTATTTCAAGCTTTGATGTTGATTTTGACATCGTTATATTGATTTTGGTATCGTATTATTGTATCTAATCGAATCCTATTGTTTTTTCCTAGCTCAAGAAGTTGGTAGAGATCATCCACCGTCACCAAAAAAAGCTAGGAACAAGGGAATTTCTATCCAAGAGCCTTGAAAGCTTTAGATTATCGAGGTGAGTGTAGTCAGAGTCTCGAGAGGAGGCTAGGTGCCTTTCTCGACTTCATTATTAATATAATTATCATTTTCAACACCGTTGTTAGGGATTATGGCATCGAATCACTTATCAGAAATTATGGTAAGTATTGGTAAGCTATCGTGTCGAGTATTGAACATTGTCATCGCTATTGCTATTGAACATTGGACATAGGTATCGTTATTGCCAATGAATATCTTTATTGTCATTACCATCGCCATTGTCATTGAACCATGGAAGTGTAGGATATTGGCATAGAATCGATATGGCATTGATATAGCACTCATGTAGCCATTGTCATCGATCATTGATGTTAGCATCGCTATTGTCATCGAAACTTTGCAAATGACGTATCGACCATTATTGATATCATTGAGACCATTAGACATTGTCATTGTTATTGATATTGCCATTGAACATATACATCGAGATATTGTTTATTGTTTATTGTAAGAACATTGAACATGGCTATTGATATTGAACGTGAATTATCGATATTGTTACCGGACCTTGGCTTCGAAGGACACTGGATACAATTGGCATGCCATAGAATTCATGAACTCTTCACTTGGCATAAAAAAGACTAAAAATGCATTTTGGGCTCAAAAAGGTAAAAACTGGGTAAACAGTTTTGTGTTCACTTGGCATGCTAGTAGTTTATGTTGGTTAAAACTTGTTGGTAAAGTTTCATTACATTTGGACCAAGACAGATAGGTCAATTCAAATAAAGACCAGGAAAAATCTGTCATCTTAGTGCAGGACGTATTGATACGGTGGATGGTGTATCGATACGGCCTTGCATATTTGGTCAGGTCAACGATGGTTAACAAGGGGAGTATCGATACGGCCTAGGCGTATCAGTACGAGTTTCGGTCACTGGAATTTGGGATAAAATGGTATCGATACGGGGTTAAGGCGTATCGATATGAAGTAAACATGGTCAACCAGTATCAGTACAGCCCTCAGCCGTATCGATACAGGTGTATTGCAATTGAATCTGAATTTGGGAATTAGGTTAAGGCATGCCAATATGGCTATAAGGGTATCGGTACGGTGACAGTTAAATCGGTTAAAAGGTGAAGAACATAGTTTTGCATTGTTTACATTTTAGTCACTAACTAATGCAAAGCTTAATTGAATGGACAAATGAACTCTGAATGATATGAAAATTTGTATACTCATTGTCTAATTGATGAATTTAATTTGGGTTTGGTTAATTTCAGAAAAAGAACCACTAAAATATTGAAATTACGCTTAAGTCCCCAAAGCCTGTAAATGTTGTAAATTGGTCCTAATTGGCTAATCATTGACTCGAGATAAATTGATGGCATTGGTGCAATGCCTTTTCTTGTATGTTAAGCCCAACAACATCGTTTATTTCATGAAAATATCGTATCGACCACCGCTTAGTTCATCAGTAACATACTCCGACCCGGTTTTCGACCAAGCCGGGAAGGGGTGTTACAATTTAAATCTTGAGGTTCTGAGATGGACGGTATTCAAGCAATTGGTATTGTCTCATAAAGAACTTTAAATTTAAATGATATTCATAGTTTAATTAACTTAATTAAATAGGGCCTAATCAAGTTTATTCTTAAAATGAACGAAACAATAATGAATCATGCATTCGAAACCTTTTATGTTGAAAATACATTTTTATGAATATGAATAGGGGTGCTTCTTAACATGGCACTTTTAATCCCACATTCAATATAAAAATGTATTTTCTTATAAAAGGATATCTTCATTTGGAATTAAAATTCATTTGATAATTATGGTTAAATTAAATGCAAATTATCATTCGAAATGCTAAAATGCCACGTAAAATTAAAAAGGTAACGATAATGGGCGTTCGTGGGGGTGCTAATCCTTCCCCACACGTAACCGATTCCTGAACCCAATTTTTTTAAGAAATGAATCTCTAGTTATTTTTATGGTGTCCGAACTACCAAAGTGACCGGTGGTGACTCCAACTTGTTTTCATAATTAAATAAGGGAAAATCGATTTTAATATATAAAAAAACTTTAATTTTCAAAATCAAATTAAAAATGGTAAAATTCCAATTTCAAACTTAAATTTCAAAATTAACTAAAATGAACAAAAAATCTAATTTCAAAAATCAATCGTTAAGCTATTTTCACACGTTGGTTCAAAAACGGTCACGAAAATACAGACAAAATAATAGCATATATATCTATATACATGGCCGGACAAAAATGAGTGATTACAGTTGCCCCTCTTTGCTTGTTCTTGTGAAACGAGAACAAAGCAAAGACCAAAAGCACTCATTTTTGTCCTACTTCCGTATCCCCAGCCTTGAAATCACGGGTTCTTCTAAAACTTTCCGCTCTTCCTCGGTCAATTCTTTCAAGCTTCAAACTCTTCAATGCCCCAGTTTGTACTCGTATCGACATAAAAAAATGCTTGACATCATGCTCGAAGGTTTTACTGATGGCTCGAAGGCCGTATCACCATGCCCGAAGGACTTACTGGTGGCCCGAAGGACTTATCATCATGTTCGAAGGATTTAACGATGGCCCAAAGGACTTAAGATCTTGATTTATGCCATCCCAGCTACCGAAATATATCTTAATCTGGATTCACGCCAACAGGCTACCAATCCCTTAAAATGATGCCCCAGTTTCTATCAGTCTTGACATCACATCAAGGTTAACATCATGCCCGAAGGACTTACTGATGGTCCAAAGGACTTATCACCATGCCTGAAAGACTTATTGATGGCCCGAAGGATTTAAGATCTGTATTCACGCCATCCTGGCTACCGAAATATCTCTTAATTTGGATTCACGCCAATAAGCTACCAATCCCTTAAAATGATGCCCCAATTTCTATCGGTCTTGACATCACATTATGGTGAGCATCATGCCTGAAGGACTTACTGATAGCCCGAATGACTTATCACCATGCCCGAAGGACTTACCAATGGCCCGAAGGACTTATCACCATGCCCGAAAGACTTACAGATGTCCTAAAGGACTTAAGATCTTGATTCACGCCATCCCGGCTACTAAAAACTCTCTTAATCTGGATCTACCTCTTCAACATGAAGTAACACATGATCAAAAAGAAAAAGGACCAAAAGAGAGATGCCAAACACCTTTGGCATTAAGTCGTAAGAAGAATTTTGCCAAGAACCCTTGGAAATATTAGCCTGCATAGGACCAGATCAGACTGCGAGAAAATAGCACTAGATCAAACTCTGAAAAAATAGTATCGGATAAGATAGCGACAAAAGAATGCCAAGATTGGTTGGCAAAAGAAAAATGCCAAGCTCATTAGCAACAGATTGAAGGCTGATGACGTCAGCCCTAGTTAAAATCAGATCAGCTCAAATTCAAATCTAGATAAGATGATCACACGGCTTATCCCTTGCGCATTCAAATTTCAAACTCAAAGGCTTATTTTAGGGTTTCCATATAAGCCTATTTAAAGGAGATCGAGCAAGCACTTGAGAGAGGAGATCAGAGACGAATCAGAGAGAAGAGGCTACATTGTGGTGAATCGAGAGGCCACATGGTTCGACCAGCTAAAGACCGAGAGCTTGGAGCCATTGAAGGGCTGCATCAACGGACCTCCTTCTTGCATATTCTCTTAGTTTTTATTTTTTTATTCATTTAAATGATGATGTGGAGAAACGATGTTATTTTGTGGATGGACCCTCCAACCATGAACTAAACTTTTATAGTACGTTGGGGGATGTTTGAGTTTAACGCTGGTTTTATGTTTGGTTTGAAATAATCCAAATGTCTTGGCATTGTTTTCTCTATCTAGCATTTACTCCACTTTTCTAAATTTTTTGCCATGCGACCCCTGACATTGTTGGCTTATTACATCTTAATATCTTAACAAACTTGAGGTGTAATGATTAGTTGCTAGATGCTAAGGAGAGAAGCTTCAAAAGAAGATGTTCAAGTAGATGAGCTTACTTTTGAAGTGAATCTACCCCTTATGAGTATATGTTGGAACTTAATCAAATTAATTAATGAGAAACTTCACTATAGACATATATGGGTTTTAACATGGTTAATTTCGGGCATTGCCATCGACGAAGGTAATGCCATCCTTGAATTGTGAAGTTGGATTTAGGATAAAAATTGAAATAAATATTTTTGTGCAAGATAAAAATATGGATTTTTATAAAAATCATTATTTATTATATGGATATTAAGGGTAAAGTCAATTTTGGAAAATGGGTTTCGGAAATGTGATATTTTGGCTAGTGACCAAAATGTAAAGTTTGAAAACTTTATTTGGTGATTGTTTTGTAAAAGAGTCAAAACTTAGAATCTTTAAGGAGCTATTTTGCCAATTCTTTTAATCAGCATTTTCCCTTACTTTTAGGCTATTTAAATTTAATTAAGGATGAGGAGAATTTAATAAAAAGAGTTTTGTTAAATCAAAACATTTTCTTACGTAACTTCTTTTGGCTCTCAACTTTTCTCTCCACTTTCTTATAAGCCAAATTACCTTTCTTCTAAGAAAATCTCCAGAGATTTACTCCTTATCCAATTTTGATTTCTAAATGGTTTCCTTGGATTTCTACATCAAGCATCACTTGTTTTCTTGAAGATTTCAATCTGATCTTGCCAATTAAGGGAAAAGTAAGGGATTAGAGGTGATTTTCATTTCTATCCTCTAATAAAAGGTTCTTTACTGAAATTCCTAAGTTCTTGACTCTTTATAATTGATTTCTATTGAGTTTAATTGATTTAATTATGCAATTTTGTTAAATCAAGGTTTTATGGACGAGATTTTGTGATTTTCGAATTGGATCTATTTTGGAAGGTTCTTGATTAATTTTAATTATGATTTGGATGTTTAATAATGTTAATATGATGGTTTTAACATTCGAATCTCGAAGCTATGCGAATCTCTAATTTCCTTTATTGCTAGTTAAGAGTTTTTGAGGAGTTGTGGTGGTTTAATGTATGCTGGTGATATAAGGATGGTATTTGATGGATTTTGGATGTTAATTGATGATTATAAGTGTATTGAATTGTTAGGTTTTGTCATGTTTAAGTTTGGAGGGTACTCGATGGTTTTTTCGGTTGTTTTTGGGTAACGTTTGATAGTTTTTAGCAAAGCAATGTTGAGGAGTTGTTTTGCTGAGATTTTGAATGCATAATGATGCATTGATCCTCTGTTGTTATGTGGTTAAAATAGGGGAGGTCGATTCTATAGCTATCAGTGAAGATTTGGAGGCTTCGGACGCTTGATTTACATCATTGATTGAGGTTTTGCGAAGTTGGTGAGTGAGAACGTGGATTTCAGCTTTGAAATGATTTAAAGGTGGTTTATGGGATTTTAAACTTAGCTTGAAACGCTAGTTTAAACTCAAAAGTAAGTACAAAAGGAATTTCTCTCTCGGTCATGCTTTAATGAAATGCTTTTATGCACTTGTTTTGAATACATGGTACCTACTATTTAAGCATTTTTTAAAGTATGTGATATACTATTTTTGATCGTGAAATAATGATGGATGCACATGGTAAGTGATCCATGTATGTATGTATGTGTTATACTTGTTTAAAAGCATGGTTGTTGCTTAGGGAATGGTTTTGCGTTGATGTATATAAAACAATGAGGTACATGGTTAATAATGAATTATATTGGCAAGTGATGTGGTATAAAATGTAATCGAATATAGTTGGCCGGCCATAGGATTGATAGTGCACTATAAAAAGTCTCATTGGAAGTTGAGGGGTTTATATAGCGTACCTAATACTCCATCCAAGTACCCTAATAGTTGAGGGGTTTATGGTATCGAAAGCTCCCGTTAATGGGTTAAGCGTCTAACCGATGATTGAGGTTGGTGTCCCCGGGGTCGAATTTGTACCCGGTTGTGAATGTACCATGATTTTGATTATATCATTATTCCAGTTGAGATGGCTTGAAGTGTTGAGAGAACACTTGTTGAATTCGTGTATCTGATGAACTATTTTTGAAATGGAACATGGTTAATGATCACTTGAAAGCCAATATAATTGTTGATGTATCATGATGGTTAATGTATAATGTTGGTTTATACATGTTTACTCTTTAAGCTTTGCATATGGTTTGTTATACATGGGAAGGCTAAAATTGAGGCTTAGAAATGGGATTTGTTGTTGGTTCTTGATACATGTTGCATATGGTTTAATATGCTTGTTTTTGAAAGTGTTAAGTGCATGGTTTTCAAGGCATGATATTTTAAATGATGACTTATTCGATGATAGAAAAGAAGATTTTAATTTGGTTTTGGAAAATGGTTTTAAATGCATTGATGGTTTGTTGTTTATGAGCATTCCTCACTATGCCTAGTGTACTTACGCTATCTTTGTCCATCAATGCAGAGAACTAAAGATCGAAGGCAGCGAAGAAGTAAGGGGAACCAAGGACTTCGGTATTGAAAGTATGTTCTTAAAGTTAGACTATGAGTAATAAGGGCAATGGGGTTTCTGTTGTGTTTTTGGAGATGTTTTGTTAAACTTCTTGTATGAGCAAGGTTGTCTTGTTGTGTTTTGATTGTAATTGGCCTTTATTGGTTAGTATCTGCTCGGATTTGAGATTCATGCTTTTCTTGGCTTGGTTTTTAGGAAGCATGCCTATAGACTTCTCTTTTAAAGTTTGATGCCATGTTTTGATGAGATTGTTGTAGTATTTTGGTAAGGATCGATCCTGATTGATGATGTGTTTACATTTGAAGCATGTTAGAATGTATTCAAGTCCTTGAGAGCTTGTAAAATCAGCAAAATTGGACATTTCAGGTCCAAGCATATCAGTATACGTGTCCTTGTACTGATATGGATAAAATGATTTGGGGACAACATTTTGTTACGGCTTTGAACTAAATTGAAATGGGTATGCTATTTTAGGTATAGTGTTTTGGTACGCGGGGAAATGTTTCGGTACAGACAAGAGCAAATTGGCAAGGCGTATTGATACACATAAGCCGTATTGATATGGATTTGAGCTACTAGAATCTAATTTTTTAGGATTGTCAAGCTGTACTGATACACTTTCTCGTGTACCGATATGGGTAGCTTTTATTTTGGTTATTGGAATGTTGGGAAGTTTCTGTTTCTTTCGTTTTAGTCCTTGAATGTTACATATACAATTGGATGAGTTTGAATGACCGTTTTGAACTAGAATTTGACCTATGAGCATGTAATTAGGATAATTAAGGATTGGTAATTTTAAAATGGGTTAAGTCTCGTAATTTTTCTTGAATTGCAATTTGGTCCCTAAATTGCAATTATTTATAATTGGATGTCAATTCGACGCCAGGTCGAGTTGAGTTTTTACCTACTGCCAGTATGCACACCATAGTTTAATATGTTGCATCTAGATAAGATAAAAGAAAAAATATTCACGATTCGAGTAAATCTTTAAGGGTTTGTTTCGATAAACCCAATGTAGCTCGCTCGCTTCGGTCTTGCGACTAGGCCGGGTTGATGGGGTTACATTTGGTGGTATCAGAGATAGGTTTGTGGTAATTGTGAGTTGGTATGATTGTTGTGGATTGTATTCTGTTGTTTTCTAATCACGGTGATTGTTATATGCACGTTGTTTGCGTTATGCCTGTTGGGGGGAAAGTTTGGGGAACACATTGCCTTATTACAATAGCCTAAAACGTTTTGAGATTGAAATGGAAGTCTTGGATCCTTGCTTAAAGCTGGCTTGATTATTTTGTTTGGATGTATTATCATGCCTTAGATATTTTGGCACGATGGGACCGAGGAGAGAGTTATGATCTGGTACGATTGCTGCTACCACTAGGTAGGGAAATCAGAAGGATGTTGTACCTCCTGGATGGTTGCCACCCCTCCACCTATTCCACCTGAGAATGTGGAACAAGCACCACTTGCGCCAGCTGGGCCAGTTTTGGGTGATATGGCGCCTTTGATACAAGCGATGACTGGAGCTTTTTAGCCTACTGTTGCTGGAGCACATGTGTCTGCGCCAGTTGCTGGGCGAATGAGATTACCATCGGAACTTCTCTGTAGTTTGGGAGGGGTTGAGTACCATGGGTTTTCACCCAAGGCATGAATGGACAGTATTATTTAGATTTTAGATCAAATGGGGTGTAATGACGCCCGTAAGTTAGGATGCATTGTATCCTTGTTGCAAGGTGATGCTTATAGTTGGTGGAGAACTATAACTGTGGGCATGGAACCCAATGATGTGGATTGGGAGTTTTTCCAAGCTGCCTTTAAGAAGAAGTATCCGAGAGTTAGATACTTGGATGACAAGAAAAGTGAGTTTATGGCGTTGGTTCAGGGCAGTATTTCTATGGCTGAATATGAGGTTCAGTTTGTTCGGTTGAGTCAGTATGCTTTTGAGTTGGTACCAGATGAGAGGCATCGTTGTGACCGATTCTGTTACGAATTGGTACATGATGTGAAGACATACATGTTGGCTTCTGACTACACCGATTTCAACGTGTTGGTTTATGAGCGAAGGATATTGAGCAGAACATGGGTTTAACTTCTCGTATGGGTGGTTCTGGCTCAGGCAAAAGATTTGTAGACTCTAGTTTCAATGGTGGTCAGTATAAGAGGCATTGTGATAAGAAGTATCGCTCTGAGGTGAGATGTGGTGGAGGTAGTGTTGGACGAGGGGCGCAGGGTCAGGGTAACCAGGCTAGAACAGAGTATAACACCTATTGGGTGTGTGGATCATGTGAGCACATAAGGCGGGATTGTCCATATTTGGTTCGCGAGGGACAAGCTCTTGCTCCCGTTGCTTCTAACTCTTGTTGGAGCCGTAGATCGAACGATCGTTTGAGACGTGATTGTCTACTGTTAGCTGGTCGTGGTCAGGTTAGGGCACATGCAGTTGCACCACAGCAAGGCCATGCTCATGGACATTTTCAACATAGGGACGAGGGTTCGAGGATGGTGGCTCATACCATTGCTATTCAACCTGAGGGTGGTGGTCATGCGAGGGTGTATGCACATCGCGACGGACACAACGACACCGGTGTGATTGTAGGTACATTTACTTTGCAATCTGTGCCGTTTCTTTCTTTGGTTGATTTCGGTTCTTGTTAACTCCTCAAAAGTACTAATTTTCATGTACATGTTATGATGTTTTTTCTTGCCTTTAAGTACATTTAGTTTTTAAAATCATGCATTTGCATTAAGGAGTTATGAGTTGTTTGTTTTGCTAGTGTGAAGGGTTATTTTGTTGGTTTTGGTTTTGATGCAGGACACATGCAGGTAGACATGGCAGAGCAGCACAAGAGTAGAGAGCAAGAGGACCAGAAGAGAAATGCCAAGCACCCTTGGCAATAGGATGCCAGAAGAGTTTTGCCAATAACCCTTGGCAATACTAGCCCGAGAAAATAGGATTAGATCAAACTGCAAAAAATAGCATTTGATTAAACTCTGAAAAATAGGATGCCAAGCTTGTTTTGCACAAATAGGCCAAACAATGACAAGCTCGGCTGACAAAGGATTGAGGGCCTATAACATCAGCCCTAGTCAAAACCTAATCAGCTCAAATTCAAATATGGATAAGATGATCATACAGTTTATCCCTTACGCATTCAAAATTCAAACTCAAAGGCTTATCCTAGTGTAATACCCCAAAATATGGCTTGGGAGTGTGTTACAAACTTAAGTGTTTCTTTAATTGATTTAAATACCCTTGGTTTAGATAATTAAATGAATTAAGGACCAAAATTGAAATATGAAAAATAGGCTAGCTATCATTGAAGGGTCAATTTGAATGTCTTGATAAATTTGATGTTTGCATGCTAAAAATGAAGAAATGTAAGGGGTTGGAAACATGTGAACTTTTGGTGGAAGACAAGTGTTGTAGGGGTTCAGCCTTGGTGGGATAATTCATTTCTCATCATCTTTCTTCCAAGGCCGATCCTCCCATGTGGAGTTAGAGAAAGAAAGAGCTTGAGCTCATCCATGGAGACTTTAGGATCTAGTTGATTTTTCTTAGCTCATTAAAACATTGACCGAAAAGCTTAAAGGAAGGGGTAAGCAAACTCTCTCTTCCTTCTAATTCTTTTGAGTCCAATCTAGAACTTATTTTTTAATCTCTCTTATGCTATGCTTTGATAGTGTTTTGAATGATCTATTCATGTTTTGAATTATCTCTAGATCAATTGATTACTAAGTATCTAATTAGGGTCTGTTGTAATGGAACGAATGAATTAAGGGACTAATTTTGTCACATAAGGATTGTTTTGAAATGTTATGGGTTAATAAAGCAGGGGATGGACTGTTTTATAAGTATTAGGGACCGTTATGATGTATATGTATAAGCATACATGTAAAAGTGTATTGTTTTTGTGTACTCATATGTATATAAGTATAATTGAAGGGTTTAGTGTATACATGAACTTATGGTGGACTGTTTTATATGTATAAAATGTATGTATATGTATGAATGAATGAATTGTTTGATGCATATATGAAGTCATAAGGACTATTTTGTACATATACATGTATAGGTATGCATTCAGACTATTTGATAGATGAAAAGTTTATGGGGACTGTTTTGTTAAAATGAAAATGATAAGTGTTCAAAAGTACTATTTTTTCTTACCCTTTTTACTAATATTATTATTAGACTTAGGCTCATATTAGTTGTATAATTAGCCATTCATGCATTAATCCATGTCTCCTTCCATTGTTGAGCTTGATTACATAACTTGGTAGTTTTTGTGGGAAAATATGTTGCTTTAGTGTGTTTTGTGTGTATGTACAGAATCACTTGCCAAAGCAAGGCTAGAGCTGGTTGCCAGGGCAATGCATGAATGAGATGCCGAGCTAGTTGCTAGGGCAGTGCATGAAGGAGATGCCGAGCCAGTTTTCCAGGGCAATTGTCGACAAAGAATAAGGTGATATGGTAGTCGAAATTGATGACTAGACAAGCCCAAGATGACGTGGAGCAAAGCTAAATCCCAAAGGAGTTTGATTTCCATGAAGAGGTTAAAGAAGAATTAAATCCCAAGAAGATATGAGAAGTTCTAGAAGGAATATAATTATAATAAAGAATTATATTCTTTAAAGATAATTTAATTCCAACTTAACTTCCTCCTCAAGAAGGATTTTGACCTAGCCATCTCCTATTTAAAGGACCAAGCCGTCAAAGATCAAGATGAGATAGGGGAGAGGAATTTCGACAACTCCAAGGGGGACAGTAGAGAGAATTTTCGACAAGCTTCAAGGGGAGATCTCGACAAGAAGGCTTCATCCATCCTTCATCTTTTTCTTTCTTGTTCAATTAGGTTCATGCTAGGAATTCTTTGTCTTGTGTTTCTTTGGAACCTAGCCATGAACTAAATCTATTTGGCTATGGTTATTGTGTTTCGTGGTTGTGAGAAACAATTGGATTTTGTTTAGGTAATAAGAGTTTGCACTTTTCTATTCAAGGTTTATTCATTCTTGGTTCTTTTTCTTGTTTGCGAGTGAATTGGGAGAGGATCTCGTAACTTTATCTATTTATCTAATATCGGGAGAGTTAAATTCAAGAAATGAATGACTATGATCTTTATTCAATCTATTGATGGTGAAGATTAATCCGGCTTAGGAATAAGTTAAGGATTTCAACGGCTAAGAAGAGCGCAAGATTGGTTGTTGTTCACCCTTGATTCACGTAGGGATGTATTATCAAGGCATGCACAAGTAGCTAGAGTTTCGACTTAGGGATAAGAAGAAACCATCGAAGAACGCTCTGCCGAACCTTGAAGTTGCTGCCCAGACGCCCAAGTAGTTGGCCAACTAGTCGCCCAGGCAACCATCGATTAGTTGCCAAGGCAACCCCGTTGCGCAAGTTGCCACGGCAACTGAGTTGCCCTTGCACTCTTACCAAGATGATCCAATCGGCTATCACACCTCAACTCACGATAACCTGACCTATCTCTCTCACTTGATCTCATCTATTCTTTTACTTTATTGCTTTCTAGTTTAGTTATTAGTTTAAACTCCTATAATCTTCTACTTGTGTTTTCTTTTACTTTTTACAGTGCAAGAGATTAGATTCTTGAAGTGGCACCAATCCCTGTGGAGACGATATCTTTTATACTATAACTCGCGACGTGTATACTTGCACAATTGCGTAGCACTTATTACACGCAACAAATTTTTGGCTTCGTTGCCGGGGATTGGCAATAGCGACTTTGTTTTTATTTTCTTGCACTTTCTTTTTATTTTTCTTGTTTAAGATTCAAAGGGTTAACAAACTTTGGTTTTGCATTGGTATATTACCAGGGCGAGACCGATCACACCAGAATATCCCTTTGATCCAGAAATCGAACGAACCTTACAAAGACTCAGACGAAGGTTAAGAGTAGCAATGCCTAATCAAGACGGCAATATGAATCAAGATGTTCCATCAGAAGGAGGAGTGATTCTTGCACAAAACAGAACTATTCGAGACTATCTTGAAGAAGATCTTGATGGACTTAATCCAGAAGTTGTCGTACCTGAAATTGAAGCCGACCACTTTGAGTTGAAACCGGTGATGTTTAATATAATCAACACAATTGGTCAATTTGGTGGCTCAGCAACTGAAGATGCACAACAACAGCTTAAATCTTTCCTCGAGATTTGCAACTCATTCAAAATACAAAGAGTCACCCCCGATGTTTTACGATTAAGATGATTCCCCTATTCACCGAGGGATAGGGTGAAAGCATGGTTGAATAGCATTCCTGCCGAATCAATAGGATCTTGGACCGATCTTTGTCGTGATTTTCTTGCTCGGTTTAATCCTACAAATTTGACTGATAAGCTTCGTAACGATATTACTTCTTTTTGGCAGGCAGATGATGAATCCATGTACGAGGCTTGGGAGCGATACAGAGAACTTCTACACAAATGCCCCCTACACGGATTCCTAGTGTGGACACAAGTAACAATGTTCTATAACGCCGTGAATACACCAACAAGGATGATGCTAGATACCTCGGTAAACAGCATTCTCCTAGATAAGTCGCCAGAGGAAGCAATGCAAATTCTAAACAGGCTTGCCAAGAATAATTATCAATTCCCCTCTGCTAGAAGAGGAGGAGTTAGACGCCAAGCCACAATACATGAACTGGGATCATCAGACTCAATTTCGGCACAATTGGCCACTTTAACCAAGATGGTCCAGAACATGCAGAAACCAAATAACACACATGTGGTCAAGGTAATGGATTCCTTTTGTGATTTATGTGGTGGTAACCATGATTCTTCTAAATGTATGCAGAATTCGGAATCCAGCTTCTATATAGGGAATTACAACCGGAACAACAATGTGATGTCTAACACATACAATCTAGCTTGGAAGAAGCACCCAAAATTTTCATGGAGTAATCCCAACAATGCTCTAAACTAGAACAATCAGAATGCACAAGCATCGGGATTTTAGCAGAATATGCCCGGCAACAGTTGCCGTAGCAACAACCGACAACATCTAGTTCTTTGGAAAATTCTCTCAATGCTTTTATGTTGAAAACTGAATCTTATATAGCTGAGAATAGTAA
Organism: Hibiscus mutabilis; assembly: GCA_019671005.1. Taxonomy (NCBI): domain Eukaryota; kingdom Viridiplantae; phylum Streptophyta; class Magnoliopsida; order Malvales; family Malvaceae; genus Hibiscus; species Hibiscus mutabilis. The sequence continues at coordinate 68,888,436 of CM033721.1, read as the reverse complement.
CTTCATAAAAAGAACTGATGTTTTCATTAACAGAACCGAGATGAGATTGCAAAACCAAGAGGCGGCAATCAAATCATTGGAAAATCAAGTCGGACAATTTGCTCAAAACTTGAACACTAGACCACAAAGAGGTTTACCTAGCGATACTGAAGTCGCAAGAGGAACTGGCCATGAGCAATGTAAGGCGATCACCACTAGAAGTGGCCAACAACTTAAAGAGGCTCAAGCCCGCTCATCAAACAAAACTCCACAAAAAGATCAAGACGAACCCAGCGGCAAAGCCTCAGATGCTGAACCAGGAATTGCCGTGGCTACTGGCAATAAGCATGCCTCGGTAATCAACAATAAGGATACCTCGGCAACCAACGATAAGCATGCCTCGGCAACCGATAATAAGGATGCCTTGGCAACCCCAGTTGACAATGCCTCGGTAACTCCAGTTGTCCCAGCAATGCCGTCAATTAGGTTCCAAACCAATGAAAGGATCGAAGATATCCGACTCCCACCACCATTCTCACAAAGATTGAAGCGAAAAAAGCAAGAATATCAATTCAAGAAGTTTCTTGATATCCTTAAGCAAGTCCACATCAACTTACCATTGGTTGAAGCAATTGAACAAAAGTCGAACTATGCCAAGTTCCTTAAAGACATTGTGTATAAGAGAACAAGGTTAGGAGAGTTTAAAACAGTTGCCGCAACAGAGGGATGCATGGCCATGTTGCACAATCGTATGCCACCCAAGTTGAAGGATCCCGGAAGTTTCACAATACCCTGTTCCATTGGAAACCACTATGTCGGGAAAGCATTATGCGACCTTGGGGCTAGCATAAACTTGATGCCTAAATCGGTTTTCCAGAAACTAGGAATCAAGAAGGCAAGACCTACAACAGTTATGCTACAGCTAGCCGACAGATCCTATGTGCATCCAGAGGGAAAAATCGAAGACATACTGGTAAAAGTTGATAAATTTATTTTTCCCGCTGACTTTATTGTTTTGGATTATGAAGCAAATGAACATGCACCTATCATTCTCGGGAGACCATTCCTAGCAACAAGGAGAACCTTGATCGATGTTGAAAAGGGAGAACTCACAATGAGGGTGAATGACCAGCAAGTTAAACTAAATGTGTTCCAAACATTAAGGCATGTCGATGACCCTGAAGAATGCCAACTTCTTCATGCCAAGGCAGAGTTTAACTTCGACGAGGAATTTAGTTACTTCGGCAACTACATTGCCGCTCAAGAGAAACCTGAGGAGTATGAAGAACCGATCGATGAGGAACAACAAGAAGAGGCAAATTGGCTAGTCAATCGACCAGGTACATACTTTGAACCACTGGATTACTCAGGTAAGGAAGGTAAGCTCGAAAAGCCCTTTATTGAACAACCACCGATTCTTGAGTTGAAACAGTTGCCAGAGCAACTAAAATATGCTTACTTGGGAACCAATAATACATTGCCTGTAATTATTTCTTCTAAGTTACAGCCTGAGCAGGAAAAGAAGCTGATCAAAATGTTGATGCTACACAAGAAGGCAATAGGGTGGACAATTGCCGACTTGAATCATCAAAATATGCTTACTTGGGAAATGATAATACATTGCCTGTAATTATTTCTTCTAAGTTACAATTTCTGATTTTGTGGTAGAAGCAGTCCTAGGCCAACGCACAGGTAAGACCTTCCATGTGATATACTACGCTAGTAAAACTCTTAATAGTGCTCAAGTGAATTACACATCAACGAAGAAAGAGTTACTAGCTGTAGTTTTCGCATTTGACAAGTTTCGATCCTATTTGATTGGTACAAAGGTAATTGTTCATACGGACCATTCGACAATTAAATATCTATTTTCTAAGAAGGATGCCAAACCTCGTTTGATTCGTTGGATATTACTTTTACAAGAATTTGATATTGAAATTAAGGACAGGAAAGGAACAGAAAATCAAGTGGCCGATCACTTATCACGTTTAGAACGCAATAGGGAGGGGACGCAGATTTAGAGATATGCGATGCATTCCTGGATGAGTAACTTTTAGTTGCCTAGGCAACCATGGATGCGCATGCCTCGGCAACCATCGACGCTGCGGTAGCTCCTGACACGCACGCCTTGGCAACCCTTGACGCCACAGCAGCTCCTGACGCGCATGCCTCAGCAACTCCAGATGCGCACGCCTTGGCAACCCTCGATGCCGCAGCAGCTCCTAACGCACACGCCTCGGCAACCCCCTCGATGCCTCGGCAACCATGGATGTGTATGCCTCGACAACTCTAGACGCACACGTCTCGATAATCTTGGGAGCAGTTGACACGGCAACACATGCCTCAGTAATACCCTGGTATGCAGATTTAGTTAATTTCCTTGTTTGTGGTATTTTACCTTATGGCCTTACTCACCAAGGGAAGAAGCGGTTCCGCCATGATGCTAAGCATTACTTTTGGGACGAGCCTCTTTTGTTTAAACAATGTGCAGATCAGGTTATACGCCGATGTGTCCCTGAAGAGGAGCAGTAGAATGTACTCCGGCAATGCCATTCTTTACCCTATGGAGGACATTTTGGAGGAACTCATACCACGGCCAATGTTTTGCAATCCGGTTTGTATTGGCCCACACTGTACAAAGATGCCCAATAATTTTACAAGCAATGTGATCGTTGCCAGAGGACGGGCAATATCTCTAGACGACATGAGATGCCGCTCCAAAACATCATCGAGGTGGAATTGTTCGATGTATGGGGGATCGATTTTATAGGACCTTTTCCATCTTCATTCGGCAACCTCTACATTCTACTTGATGTTGACTACGTGTCTAAATAGGTTGAGGCAGTTGCAGTTCCCAACAACGATTCCAAGACCGTACAACGATTCTTGTAGAAAAACATATTTACACGGTTTGGGATGCCGAGAGCAATTATCAGTGATAAAGGCAAGAATTTTGACAACAGACTTATTGCCAAGATGTTGCAACGCTTTGGCGTATCACACAAGATTGCCACGGCATATCACCCACAAACCAATGGGCAAGCAGAAATTTCCAACCGGGAATTGAAGGGTATACTCAAGAATGTTGTAAATCCCTCTAGAAAGGATTGGTCATTAAGACAGATGACACACTTTGGGCATATCGCACTGCATTCAAAACACCCTTAGGTATGTCCCCCTTCTGACTTGTCTATGGCAAAACATGCCATCTACCGGTGGAAATCGAACACAAGGCATTTTGGGAAATCAAGACCATGATTATGGATTGGGAAAGTGCCAGACAAAAGCGTTTGTTGGACCTCAACGAGATAGAAGAACTCTGTGCACTCGCCTATAACAATGCACGAATCTACAAGGAGAAAATAAAGCAATGGCATGACAAGAAACTATTGTCGCGGCAATTCATGCCAGGGTAACTAGTTCTCTTATTCAATTCTCGGCTAAGACTTTTCCCAGAAAAGCTGAAATCAAGATGGTCGGGACCATTCGAAGTTGTCAAACCATTCTCCCATGGTATCGTGATAATCAAGTCCATCACTAACAAACATGAATTCAAAGTTAATAGACACAGATTAAAGCACTACAATGGTGCCCATATGGAACGTAACAAAGAAGTGGTCACCTTAGGAGATGCATGAGCATGCTCTCCTTTCAATATTTTATTTTTTATTTTATTTTTATTTTTTTAAATTTTTTCGAACTATTTAATTTTTATTTTATTTTTATTTTTGATTATTTGCTCTTTTTAGGATATATTTATTTTCTTTAAGATTAAAGCTACACCTTTCATATTTATCTTTTTAAGTTTAAGAATCCCTTTACACATCTTTATTTATTTTCTTTTATTAGTTTATCTTTAATTTTAATCCTTATTTGATTTGTCTTTGAATTGTAGGAAAAGAGTTCAAGATAAAGAGGAATTTTGATTCAAGAAGGAAAACAACTTCAACAAGGAAATTAATGGGCTGAATCTAAGGCTTATATAAAGCCTCCAACTTACCCTAAAAAAACCCCTAGCCGTCACCCTTCCCCTAAACCGAAACCCTCTTTTTCTTCTTTCCAAAATTAATCCCACCCACCATATTTACTACCTATCTTTTCTATGAAACCCATCACCCTTAACTTCCAAGAAACCTATTCCTACTTTTCATCTTGCAACTCTTTAGTTTCTTTTATTTTATTTTCTTTGTTTTTACAAAACTCACAACCAAGATCATCCATAACATCCAAAATTAAATTTTTGGTTCATCCAAGTTCCTCCAAAGAACCAAGATACAAGAAGTTTGCAACACCGGTGGTTCAAGAAAGATTTCACTCAAAGTTTGAAAGCCGGAAGATTTGCGAAGAAAAAGGCTTTGAATACTCCAACTCTCATCAAGATTTCGGCCTTGAACCATTCATCTTCGAGAGGATTGCACATCAAAAGTGGCAAATCTTTTTCCATCAATCAGAACCGGGTAACATCTCATGGGTAAGAGAATTCTATGCTCACTCACCTAACCCGGATAATCCTGATGTTTTTGTTTGTGACAAGGCCATACTCATAAGTCCCGAAAACATCAACACCTTTTACGGGCTCTACATTGAGATGGACGAGCATCAAGCCTTTGTTGATCAAATCACGCCCAAGCAACTCGACAATGTGCTTCAAGAACCCACTCTACTGGGAACTCATTGGAACGATGGTAAATACTAGGGCACGGTAAATCGTCTTTGTCTTAAACCCGAGGCAAAACTATGGAATAAGTTTGTTAAAACTTCTTTAATGCCCACCGCACACAATACTACCGTTGATATACCACGTCTTTTGCTCATACATTCTATCTTTCATAATCGCATCATTAACATTGGAAAAATTATTTGTGATGAGATTTTTGTATGTAGCTCAAAGGACAAGGGTTATCTTTTCTTCCCTTGCTTAATTTCCAATCTTTGCAAGGAGATGCATGTCCCAAGTGAGTCCACCGATGAAAAGGCCCTACCAAAGTCCAGTTGGAATCAAGCACAAATCTGAAAGCTAATGGAAGAGGCACCGGTAAAATCCTCAAGGCCTCTAATTGCCGTGGCAACCCCTGCCGCCTCGGCAACCCCTAATGCCCGGGCAACTCAGCCATCAACCCCAGGACACTTTGAGGAACTCTTGCAACCATTAGCGAGCCACCTTAGGCAAATTGAAGACCGGCAACTAATGTTCATGCGGTACATGAAGGAGCACAACAATGCCACCACCCAAGTCATCCTAGAAAAGTACCCGATAGCCACGTGCCGTTCCCAATCTTTCTGGCCGAGATCCTTGCCACGACAACCAATGAAGTAGTCGCCATGGCAACCGCAACAGATGATGCTGCGGTAACCTACACTGCACCTGCCCAAGCAGATAACACAACAACCAACCCTGAAGATGCCACGGCAACCAAAGCTAAAGACATCCCGACAACCACGACAAAAGCCAAAGGTAAAGCACCTATGCTCGAATCAACTCGTACGGAATCATTGTCTAGTTTTTCAGATTCAGACGAGTCCTCCATTGCACCAACAAAGACCGCACCAATTGAATCCTCCAAGCGAAAAGCCAATGACATTGATGAAGAGGACGATGAGGACAACCCCGTAGGAGGATCATTTCAATCATCGGCAACAAGGAAACAACCATCGCGTTCAAGAAAGAGAATCAAGACACCAACCAAAAAGAAACTAATCATCCACGACGACGAACTCTCGGAGTAAGTCCTCGTTTGCATTTTATTTTTATCTTTAATGCATGCATTGAGGACAATGTCTCACTCGAGTTTGGGGGGGATTGTTATTAGTTAGTTTCCATGTTTAGTTGCATTCATCTTAAGTATTGCATTTAGGATACATAAATTGCTTGCCATGCCTTTAGTTGGAACAAGAATTGCCTAGATTTGATGAATATCCAATGATGAATTTGCCAATGCACTTAATTGATAGAATTTTTATTCTAGGATAACCATGGAAACACTTAGAATTTTACTATGATGCTAAATTTGATGAAACACTGTTGTGGTTTGATTAATTTAAGGAATTCTAGTGAACTTAGGTTGATAGTTAAAAAAATTGGGGGATTAGAATAAAAATTGGATAAATGCTAGAGGTGCCCGAAATTGGCTCTAGCATGTGCTAAAAATTTGATTTCTAGAGGTGCCTGGAATTGGCTCTAGTATGTGCTAAAAAAATTGATCGCTAGAGGTGCCCGAAACTGACTCTAGTCGAATAAATTAATTAACTTAAGAAAACTAAAAACAAAACACTAGAGGTGCCCAAAACCGGCTCTAGTTAAAACATGTTAAAATAACCCAATGAAGTAATTTGAAAACCTCTTGTTTGCATAGAATCCGAAAAATCAACTTGCACACAACTCCGCACACACTCACAAGCATTATAGTTTGATTCCGAGTAACTCCTAAGTTTTCTGAAAAATGAAAAGCCAATCATACTTTGTACCCCGGTTCTGAGAATTGAAATCAAATTCAAATGTAAGTTTGTAAAAATTGAAGTCTTGGCAGGTAATTATTAGTTTGCATTGCTTGAGGACAAGCAATAGTTCGAGTTTGGAGGTGTGATAAGTGTTCAAAAGTACTATTTTTCTTACCTTTTTTACTCATATTATTGTTAGACTTAGGCTCATATTAGTTGCATAATTAGCCATTCATGCATTAATCCATGTTTCCTTCCATCGTTGAGCTTGATTACATAACTTGGTAGTTTTTGTGGGAAAAGATGCTGCTTTGGTGTGTTTTGTGTGTATGTACAGAATCACTTGCCAAAGCAAGGCTAGAGCTAGTTGTCAGGGCAATGCATGAAGGAGATGCCGAGCTAGTTGCCAGGGCAATGCATGAAGGAGATGCCGAGCCAGTTGCCAGGGCAATTGTCGACAAAGAATAAGGTGATATGGTAGTCGAAATTGATGACTAGACAAGCCCAAGATGACGTGGAGCAAAGCTAAATCCCAAAGGAGTTTGATTTCCATGAAGAGGTTAAAGAAGAATTAAATCCCAAGAAGATAGGAGAAGTTCTAGACGGAATATAATTATAATAAAGAATTATATTCTTTAAAGATAATTTAATTCCAACTTAACTTCCTCCTCAAGAAGGATTTTGACCTAGCCATCTCCTATTTAAAGGACCAAGCCGTCAAAGATCAAGATGAGAGAGGGGAGAGGAATTTCGACAACTCCAAAGGGGAGAGTAGAGAGAATTTTCGACAAGCTTCAAGGGGAGATCTCAACAAAAAGGCTTCATCCATCCTTCATATTTTTCTTTCTTGTTCAATTAGGTTCATGCTAGGAATTCTTTATCTTGTGTTTCTTTGGAACCTAGCCATGAACTAAATCTATTTGGCTATGGGTTATTGTGTTTTGTGGTTGTGAGAAACAATTGGATTTTGTTTAGGTAATAAGAGTTTGTACTTTTCTATTCAAGGTTTATTCATTCTTGGTTCTTATTCTTGTTTGCGAGTGAATTGGGAGAGGATCTCGTAACTTTATCTATTTATCTAATATCGGGAGAGTCAGATTCAAGAAACGAATGAATATGATCTTTATTCAATCTATTGATGGTGAAGATTAATCCAGCTTAGGAATAAGTTAAGGATTTCAACGGCTAAGAAGAGCGCAAGATTGGTTGTTGTTCACCCTTGATTCACGCAGGGATGTATTATCAAGGCATGCACAAGTAGCTAGAGTTTCGACTTAGGGATAAGAAGAAACCATCGAAGAACGCTCTGCCAAACCTTGAAGTTGTTGCCCAGACGCCCAAGTAGTTGCCCAACTAGTAGCCCAGGCAACCATCGATTAGTTGCCAAGGCAACCCCGTTGTGCAAGTTGCCACGGCAACTGAGTTGACCTTGCACTCTTTTACCAAGACGATCTAATCGGCTATCACACCTCAACTCACGATAACCTGGCCTATCTCTCTCACTTGATCTCATCTATTCTTTTACTTTATTGGTTTCTAGTTTAGTTATTAGTTTAAACTCCTATAATCTTCTACTTGTGTTTTCTTTTACTTTTTACAGTGCAAGAGATTAGATTCTTGAAGTGGCACCAATCCATGTGGAGACGATATCTTTTATACTATAACTTGCGATGTGTATACTTGCACAATTGCGTAGCACTTATTACGCGCAACAGAAAACAAGGGCTGTTTTAATATATTTGGGGGCTATTTTATAAACCTAAACATTTAGGGTCTGTTTTGTATCAAATAAGGGCTGACCTTGTAAATACAAAGGGTTGTATTACTACTAAAGAAAAGGGTACGATATAAAAATTTGTTAAAAACTGTATTGTGTTTGTTTAAGCATTGTTATAGGTCCGAGTAGATATGTGAAATTGAATTGTATAAAGCCTTCTCAATGAGCAAGAAAAACATTGTAGTACCAAGATAGAAATGAATTTGATACATGTTGTATTGCTGTTGTGCTTAGATTAAAAGATAGTGGGTGAAACAAGATCCGAAGCGGGAAAAGCTGTAGAAAACAAACCGGAATAGTTATTCGAGATCAAGCATAGCCCAGATCAACCTGTGAGTGTAGTTTTAATTACAATGTCTTTATCATTAAGCTAAGCTATGTTTGAATTTAAGCTGGGAGTTGAGGTAAGTATCTAATTGCTAGACATCTTATGTTGTGTATTGTTGATTAAGCATTGTACTATTTTTGAGAACTATCCATTTTCATATGTGCTTGATATGATAAACAAAAAGACCTACTCATTTGATTACTTAATGTGGAGCTATACTCCCTTTGAAATATGATCTAATGTTTATATATGTGTTTGACACGATAAGTTATAAGATATGATCACTTGATTATCTGAATAAGGTGCCATGCTCATTTCTGAATCTGATAAGACATGATTAATGTAACATCCCCCACCCGGGCTGGTCAGAAATCGGGTCTGAAAATGCTACCGGTGAATAAAACAATGATCGGAGCGATAAGACTTTAGTAATTACTTGTCACTTACTCAAGGTTACACTTTCCGTACCGAAACACCTTGGTACCATATCGGTACGGATGTACATGGATTAAACCCTAAACGAAACTGCACAAACACGTATCGATATTCAAGGGTGAGAACCCAATTCCCAACAATTCAAGAACTCGTATCAGTATAGCTTAACCTGTACCGATACGGGTTGACTAACATTGAATTTGAACATGATTCATTTCGATACACCCCAAGGCCATATCAATACATTTAAATGCCTCAACTCTACTGTCAAAACCTGTATCGATACACTTCAACCTATATCGATACACTATAGTTAACTCATGCTTTCCCAGGCCAAATATGCAAGGTTTTATCGATACTGCTTGACCTGTATCGGTACGCCCTGCACTGTAATGACAGATTTCTTCTAGTTTTTCATCAATTTAACATGTCGAATGATGTCTAAATGCAATGAATTTTTACCAGTAACTTTTAAACACTAAAATACATTGGCATGTGAAGTTTCATGATCAAATGAATCCATTTACCAGGATTTCACCTTTTAGTACCACTTGTGCATTTTTAACCATTCTAAATAGGCATTTAGGGTCTTAAGAATTATTACATTGCAAGTATGACTTATACACACCAAAAGGGACATATGTGACTAGTTTAGCTACTTTTCCACCATCATAGGAGTTCAAAGGATAAATTAACGTTACATATAGGGAATGTGACTTGCTTCAAAAATGCTCCTTGCTCCGATCCTTTATCCAACTAAGCTTTAACCAGAAAACGCATGGAAATGAGATGCATTAGGCATACTTAGCCTAGTGAGGTAGTCATAAACATTAAAATGAACATCAATGGAAGCAATAGCATGTGTATTGAAGTAAATGCATCTCAAATCACATTTTAACAATACTTGCAATACTTATTCACATATTTTTCCTTGGATCGATATGTAATATGGATATGTAAATTCCCATCCAACATCGCCAACAATGAATGGTCAATAGGTTCTAACATCGCCAATAAGACCAACACAATCACATCCTGCGAACATCGCCAATGAGAGTCGTAGCTCAAGGACCATATTCCACTCCTTACCAATGAGCTCATGAATTCTATGGCATGCCAATTGTATCCCATGTCCATTTGTATCCAAGGATTTGGTACACGTAAATATCACTACTTGTCAATATCAATAACAATAGCAATAAAAATAGCAATAACAGTAACAATGCAATGGAAATGAAAATAATCCTATAACATGTTCAATATGGCTTAATTCAATTCTCATAATATCAATGCTCACCTGACCACTCAATGATCGACTTGGTAACATGTTAAGCTTACCGGTGATGCCTCTAGTGAGGTCTTAATGCAAAAATACCTTGGCTAATGATGATAATATAATTAATTGACATCAATAAATTTAGAAGGCATCTAGCCACTCCCATTGACTCCGACTACACTTAATGATGATTTGAGGCTTTCAAGGCACCAGAATGACAACTCCCTTCCTCTTGGGCTTGGTGGAATTGGGAGGATTTGGAGATTATTCACCTTGAATCTATTGAGCTACAATGAAACAAGGATTTACAAGGATTTCAATATTGATAATAGATTCATATCAACTCAATAGCTATGAAAACAAAAACAATTTAGCTATAATATCCCTAGAGGATTCCTAGGGCTTAATTCAATCATTGGGTTCAAAATTAAACATGATTTAGCCATGGATTCGACAAACCGGTTGAGGAAAACTACTTACCTAATCGATTACTTCAATTTATGATTGATGAACTTAAGAAAAGAAAAGCTTGATTCTACCTTCAATTACCGGGTAATCTTAAGATGGCTAGAGGAAGAAAATGGGAAGGTGATTGCTTAACAATAACCAAGTAATCTTTTTTTTCCTTTTTTACTTTGTTTCCAATTGAGCTTTCCTTCAATTAAAGGAACTCAATATCCTAATCCCACATATGTGGTGATTAGGCTTGATGAGGGGCTATTTACAAGATTAGTCCCTCAACTCTCGATTATCTATGCTTTTGCCACTCCAACTTCTAATTCTCTTAATTTAGTCACTACACTATGTTTCAAAGTTTACAATATGGTCCTTAATAGTGTCAATGTTTAATTGGGATTCAATAAACTAATAATATATCACTTGATCAAAGGTAACTTCTTAAATTTTGACTTTTTGATATGAAATTTTTGATCATCAGAATAAAATTTTGACTAGGTTCGATTTTGGGATGTTACAGTAGGAGGGATTGACCGGTACTTCGAGTACCCATTGTTGGTGATAGTTGGCTGGGGATTCGTGTACCTAGGCTACTTGATTCACAAGGCTATGTTAAAGAAAAAATAATAAAATTACAAGTAAACTAAAGAATTACCTTGATACCTTATATGACAAGTAACTCATGTCTACGAAATGCTATGATTATGATATGTTATGTCAATGAAATGCTATGACTATGATATGTTATGTCTACAATATGCTATGTCTATGATTTGTTGTGTCTTTGATATGCTATGCCTATGATATGTAATATTTGATATTGTATGTGACAAGTAATATGTGTCTAAGAGATGCCATGTTCAATAACTTATGTGACAAATAATCACATGTCTATGAGATGCTATGCTAAAAAGAAAGAATGGTAGTTATAAGTTAAATCAATGAATTCTTTGTAATACCTTGTATAACAAGTATTAAGTGTCTATTTGATTCTTTGATACTCTTTTGGGTGAAGATATATGCTTGCTAAATGCCTACATGTATATGTACTTTGCTAAATGATTTGATACATAGGTTTTATTCGAATATCTATGTATGTATATATGTATATGTCGGTTCAAATTCTTCACTCCAAGTGGCTAGTTTCTTTTCAAGTTAGAATTATACATGACTGTTATACCATTGGTGAAAGGATAGATAGTTTATTCATGCAATTAGTTACCTTAACCCACCTCACTAAGTGTATAATTATTTGTTTCCTATTCGAATGTGTTTTAGGGTGAACTTGTGAGTAGTTCCACATATTTTTGATTATCGAGCTCAGTCGGGATCACAAGCAATAGTGTATGTTTTGTCACTTTCTTGTAAAACTCCTAGAATGGTGGCACAATGCTTGAGTTTGGTGCATATATTTCATCTTTTGTTGTATATATATATATGTGTTTTATAAGGTTTTAAGTAATTTGTAAGGCCTCTTGCTTAATCTGGTTATGATTTATATGGTAAAATGCTAAGTCTTCAAGTCTAGTTTAAATGTTTATCATGAAATTTGGATGAATGGTTTATAACATGGTTTCATATAGATGGTATGGTAATGTTCTTATTGTATGAAGTGTTTAAATATGTGGAAATAATCACTTGGATTGCACGCATTTTACCTAACATTTAGACATATTCTTGATTATGAGTTGGTTTCATTGAAGGATGTTAGGGAGCATTATGTTAATGATTTTTGGATTGCTTATATGGTCGAATTGCCTTGCGTTTGTATAACAAGTAGTTTTATTTTTAAGAACTCTTGGAATGGTAATATTATGATGATCTTGAATCGAATAGGCCTTGATGATGAATTTAATGTACTCGAATCTATCCTTTGGTCATGCGTAACTTTAAATCTAGACTTAAAAGTGTATATGTTATGGACCTAATGTGAGAAAATGTAACTTCAATTGTTAGCTGCTAATTAGACATTGTTTATGCTACTTAAAGTTAATTGTTATTACTTTAATCTGCGGTAATTGATTGTGCTTGTTTGGCAAATTTAATAGTAAAACCATTAGGTGCATGTTAGTTACCTCTCGATGGTTATGACATTATATTGTATTAAGATAACCTTAATTGAATAAATTCCTATAGAAAGGTAGAGTTGATTCATGCTAATAAGAGTCCTAAAAATAGTAAAGTAGAGAATAAATGAACCTGGACTCATTTCGGTTGGTCTTTAATTCCATATATGATAACTTACAAACTTTATAAGCATGATGTTAATAAATTTCAAATTCTCTTTTAGTTTAGTGTTGTACATGGCCTCTCCACATCGCTTGATGATGTTTGTGTGTCTTGAACTTGTATAAACTATATGTTAGCAATGTTTGATGTGATCTTGGAATGGTTGTTTGTTATGCATATGCACTTTGAAGCTTTGTCTATGCCTAATTCGATTAATAAATATTGGTTTGCATGGTTAATGTTTGGTTGAATCATTTTTATTAGAAACCTTTTCTATTGCCTGAAAAAAAATCTCTTTATAATAGAATTAATGAGTTAGCTCCTGTTAAGTATCCAAAAGTACTATTTTATTTACCATTTTTACTCATATTATTGCTAAGCTTAGGCTCATATTAGTTGCATTATTAGAAATTCATGCATGTTTGCATTGTTTCCTTGGTGGTCAAGCTTGATTTCATTTTTTTGCTTAATTTTGTGGAAAAGGATGCTACCGGTAGTTTATTTTGTGTGTGCAGAATTAGTTGCCAAACCAGTTACCAAGGCAGTGCAAGAAGGATATGCCGAGCTAGTTGCCAGGGCAATTGTCGACAAGAATGGATAAGATGATGTGGCAGTCGAAATTGATGACTGGATAAACCCAGTATGACGTGGAGCAAAGCTAAATCCTAAAGGAGTTGGATTTCCATGAAGGGGTCAAAGAGAGATTAAATCCCAAGAAGATAGGAGAAGATTTAGAAGGAATTTAAATATAATAAAGAATTATATTCTTTAAAAGTATTTAATTCTAACTTAACTTCCTCCCCAAGAAAGACTTTGACCTTTCCATATCTTATTTAAAGGACCCCAAGCCGTCAACTCCATTGTGCAAGGGATGGGAGAATTCGACAAGAGACTTCAAACATCTTCATCTTTTTCTTCTTGTTCGATTAGGTTTATGTTAAGAAAACTTTGTTTTGTGTTTCTTTTGGACCTAGCCATGAACTAAATCTATTTGGCTAAGGTTATTGTGTTTTGTGGTTGTGAGAAACAGTTGGATTTTGTTTAGGTAATAGAGTTTGCACTTTCAATTCAAGGTTTACTCATTCTTGGTTTTTATTCTTGTTTCCGAGTGAATTGGGAAAGGATCTCGTAAGTCTATCTATTTATCTAATATCGGGAGAGTTAGATTCAAGAAACGAATGAGTATGGTTTTTATTCAATCTAGCGATGATGAAGACTAATCCGGCTTAGCAATAAGTTTAGGATTTCAACGGCTAAGAGGAGCACAAGATTGGTTGTTGTTCACCCTTGATTCACGTAGGGATGTATTATCAAGGCATGCATAATTAGCTAGAGTTTTGACATAGGGATAAGAAGAAACCATTGAAGAACGCTCTGCCGAACCATGAAGTTTGCTGCCCAGTCGCCCAAACAGTTGCCCAGTCAGTTGCCCAGGCAACCGTTCTGCTAGTTGCCAAGGCAACCCAACTGCGCAAGTTGCCACGGCAACTGAGTTGCCATTGCACTCTTTTACCAAGACAATCCATTCGAATATCACTTCTCAACTCATGATAACCTAGCCTACTTTCTCTCATTTGATTACATCTTTTACTTTATTGCTTTCTTAATTTACTTGTCAATTAGAACTTCTACAATCACCTACTTGTGTTTTTACTTTTACAATGCAAGAGACTAGATTCTTGAAGTGGCACCAATCCCTATGGAGATGATATATTTTATACTATAACTTGCTACATGTACACTTGCATAATTGCGGAGCACTTATTATGCGCAACAAGTTCTTGGCATCGTTGCCGGGGATTGGCAATAGCAACTTTGTTTTTATTTTCTTGCACTTTTTATTTTTATTGTTTAAAATTCGAAGGGTTAACATACTTTGGTTTTGCATTGGTATATGACCAGGGAAAGACCGACTACATCTGAATATCCCTTTGATCCAGAAATCGAACGAACCTTGCAAAGACTCAGAATAAGGTTAAGAGTAGCAATGGCTAATCAAGATGGCAATATGAATGTCAATGACAATCAGGACGTTCCAGCAGGAGGTGGAGTGATTCTTGCACAAAACAGAATTGTTCGAGACTATCTAAAGAAAAATCTTGAAGGACTTAATCCAAGAGTTCTCACACTTGATGTTCAAACCGGTGATGTTCAATATGATCAACAAATGGGTCAATTTGGCGGCTCAGCAACTGAAAATGCACGACAACATCTTAAATCTTTCCTCAAGATTTGCAATTCATTCAAAATACAAGGAGTCACCCCAGATGTTTTACGGTTAAGATTATTCCCCTATTCACTGAGGGATAGGGCAAAAGCATGGTTGAATAGTATTCCAGCCGGATCAATAGGATCTTGGACCGATCCATGTCGTGATTTCCTTGCTCGATTTAATCCTACCAATTTGACTGATAAGCTTAGTAACAAAATTACTTATTTTCGACAAGCAAATGATGAATCCATGTACGAGGCTTGGGAGCAATATAGAGAACTTCTACAAAAATGTCCCCTACACGGATTCCTAGTATGGACACAAGTGATGATGTTTTACAATGCCGTGAATACACCAACCAGGATGATGCTAGATGCCTCGGCAAACGGCATACTCCTAGACAAATCGCCAGAAGAAGTGATGCAAATTTTAGACGCCAAGCGACAATACATGAACTTGGATCATCAGACTCAATTTCGGCACAACTGGCCGCTCTAACCAAGATGGTCCAGAACATGCAGAAACAAAACAACACACATGAGGTCAAGGTAGTAGATTCCTTTTGTGAGTTATGTGGCGGTAACCATGATTCTTCCGAATGTACGCAGAATCTAGAATCCAGCTTTTACGTGGGGAATTACAACCATAACAACAATGTGATGTCCAATACGTACAATCCAGCTCGGAAGAAGCACACAAATTTTTCATGGAGTAATCCCAACAATGCTCTGAATCAGAACAATCAAAATGCACAAGCATCGGGATTCCAGAAGAATATGCCACGGCAACAGTTGCCGCAGCAACAACCAACGACATCTAGTTCTTTAGAGAATTCTCTCAATGCTTTCATGTTAAAAACTAAATCTTATATGGCTGAGAATAGTAACTTCATAAAAAGAACTGGTGCTTTTATTAACAGGACCGAGATGAGATTGCAAAATCAAGAGGCAACAATCAAATTATTGGAAATTCAAGTCAGACAATTTGCTCAAAACCTGAATACTAGACCGCAAGGAGGTTTACCTAGCGATACTAAAGTCGTAAGAGGAACTGGTCACGAGAAATGTAAGGTGATCACCACTAGAAGTGGCCGACAACTTAAAGAGGCTCAAGCTCGCTCATCAAACAAAACTCCACAAAAAGAACAAGATGAATTTAGTAGCAAAGCCTCAAATGTTGAACCAGAAAATACCATGGCAACCCCAATTGACGATGCCTCAACAACTCTAGTTGCCCTGACAACGCCGTCAATCAGGTTCCAAACCAATGAGAAGATCAAAGATATCCGACTTCCACCACCATTCCCACAAAGGCTGAAGCGACAAAAGCAAGAATATCAATTTAAGAAGTTTCTGATATCCTAAAGCAAGTCCACATCAACTTGTCATTGGTTGTGGCAATTGAAAAAATGCCGAACTATGCAAGTTTGTTAAATACATTGTATCCAAAAGAACAAGGATAAGATATTTTGAAACAGTTGCCACAACAGAGGGATGCATGGCCATGTTGCACAATTGCATGCCACCCAAGTTGAAAGGTCCCAAAAGTTTCACAATACCTTGTTCCATCAGAAACCACTATGTCGAGAAAGCATTATGTGACCTTGGAGCAAGCATAAACTTGATGCCTAAATCGGTTTTCCAGAAACTAAGAATCTGGAAGGTAAAACCTACAGCAGTTATGCTACAGCTAGCCGACAGATCCTATGTGCATGCAAAGGGAAAAATTGAAGACATACTGGTAAAAGTTGATAAATTTATTTTTCCCGCTGGCTTTATTGTTTTGGATTGTGAAGCAGATGAGCATGCACCTATCATTCTTGGGAGACCCTTCCTAGAAACAGGGAGAACCTTGATCGATGTTGAAAAGGGAGAACTCACAATGAGGGTGAATGATCAGCAAGTCAAACTAAATGTGTTCCAAACACTAAAGCATGCCAATGATCCAGAAGAATGCCAACTTCTTCATGCCACGGCAGAGTTTGACTTTGATGAAGAAATTATTTGCCTCGACAACCACATTGCCGATCTAGAGGAACCTGAGAAATATGAAGAACCAATCGATAAGGAACAACAAAAAGAGGCGAATTGGTTAGTCAATCGACCAGGTACATACTTTGAACCACCGGATTACTTAGGTAAGGAAGGTAAACTCGAAAAACCCTCTACTGAACAACCACCGATTCTCGAGTTGAAATAATTGCCAGGGCAACTCAAATATGCTTATTTAGGAACCGATAATACATTGCCTGTAATTATTTTCTCTAAGTTGCAACCTGATCAACAAAAGAAGTTGATTGACATGTTAATGCTACACAAGAAGGCGATAGGGTGGACAATTGTTGACTTGAAGGGAATTAGCCCGGCAGTGTGCATGCACAAGATTTTTTTGGAAGATGATCACAAACCTTCAATTGAGGCCCAGAGGAGACTGAATTATGCCATAAAAGGGGTTGTAATGAAAGAAATCATCAAGTGGCTTGACGCCGGCATCATATACCCTATCTTTGATAGTACATGGGTAAGTCTGGTACAATGTGTACCAAAGAAGGGAGGTATAACTGTGGTAAGTAATGAAAACAATGAACTCATCCCAACTAGGACTGTGACCGGTTGGAGGGTTTGCATAGATTACCGAAAGTTAAACAAGGCCACTAGGAAATATCACTCCCCCTTGCCATTTATTGATCAAATGCTTGACCGTCTTGTAGGTAAACCCTTTTATTATTTTCTTGATGGTTATTCAGGTTACAATCAAATTGTCGTAGCACCAGAAGATCAGGAAAAGACTACCTTCACATGCCCATACGGTACTTATGCCTTTCGAAGGATGCCATTCGGATTATGCAATGCTCCAGTAACCTTCCAAGGATGCATGATGGCACTCTTTTCAGACATGGTCTAAGACTTCCTTGAAATCTTCATGGACGATTTTTCTGTATTTGGTAATGACTTCGACAGTTATCTCAGCAATTTGGAGAAGGTGTTAGCAAGATGTGAAGAATCCGATCTAGTCCTTAATTGGGAGAAGTGCCATTTTATGGTAGATGAAGGAATCGTGCTCGACCACAAGATTTCATCCAAGAGTATCGAAGTAGACAAGGCCAAGGTTGATGTGATTGAAAGATTATCGTCGCCAATTTCGGTCAAAGGAATCCGAAGCTTTCTTGGACATGCATGTTTTTACAAGAGGTTCATTCATATTTTTTATAAAATTATTAAACCCTTGTGCAATTTTCTTGAACAGTATAAAGTCTTCAACTTTGATGATTCTTGCGCCCAAGCATTCAAAACCCTAAAGGACAAGCTTGCCTCGACACTTATTGTCGTTCCACCCGATTGGACATTACCTTTTGAGCTTATGTGTCATGCGAGTGATTTTGCGGTAGGAGCAGTCCTAGGCCAACGCACAGGTAAGATTTTTCATGTGATATACTACGCTAGTAAAACTCTCAATAGCGCTCAAGTGAATTACACAACAACAGAGAAAGAGTTACTAGTCGTAGTTTTGCATTTAACAAGTTCCGGTCCTATTTGATTGGTACAAAGGTAATTGTCCATATGGACCATTCGGCAATTAAGTATCTATTTGCTAAAAATGATGCCAAATCTCGTTTGATTCGTTGGATATTGGTTTTACAAGAGTTTGACATTGAAATTAAGGACATGAAAGGAATCGAGAATCAAGTTGTCGATCACTTGTCACGCTTAGAACGCAATAGGGAGGAGGATGCAGATATAGAGATATGTGATGCATTCCTGGATGAGCAACATTTTGTTACCTCGGCAACATATGCCTCGGTAACCCCTGATGCCTCGACAACTCCCATTGCACATGCCTCAGCAACCACTAAAGCAGTTGCCACGGAAACACATTCCTCGGCAACCCCTAATGCCCCGGCAACTCCAGAAGCGCATGCTTCAGCAAGTCTAGTTGCCTCGGCAATACCCTAGTTTGCTGATTTAGTTAACTTCCTTGTTTGTGGTATTTTACCTTATGGCCTTACTCACTAAGGAAAGAAGCGGTTCCGCCATGATGCTAAGCATTATTTTTAGGATGAGCCTCTTTTGTTTAAACAATGTGCAGATCAGGTTATACGCCGATATGTCCCTAAAGAGGAGTAGCAGAATGTACTCCAGCAATGCCATTCTTCACCCCACGGAGGACATTTTGGAGGAACACGTACCGTGGCCAAAGTCTTGCAATCCGGTTTGTATTGGCCTACACTTTACAAAGATGCCCAAGAGTTTTACAAGCAATGTGACCATTGCCAAAGGACGAGCAATATCTCTAGATGACATGATATGCCGCTCCAAAACATTCTTGAGGTAGAATTGTTCGATGTATGCAGGATCGATTTTATTGGACCCTTCCCATCTTTATTCGGCAACCTCTACATTCTACTTTCCGTCAAATACGTGTCCAAATGGGTTGAAGCCGCTGCAGTTCCCGTTAATGATTCCAAGACCATGCAACGATTCTTTCAGAAAAACATATTTATGCGGTTTGGGATGCCGAGAGCAATTATCAGTGATGAAGGCAAGCACTTTGACAACAGACTTATTGCCAAAATGTTGCAACGCTTCGGCGTGTCACAAAAAAATGCCATGGCATATCATCCACAAACTAATGGGCAAGCAGAAATTTCTGACCAAGAATTGAAGAATATCCTTGAGAAGGTTGTCAATCATTCCTGGAAAGATTGGTCTACAAGACTAGAAGAAACATTTTGGGCTTATCGAACCGCATTCAAAACACCCCTGGGAATGTCCCCTTTTGCCTTGTCTATGGCAAGACTTGTCACTACCGGTGGAAATCGAACACAAAGCATATTGGGCAATCAAGACCGTGAATATGGATTGAGAGAGTGCTAGACAAAAATGTTTACTAGATCTCAACGAGGTAGAAGAATTTCGTGCACTCGCTTATGACAATGCACGAATATACAAGGAGAAAACAAAGCAATGGCATGACAAAAAGCTATTACCACAGCAATTCATGCCAGGGCAACTAGTTATTCTATTCAATTCTCGGCTGAAACTATTCCCGGGAAAATTGAGATCAAGATGGTCGGGACCATTCGAAGTAGTAAAACCATTCTCCCATGGTGCCGTGATAATCTAGTCCACCACTGACGGATATGAATTCAAAGTTAACGGACATAGATTGAAGCACTATAATGGTGCCCATGTGGAATGTAAAAAAGAAGTGGTCACCTTAGGAGGTGCATGATCATGCTCTTCTTTCGATATTTCCTTTTTCTTTTTATTTTTCTTTTATTCAAACTTATTATTATTTTATTTATTTATTTTATTAACTTTGGTTATTCTTAGGATAGATTTATTTATTTCCTTTAGGTTAAGACTATATCTTTCTTTCGTATTTATCTAATTGTTTTGAATTTTAGGTTTAAGAATTTCTTTGCACATCTTTATTTACTAGTTTATCTTTAATTTTAATCCTTATTTTATTTGTTTTTGAATTGTAGGAAAAGAGCTCAAGATAAAGAGGAATTGGATTCAAGAACGAAGTTTCTTCAACAAGGAAACTAATGGGCTAAATCTAAGGCTTATATTAAGCCTCCAATTTTCCCTAATTCACCATCATAGCCGGCCATAAACCCTTCCTCTCCCCAATACCCTTAGCCGCCCAACTCCCCCAATCAATAACCCTTGCCTTCTTTCTTTCCAATCAACCCCACCTACCATATTTACTACATATCTTTTCTATTTAACCCATCACCCTTAACTTACAAGAAACCTATTCCTACTTTTAACCTTGCAACTCTTTAGTTTCTTTTGCTTTCTTTTCTTTGTTTCTACCCAACTCACAACCAAGTTCATCCATGGCAACAAAACTCAAGTTTTTGGTGCACTCAAGTTCTTCCAAGGAGCCGACATGCAAGAAATTTGCTACACTGGCTGTTCAAGAACGATTTCACTCCAAGTTTGAAAGCTGGAAGATTTGCGAAGAACAAGGCTTTGAATACTCGAACTCTCATCAAGATTTCGACCTTGAACCCTTCATCTTCCAAAGGATTGCACACCAAAAGTGGAAAATCTTTTGTCATCAACCGGAACCGGGCAACATCTCATGGGTAAGAGAATTCTATGCTCACTCGCCTAACCTGAATAATCCTTATGTGTTTGTTCGTGACAAAGCTATCCTCATAAGCACCGAGAGCATCAACGCCTTTTACGGGCTCTACATTAAGAAGGACGAGCATCAAGCCTTTGTTGATCAACTCACGCCCAAGCAACTCGACAAGGTACTTCAAGACCTCACTCTACCAGGAACTCATTGGAACGACAATAAATACAAGGGCATGGTAAACCGCCTTCGGCTTAAACCCGAGGCAAAATTATGGAATAAGTTTGTTAAAATTTCTTTAATGCCCACAACACACAATACCACCGTCGATACACCTCGCCTTTTGCTCATACATTCTATCTTGCATAATCGTATCATTAACATTGGCAAAATTATTTGTGATGAGATTTTTGTATGTAGCACAAAAGAAAAGGGTAGACAAGGGTTCTATTTTCTTTCCTTGCCTAATCTCTAATCTTTGCAAGGAGATGCATGTCCCAAGTGAGTCCACTGATGAAAAGGCATTACCAAAGTCCGGTTGGAATCGAGCACAAATCCAAAAGCTAATGGGAGAAGCACCGGTGAAATCCCCAACGCCTACAGTTGCCGCGGCAACTCCTGCCGCCTCGGCAATTCCTGATGCCCAGGCAACTGATACCCAGGCAACTCAGCCAGCAACCCCAGGACAACTTGAAGCACTCTTACAACCGTTGGTGAACCGCCTTTAACAAATTGAAGCCCGCCAACTAATGTTCATGCGGTACATGAAGGACCACAACAATGCCATCACCCAAGTCATCTTGGAAAATTACCCAGGCAGCCGAGTGTCGTTCCCTATCTTTCCTGTTGAAATTCTTGCCACGGCAACCGCAACAGATGATGTCGCGGCAATGTACACAGCACCTGCCCCAGCAGTTACCAAGGTAACCAACACTGAAGATGTCGAGGCAACCCACACTAAAGATGCCCCAGCAACCACTGCAAAAAAAAAACAAAGGTAAAGCACCTATACTCGAATCAACTTGTACTAAATCATTGTCTGATTTTTCAAATTCAGACGAGTCCTCCATTGCACCAACAAAGATCACACCAGTCGAATCCTCTAAGCCTAAGCAAAAAGCCACTGACATTGAGGAAGATGATGATGAGGACGATGAGGATACATCCGTACGAGGATCGGTTCAATTACCGCAACAAGAAAGCAACTGCCATGTTCAAGCAAAAGAATCAAGGCAGCGTCCAAAAGGAAACTAATCATCCATGACGACGAACTCTCAGAGTAAGTCCTCGTTTGCATTTTACTTTTTTTATTTTTATTTTCTTTGTTCCATGCATTGAGGAAAATGCCTCACTCGAGTTTGGGGGGGATTGTTACTAGTTAGTTGTCATGTTTAGTTGCATTCATCTTTAGTATTGCATTTAGGACACATAAATTGCTTGCCATGCCTTTAGTTGGAACAAGAATTACCTAGACTTAATGAATATTCGATGATGACATTGCCAATGTACTTAATTGATAGAACTTTTTATTCTAGGATAACCGTGGAAACACTTAGAATCCTACTATGATGCTAAATTGGATGAACATTGTTGCGGCTTGATTGATTTAAGGAATTCTAGTGAACTTAGGTTGATAGTTAAAAAAATTGGGGGATTAAAATGAAAATAGGATGAATGCTAGAGGTGCCCAAAACTGGCTCTAGTATGTGTTAAATATTGATCGCTAGAGGTGCCCGAAACCGGCTTTAGTCGAATAAAATAAAATTTTAAGAAAACCAAACAAATTACTAGAGGTGCCCTAAACCGGCTCTAGTTAAAACATGTTAAAAGAACCCAAGGAAGTAATTTGAAAACCTATTGTTCACATAGAATCCGAAAAATCAACTTGCACACAACTCCGCACACACTCACAAGCATTATAGTTTGATTCCGAGTAACTCCTAGGTTGCCCAAAAAATGAAAAGTCAATCATACTTTGTGCCACGGTTCTGAGGATTGAAATCAAGTTTGAAGCTAAGTTTGTAAAAATTGAAGTCTTGGCGGGTAATTATTAGTTTGCATTGCTTGAGGACAAGCAATAGTTCGAGTTTGGGGGCGAGTTAAGTATCCAAAAGTACTATTTTATTTACCCTTTTTACTTATATTATTGCTAAGCTTAGGCTCATATTAGTTGCATTATTAGCCATTCATGCATGTTTGAATTGTTTCCTTGGTCGTCAAGCTTGATTTCATTTTTTGCTTAATTTTGTGGAAAAAGGATGCTGCGGTAGTTGATTTTGTGTGTGCAGAATTAGTTGCCAAAGCAATGCCGAACCAGTTGCCAAGGCAGTGCAAAAAGGATATGCCGAGCTAGTTGCCAGGGCAATTGTCGACAAGAATGGATAAGATGATGTGGTAGCCAAAATTGATGACTGGATAAACCCAGTATGACGTAGAGCAAAGCTAAATCCTAAAGGAGTTGGATTTCCATGAAGAGGTCAAAGAGAGATTAAATACCATGGAAATAAGTTTTGCTGCAAAGATTCCCACACAAGCAATTCAAAATGCTCAGTGAAGACAAGAATCAGTGATCCTTTAAGAAGCATTGAGGGTTTTTGATATTACCCTAAGGCAGCATGCTGCGAAACAGAAATGCCTGCACAAGACAGTCTAACTCCCATAGCAATGAGAACAATTTTACAGACATTGGAGAAGATAACCAAGGATATAGAGGTTTTCATTCAAGTTTCAAGGCCACTCGGGAGGGCTTGTCACTGAATATTGATGATAGCATAATCTTTCTTCCACAACAAGGAGAAAAATTTTACAAACATTGGAAGAACAATAGAATCTTCATTCAAGAAGGTTTGTCACTAAACATTGATGTATCAACTACAATGATAGTTTGACGAAGGCTAGAAGAGTGTTGAAGAATATGAGGATAAAGTCAGTCCTTCCAACCAGGAGTACAAGATAACTGAATTGAGCAAGCAAATGTGCAAAAGATCAGAAGTTTTCTATAAAGATGTGCAAAGAATGAGAATGATGAAGTTTTCTTTTAGAAGAATGGTCAGTGGAATGTTAACAACAAGAAATGGTTAGAGCCATCTAGGTTAGAAAGATGGGCAGTTGATAACTTTCTTTCTCATTGTAATCCTAATAACATTGTGCAAAGCCTTATTTAGTGTGGAGAAATGAAAGGAATTCATATTGCTTGCTCCTTTGATGAGATAAGCCAGAATAGACACCTACCATCTCTTGTCAGAGTTGAGAAAATGTTTGAGATGATACATTCCAAGTTTCCTAGAACTTCACAGTTTCTTTTGTGTCCGCTACCTGACAGAAAATAATGAAAGGAATTTAAGAAAGAAGAAGAAAAGCAACATGCATTCATTTGATATGCATCCTTAAGGGCATGCATATCATAGTAGCATCAATTCATTTTTGACAGGTTTGGAGCATTGCTCATCCATCCGAACATAAGAATGATGGAACCTTTTTTCAGTCTATTTATCTATCCGAGAATGAGGAGGATAGAACCCGCTTATCTATTTGAGCATGAGAAGAATAGAACCCGCTTATCCATCCGAGCATAAGGAGGGTGGAATCTTTTTCAGAACCTACTTATCCGTTCGACCATGAGAAGAGCGGAACCAGCTTATCTATCCAAGCATAAAGAGGATGGGACCCTTTTTTCAACCTACTTATCCATTCGAGCATAAGGAGAATAGAACACCTTTTTTAGCTGGCCTATCTTTTTGGGCTTGAGGAGAATAGAACCCATTTATCCATCCAAGCATAAAGAGGATGGAACCCTTTTTCAGCCTGCTTATCTATCCAAGCATGAGGAGGATAGAACCTGCTTATCCGTTCGAGCATAAGGAGCGCGGAACCTGCCAGTCTAGTCAGACATTGAGTGTTGACAGGTTTGGTAATTGGTAAAAATCAGTTTCCTTTGTTTTTGCCCTATTATTGTTTCACCGGAATAACCAAAGAGGGGCAGCTATTTGTTGCGCGTATTGAGTGCTACGCAAGCAATGCAAGTATACACATCGCAAGTAATAAAGTGATATGATAAATATCGAGTATCGTCTCCAAAGGGATTGGTTTGGGCCACTTTACTTAAGTTACTGTACTATAAAAATAAAAACACAATTGATAGTAGAAGTTCTAACTAACGATTAAAGTAAAAGAGCAAGTAAATAAATAAAGATGTAAACAAATGAGAGAGAGTAGGTCAGGTTATTGTGAGTTGAGGTGTGATAGTTAAAAGGATCGTCTCAGTAGATGAGTGCAATGGCAACTTAGTTGCCATGGCAACTAACACAGTTGAGTTGACTAGGCAACTAGTATAACGGTTGTTTGAGCAACTGACTGGGCAAATGCTCGGGGAAACTGGGCGGCAACCTTCAAGGTTCGGCAGAGCGTTCTTCAATGGTTCTTCCTTATCCCTAAGTCGAAACTCTAGCTAATTGTGTATGCCTTGATAATACATCCCTGCGTGAATCAAGGGTGAACAACAACCAATCTTGCGCTCCTCTTAGCCGTTGAAATCCTAAACTTATTCCTAAGCCGGATTAGTCTTCACCATCAATTGATTGAATATAGACCATGTTCATTCGTTTCTTGAATCTAACTCTCCCGATATTAGATAAATAGATGAACTCACGAGATCCTCTCCTAATTTACTCACAAACAAGATTAAAAACCAAGAATGAGCAAACATTGAATTAAAAGTGCAAACTCAAATACCTAAACAAAATCCAATCGTTCTCACAACCACAAAAATACAATAACCCAAGCCAAATAAGATTAGTTCATGGCCGGGTTCGAAAGATATACAAAGAATAATCCTCAACCATGAATCTAACCGAAACAAAGAGGAATAAGAAGAAATCACACAGCCCCTTTGGAAACTCTCCTCAATCGAACATGTTGAGGCTTGCGGCTTGGTCCTCTATTTATAGGGCTAGGTCAAAGTCTTTCTTGAGGAGAAAGCTAAGTTGGAATTAAATATCTAAAAGAGATAAATCTCTTTTATTTAATTCCTCCTAGATCTTCTTCTATTCTTTAGGGATTTAGTCTTCCTTTGACCTCTTCATAGAAATCCAACTCCTTTAGGATTTATCTTTTCTCTACGTCATCTTCGGTTTATCTTCCCATTAATTTCGGCTGCCACATCAGCTTATCCTTTCTTGTCGATAATTGCCCTGGCAAATGGTTCGACATATCTTTCCTGCATTGCTCTGGCAAATGGTTCGGCATATCTTTCCTGCATTGCTCTGGCAACTGGTTCGACATATCCTTCCTGCATTGCTCTGGCAACTGGTTCCAGCCTTGCTTGGGCAATTAGTTCCTGCACACAAAAGCACACCAAAGCAGTATCTTTTTCCACAAAAATCACCAAGTTATGTAATCAAGCTTAACGGTGAAAAGAAACATGAATTAATGCATGAATGACTAATTATGCGACTAATATGAGCCTAAGTCTAAAAATAATATGAGTAAAATAGGTAATAAAAATAGTACTTTTAAACACTTAACACACCCCCAAACTCGAACTATTGCTTGTCCTCAAGCAATGCAAACTAACAATTACCTACCAAGACTTTAATCATCAAAGACATACTTCAAACTTGAATTCAAACCTCAGAACCGTGGCACAAAGTATGATCACCTTTTAATTTTTCGGATAGCACAAAAATTACCCGGAATCAAACCATAATGCTCGTGACAATGTGTGTGCGTAGTTGTGTACAAGTTGATTTTCAAGATTCTATGTGAACAATAGGCTTTTATCAATTTAATTACCGGGGCATTTATTTTTATTTTCACTAGAGCCAATTTGGGCACCTCTTAAATTTGGGCCGGATATGGCTTTTGGGCCTAGTGGGTATATTTAGGTAATGGGTTGTTGGGTATTTATTTGGCTATTGGGTTATGGATTGTAATAGATTATAGACTTTAGAGGCCCAGACATAATTGGGTTATTATAACTGATTTAATAGTGTTTGAGTACATGTCATTAAGAAAATATTAGAAAATAAAATTTGTGGTACACTATAATCTTGAACTTTTAAAATACGTTTCATTTACAAATTTTTAAAATATGTTTGATACAAGAATGTTTTAATTAGGGGTGAATGTTCGATCGAGTCGAGTTAAAAATTTTTGAGTTATTTGAGTTGACACGTTATATTTTACAACTCAAATTTTCTTTAAATTTTTTCAATTCGAGTCGAGTTTATGAAATTCGAGTCGAGTTATCGAGTTCCTGTGTAAATTTAATTATAATTATTTATCATGTTATAGTATGATTTAATTCCAATTTAAACAATTTTATCTAATCATATAAGATATGCATATATATATTTCTTTGTATTTTTTATATGTGGCATATATTTCTTCACATTTTTTATATCAGTATATATATATATGTATATATATAATTGAACAAATTGAGGGACTAGACTCAAACTTAAAAATAAATCTACTAATTACTAAAAAATTTTGAGTTATTCAAGTTCTCATTTTACAACTTAAACTTTATTTGAAATTTTTTGAATCGAGTTTATGAAATTTCGAGTTGAGTTAAAATAAGTCAAGTTTTTTAGCCTCGAATCGAGTCGAAAAATTCAATTTTTTCGATTCGAATTTTGCTCACCCCTAATTTTAACATAAAGAGCTTCGATACACTTATAAGAAAACAAGGGCGGGTCTATCTTATTTATAGGATAGTCTTACATCTAATGGTTATAATTCAGCTAAGTGTCCGGTCATCATATAAGCTCTAGAATAATCTTAGCTTCGGCGTCTAACTCTCCTGGCTGGCGGGCTTCAAAATATTCATCGCCAAGCCCCTTAAGGCCTTCTAAAAGCCTCTTTGGTGTATGTTAAATTACGTTTCTAGTGAGATTTAAATTATAATTTTTTTTAAATAAAGTATCTAATTTTGTAGCTACACTTTTATTAGTATGATAATGGTATAAAAAAAGACACATGACTAAATAATAGATGCATTAAACATTTAATATTTAAGTATTTTCATACAACTCATTCCTAAAAAAATGAGTTCCATTATTATTTTCAATCGGGCCTTAATTATGATTTATTTTTGAACTTTCAAGTACGTTCAACAGTTTAAGTAGTGTTTTTTTAGGATAAAGTACGCAACAGTCACTAAACTATCCTAAAAATATATATAATGATCACCAAACTTTCAAAAGTTATATAATAGTATTAAACTTTAATTTTTGTTACAAAATGATCACTGAACCATTAACTGTTGTTAACTGGGTGACATGGCAGTTACGAAAGTTTTTATAACAGCACATTTAATCCTCAATATTTACATATTCAATCAATTTAGACATCAAGAATGATGGTTAAATTAGGATTAAATTGATTGAATGTGTAAATATAGAGGATTAAATGTGTTATTATTCAAATTTTCGTAACTGTCACTTCATTCAATGAATGAAAGTTAACAGCTCAGTGACCATTTTATAACAAAAATTAAAGTTTAACGCCTATTACGTAACTTTTGAAAGTTTGGTGACCATTTTGTATTTTTGGGATAGTTTAGTGACCATTTGTGTACTTTACCCTTCTTTTCACCTAATTACATGAAATAAAAATATATTATTTAATAAATTTAAAAAATAAATATGTACATATATATTACTTTTATCCCTCAATATTATATATAATTTGCTTTAGAATTTAAGTATTTAAACTCGAACCAAAACTTTTAACATTCTAAACTTTGAAAATACCGTAGTTTTCATTTTTCCTCGGTTGGTACGGTGGCATCAGTTTTAGTGATGGTCGTCAACTATTGATATTTCATTTCCTTACTTTTATATATTTAGTTCTTGTCTTTTTTGATATTTTTTATTTTTCTTCTAGTTTTTTTTATCTTTCTTTGTGACAAACTTTTCCTTTGCCTTGTGGCACACTTCTGCCTTACGGTACCTTATCCTCTACCGTTGTTGCTCGACTCTGATTTTTGGCTTGTCTGTGGTCTTCACTAGTTTGATCCCCTTTTGTGGTTCGTTTGCCGATGAAGTCATATCTGTTTTGCAAAGCAACCTCCAAGATTGTTGGTTTTGCTCACCACTCTCACTTCATTCATGAAGCTTGTATAGTGGCAGATCCAGATTCAAACTATAGGGTCAATTGACCCCACTAAGGGTGTAAATGAATAGAGCGTGAACTGTTCGTGAACCGTTTGTATAAAGTTCATTTATTAAGCTAAATAAACGAGTTTGAACAAAATTTTTATGTTCTTTTAATAAACAAATGGACACGAATAGAGGTGTGTTCGGTTCGTTTATGTTCACAAACAAGCTCGTTTATAAGCTTGTTTACAGGCTCGTTTATGAACTTTTTTATTATCTATATAACACCCTGAAAAAAAATTATTAGTTGCTTGTTGTGGGAATCAAACCCACAACCTAAGGGTGGCAAGGCTAATGACCCATTCAATTGAGTAAGTAGTTGTTGTTGTTTAAGTCTCCCCGAGTTTCTTTTGATTCTTACCTTTCTATTATACCAAGGATAATTAATAGCTCGATCTGCCTTTCCACCTACCAAAATTAATGCCTCAGACCAAAATTATCCAAAAATTTCTTCCCAAACTCTCCTACCAACTTTGTTCAGCCGCCCGTCCGATCTCCCCCACTGCCACGTCGTGGCTGTCACCGTTGGTGTCGTTCTTTCAGCCACTTTACCCCTAATCAAACGCTAGCCGCCACTCACCCTAGTTTGCTATCGTTCACCATTGATTTTGGGTTAAAGGTTCACCGGAACCTTTTGGTTATCGTTGCGGTTTTTGTCTTTTTTTATCGTCGATCGTCGTCCTTTCATTGCACCGTCACCGCCCTTGTGTCCCGTGAATCGGCCGATCAATACCCAACCGGACGATCATCCGTCCGATACCGGCAAGAGCTTTGTCAAAGTTACGTAATAATCTAGCCATTTTGAATCATTTGGGTAACTTCATACCATATTCCGGCCTGTTTGGCTAAGCCTTATGTTCAATATGATTTTGGGTTTAATGATCCTTTCGATAGAATCAGAACATAAGGGTATCTTCGGCAACCGTCTGACAGTTTGATATCGCTGGGTAAGTGAACCGATTCAAGTTCAGACCAAAACCTTGAACCGGCTTGAACCATTTTAAACCGTTTTGAACCCTATAGTAACCAAGCCGAGATTTGACCCAATCCGACCCGGACCCATGTAACCCAAACCCGACCCGCTGACCGAGTCAACCCAGTGAGTTAACTCACCCGATTTAACCCAATTGACCAGTTGACTGATGAAATCAGCTGTCAACACTGACGTCAGCGTTGACTTTGACTGCTGACCATTGACCAAAAGTCAAGTTTTCCCTAAAACTCATATTTTAGGTTTTTCGACATCCAAGTCTGTTTTTGAAGTCCGTTTCACGAAATTCTAACTTGAAAGCCTCTGAATCGACCTTAAACCTGAACATGCATTTGTATTAAGTTACTTCTTTAAAGAAGGGTTATATTGAATAAATGACTAATGTAAATCATTATATGTCGTAAGGTACTTGAGGCTTCCCCGACCGTTCGTCTGCTCAACTCAGCTCCTCACAATCCGCTCATCCGCGTGCCACCGTAGTTACTAGTATTATCTTGTAAAATCTATGAACAATTCAAGTTAGTATTCGTGTCTCGTAGTAACCTTATTCCATTTTGATATAAGATCTAGCACCGTAGCAGAGCGTAGCGAGGCTGGTGCCCGATAGACATTTCTAATCAGCTTTTTGAGGTGTATTCTGTGTGTGGCATATTACTATTTTGCATGAACTATTGATATGATTTCTCTGAGTATATTATGGAATATTCTTTGATTTGAAAGCATGACTACTTTTTTGTTTGAAAGTATGATTACTATATTGTTTTGAGAGCATGACTACGTAATACGTTTGAAAGTATGCCCTATGTCTGATCTAAAATTGAGATATTTGATTTCTGTTTAATGGAGATAATTACATATCTACCATCTGAATTTTGATGATATTGCATATCAAAATGAACTGTTCTACTTGGGGTATACTTTTGGGATATGATTTGAAGTGTCTGCAGTTACAACCCTGATCCAGCTGGTAAAACCCTTCGGTTAAGCTCCTACACCCTGTGGGACTAGGGTAAGTCTTTCTGAACCTAAGGCATTCCCTTGGGTAGGCTCCTACACCCACGGGCCTAGGGTAAGTCCTTAGTATGCCGTTATTGGGTGATTGCATTTTGGTGTTCGGATGAAGGGTAGCTAGGTTTTAATGAAACTTTGGTTGCCTTTATAACATGAACTAAAATGACTTATGAATAATTGAAATTTACATATGTGTTTTATCTACACTTTTGGAACACACTGAGCTCCCTAGCTCACCCCCAAATCTTTCCTTTTCGGATACTTTTAGATAGGCCATCTTAGGACTTGGAACTTAGAGGATCGACACATTCGTACTCATCTTTTGTTGTAATGTTTCTATCTGCCATACTGTCTTTATTTGGGTGACATGAGCCTATATTTTGATATGGTATACTTTACTAGTTTACCCAATGCGGTATTTTTTGTAACTAAATTTTGATACGGTTCTAGACTAAATACTTAGCATTTTATCCTATGGTATATAATTATTATCTGTTATGATACTTTAAATTTGAAATGTTTTCATGGAAGTTTGGGGTTCGTGTTGTGACCTCTTGGAATTTAGATGTAATGCATATGCAGGTATGAGGGGGTTACATTTAGTGGTATGAGAGCTTTTAAATTTTAAAAATTTCAGACTGTGAATGGGTCCTAGAAATTATATTTTATAAAACTTTTTTAAAAATATTTTTCAAAAAAGGTCATGTCATCAAGTTTTATTTGTTTAACTGTGTTCAATACTCTAGTGCCAGTTCTGATCTTAAGTTTTACCTTTTGTAGAGCCGAGATCATCCAATGAGCACTAGACGAGGACGACAACCTGCCCGCAGGTGAGGTCGAGCTGCTAGATTCACTGATCCGATAGATAATATGACTAGTAATCCTCCGACCTTAGTAGTTCCCTCTGCCCCTGTAGATCCTCCCGCCCCTAGAAATCTAACTGTCTGCCTCTGGTATAGATATGATGACTACGGTCAGAGGAGCACATGCATCTCGTACTGAGCCATCGACGATAGTGTCTGATAGGGCTCTCATTAGACAGTTCTTAAAATTGATTCATGGTGCAGTTAGAGCTACTAGAGTTGTGCTTGAGGTCCCTATTTCTTAGACCCTAATCACCAAGGGCTAAGACATTCGATGGCTCTAATGGTGGGAGTCCGTGGTGAGAAGCATCCCTCCCACTTGGCTGACCTGGGACTTTTTCAAGGAACGCTCCAGGAGCCATTTTATCGAAGAACGTTTTCTGAGATAGATGTGGGAGCAGTTTAGGACTCTAACACAGGGGGATATGACTATATCTGAGCATGAGACGAAATTCTTGGACTTCTTGAGGTTTGGATCTAGCTTGGTGCCCACTGAGAAGGAAAAGTGTCACAAGTTTGCACTTGGTCTCCATTATGAGCTGTGTGTACAGGTTATTGGCCATCTTGATAAAGATTTTGATAAGGTTGTAGAGATGGTGAAAGATTTAGATGAGGTTGAGTGGTTGGTCACAGAGGGTGACAGAGTAGACCGAAACCGATCTAGGGGGCCTCATGGCACTGATTCTTCAGCACGTGCGGGTAAGAAGGCTTATACTAACGTACCTCAGAGGAGTGACACCAGTTTTAGCCCTCTAGCCCCTCCACTCTAGGCGGCTAGTAGAGGTGGTTCGTCAGGTTCCTCTTAGACGCCATTTTGTGTGCACTGTGGCAAATGTCATTGGGGAGAGTGTAGGAAGATGGCGGGTACTTGTTTCCGTTGTAGATTCAGAGATCATTTCTTAAAGAGCTACCCAGTTCCACCTTCTACATTTCAGACATCCTCCCAAACTCTTACACGTTCACAAACTACTGTTCAAACTTCGACTAGGGGTCATAGTCAGAGTAGACCTTCTGCATCTACTACTAGGTCTAACACTATAGCCCGATCATATCAGAGTGGGGGCTAGTTCTATCTGAGGCTAGGCAGCCAGCATTTTTGTATGCTACTAGACGTCGGGATGATAGAGATGAGCCAGACATCATTGTAGGTACATTTACCATTTATTCTATTCTATACTTTGCATTGCTCGATAACGGTTCCACATATTCCTATATTTTGAGATCTATTTCCCGAGACATTTAGATCCCAATTGAATCCACTGAGAGTGATTGTGGATAAGGTGTTTAGGTGCTGTCCTCTTGAGGTTCAAGGGGAAATATTTTTTATCGATCTTATGGAACTTCTGTTGGAGGAGTTCTATATGATTCTGGGTATGGATCGGTTGGCGGGGCATCGAGCTATTTTGGATTGTGAGTCCAAAAGTAAAACTCTAAAGACTTCTGATGGTCGATCAGTGGTTTTAGTTGGTGAGCGTCGAGGTTACCTATCCAATGTGGTATTTGCTCTGACTGCTGACATAACAATTTAGAAGGGATATGAGACCTTCATTGCTTGCTTCCTAAACACGAAGGGTTCTCTATCCAATATTGAGAAAATTTGCATTGTTAGTGAGTTTCCTAATGTCTCTCCTAAAGAGTTGCCTAGGTTACCACCAGATATGGATGTCGAGTTTGAGACCTATCTGGGATCTGCACCGGTGTATATGAATCCTTATCGATGGCTCCTAAGAAGCTTAAAGAGCTAAAAGTTCAGTTGCAAGAGTTGCTTGATCGAGGTTTCAATCGACCTAGCTCTTCACCTTGGAGAGATCAAGTCCTATTTGCTAAGAAGAAAGATGGTTCACTCCGGTTATGCATCGATTATCAGAAGTTAAACAAGTTGACCGTGAAGAACAAATATCCATTACCTAGGATTGACAACTTGTTTGATCAATTTCGGGGAGCTACATCCTTCTCGAAGATTCATCTTCGATCTGGGTACTATCAGCTGAAGATAAAAGGTTCTGATGTTGCTAAGACGGTTATCCGTACTAGATATGGGCATTACGAGTTCCTAGTGATGCCTTTTGGTCTTACTAATGCACCAACTGCTTTATGGACATGATGAACCGTGTATTCCTGCCATACATAGATTAGTTTGTTGTAGTGTTCATCGATGATATCTTGGTCAATTCTCAGATAGAGGCAGAGCATGATGAGCATCTAAGGATTGTTCTGTAAACCTTGAGAGTGCATCGTCGGTATACTAAGCTGAGCAAGTGTGAATTTTGGCTTAGGGAAGTGACATTTCTAGCGAATGTTGTATCTACTCGAAGTATCCAGGTCGATCCAAGTAAGATCGAGGCTATCACCAGTTAGAAGCAACCCATGAATGTCTTAGAGATTCGTAGCTTTTGGGGTTTAGCGAGATGTTACCGACGCTTTGTCAAGGGTTTCTCCATCTTTTCCACACCTTTGAAAAAGTTGTTGAGGAAGAATGTTCCTTTCGTTTGGACTGACGATCGACATGCTATTTTTGAGAAATTGAAGACAGTTTTGACCCAAGCTCTGGTTCTGACACAACCCGAGTCTAGAAAGGACTTCTCAGTCTATAGCGATGCTTCACACTCCGGGATTGGTAGTGTACTGATGTAGGATGGGAAGGTAGTTGCTTATGCATCACATTAGTTGAGGCCGCATAGGTGTAATTATCCTACCCACGACTTTGAGTTAGCCTCAGTGGTCTTTGCTTTGAAGATTTGGAGGCATTATCTTTACGGACAAAAGTGTTATATCTATACTGATCACAAGAGCTTGAAGTATCTTCTTATTCAGAAGAAGTTAAATCTGAGGCAACGTCGTTGGCTTGAGCTCTTTAAGGACTATGATTGTGAGTTTGAGTATCATCTGGGGAAAGCCAATGTTGTGGTTGTTTTTTTTGAGCCGTAATACTATTTCTAACTTGAGATCTTTGTTTGCCATGATGAGTATTTATGATGATGGCAGTTTACTGACAGAGTTGCAAGTTAAGCTGACTTTGGCCGAGGAGATTAAGGTTAAACAGCTCTTAGACAACTCCTTATTACCTATCATACAACAAATTGATGAAGGATCTACATCTGCCTATAGTTTTGATCAGGATGGGGTTTTGTGCCTTAAGGGTTGTTATTGTGTTCCTGATGATGCCGACTTGACGCAAACCATTCTCAGTGAAGCTCACGACAGTCTCTATGCCATGCATCCCGGTGGGGATAAGATGTATCAGAATTTAAGGCAGAGGTATCGTTAGGTAGCATAAAGAAAGATATATCTGATTATGTGTTGCGGTGTATGACTTGCCAGACTGTTAAGGTAGAACATTGATAAGTCTTTAATTTGCATGTTTTTCAAATATTAAATCCAATGTTTTAGTACATTAACTTATCCTAAAGCCCTTAATTCGGTTGCTTTTTTGGTTTTGTAGGTTTTTTCGGCCTTAAAGACGTTTTATATGTAAAAGCCCAATTTTAGCACCACTTTGGCGTCATTGGGAAATTTATCACACAAAACCAGTAGCACTCGCGAAATAAGGCATGGGCACAGAGCGGTATAAACTTTTTGACTTGGAGGACAAGCAATCCTACTATAAGTGGACTTCTACTTTTACCATAATTAGAGTAGTTTAGGATTGTTGTATTTAATGTAAAGTCTTCCCCTTTATTTTTCCCTATAAATAGAGATCAAAGGGTGAAGAAAAATAACCAAGTAGCCAAACCCTAAGTTAACCAAAACTCTCTCCCTCTTCTTGTTGTCGCTGACCACCATGAGTGGCTAAACCCTTCTTTCTAGTCAAGTGTAGTTACAAGGATATTATTTCAAGCTTTTAGTGAGATTTCTTGTTCCCTAATTATCTTCATCTTCATTCAAGTATTCTCATATCTTTTGTGCTTCATCTTCATGAGTATGTTTGGTTAAATATATGCTACAACCAATTCAATGGTATTTGATACAAGTGGTAAAGAAATTCAGGTTTGATTTCTAAAGGTATGAATTCATGTTCTTAATAAGTTAACGGGTTTGTGCTTAGGAAGAATGTACGTTTTGGGTCTCTTAAAGATCATTAATTCTATTTGATAGATTATAATTCTTTAGTGGTATCTAGGGATTTAATCTTGATAATAAGAGTTAATCTTTTAATGGTATTTGATTGATTGTCTAACTTAGAAGAGATTGGGTTATTTGGTGGTATTCATTTAATCTAAAACCAAGCTATTTGAGATTGATGTTGATTTATCTTTTGTGGGTCAATGATCTAAATCCATGATTTAATATTCCAAGTTCTACCTTGACTAGAGTTCCAATTTATATTGATTTCTTCCTTAATTCAATTGATTTCTCCAAATCAAACACAAAACCCCCTTTTACTTTAATTGCTTTACTTGTGAATTTAACCTCTTAACCGCTCTCTATGGGATCGACCCTACTTGCCGCTACTACAAATCCAAAGAACAATTAGGTATTATTTTTTGACGGATTTGACACCCATCAAAAATTGGCGCCGTTGCCGGGGAGGGGTGTCAAGAAGCTAATTTCACTTTTGTTTTAGTTTATTTTATTTTCTTTTTCTACTTTTATGCTTCGTTCTTCTCTTGCAAACAAGAATCTTTTGTTCGATCCTGATATTTACAAAACCGAAAGACGATTAAGGAAGGAGAAAAGCAAAGCAAACAAATGACCACACAAGGACACTTGGAAGCTAACTTGGAGAACACTCAAACTGAAACACCCCTTGAAACCGACAACATGGCTGAACAAACTCTTCAAGAACTTGCAGCACCTAAAACCGCTACACAACCACTTTGCATTAATTACCAAGATCCTAAAGTACCTTTCTAATTAAAATCTGGACAAATACATCTTTTTCCTACTTTCAAAGGAATCGAGAATAAGAATCCTTACAAACACTTGAAGGAATTCCATATGGTGTGCTCAAGCATGAAACCCCACAATGTCACCATGAATCAAGTTAAGCTACGGACATTTCCATTCTCTCTAGCCGATCATGACAAACATTGGTTATATTACATACCATCCGAATCAATTAAAACATGGATAGACATGGCGAGGCTTTTCCTCAAAAAATATTTTCCAGCCTCGAGAGCCACAAACATTAGAAAAGAAATTTGTGGAATTCGACAAAAAGATTTTGAGACACTTCATGACTATAGGGAACGATTCAAACAACTTTGTGCAAGCTGTCTGCAACATGGAGTGTCCGACCAACTTCTCATCCAATATTTCTATGAGGGTTTATTACCCATGGAAAGAAGGATGGTGGATGCCACAAGTGGAGGATCAATCGTAAACAAGACTCCTACCCAAGCCAAAGACCTCATCAACATTATGGCCGTAAACTCTCAACAATTTGGGTCAACACATGACACCGTCTCTCGACGTGTAAATGAGGTAAATGTCTCTTCCCTTGAAAATAAGATTTCGAATCTAACCACTCTTGTTCAAAAACTGGCATTAGGTAATGCACAACAAGTCAAGGCATATGGGATTTGCACAAAGCAAGATCATGCAACCGATATGTGCCCCACACTCAAAGAAGAAAGTACCGAAGAAGCCAACACCATAAGAGAATTTTACGGTCAAAAGAAGTATAATCCGTACTTAAATTCATACAATTCGGGCAGGAAAGACAATCCAAATATGAGCTATGGGCAAAAGAGCAATCAACAAGGAGGTTACACACAACCACCCTTGGAAGATGTCGTGTAAAAACTGTTCACAACCTCGACCAATTCAAACAAGAGACGAGGTCAAGTATAAAAAACCTTGAAACGCAAGTAAATCAAATTGCCTTATCTCTTAGTCAATCTGAAACTCAAGGTAAGTTACCTTCTCAAACTATTGTGAATCCGAAACAAAATGTGAATGCAATTACTTTGAGAAGTGGCAAGAATTTTGCAGGATTCTTCACCTAAGGAGGACACCGAAAAGGAAGAAGTGAAGGCTAGGAAACTGAAAAATTGTTAGCAAACCCCTTTTCCCAACAAGGATGGAAAATCGCACAAGGCTGAATCGGTGAAGGGAGATGTTGACACAAGCAAGGCAACTCAGCCCATCATTTTTCAACCACCTTTTCCTCAAAGGTTCTCAAAGACCAAGAAAAAGGAGCAAGAAAAAAAATTCTTGAGACATTCTGCAAGGTCGAGGTAAATATTCCATTAATTGATGCGATAAAACAAATCTCTCGCTATGTAAAATTTCTCAAAGAATTTTGCACGAACAAGAGGATGTTGAATGGTAATGAAAAGGTGAGAATGTATCTGTCGTACTTAGTAGGAAACTTCCTCAAAAATGCGAAGATGCAAGTATGTTCACTATCCCATGTCAAATCGGCAAAGTAAAAATAAAAAATACCATGTTAGATTTAGGAGCATCCATTAATGTTATGCCTTATTCTATTTATTCTGCTAACAAAATGGATCCTCTTAAGAGAACAGGTGTAACCTTACAACTTGCTGACCGATCAAATGTTTACCCTATGGGAGTTTTGGAGGACGTTTTAGTACAAGTCAAAGAACTTGTATTTCTTGTTGATTTCTATGTCCTGGACGTGGAAGAGAATGATCCTACCAACCCTAATTTGATCTTGCTAGGGAGGTCGTTCATGGAAACATCCAAGACAATAATCAATGTGCATGATGGTACACTTGCCATGGATTTCGATGGAGAACTCATAAATTTTAATATCTATGATGCAATGAAATATCCTAATGATGCATGTTCTTTATTTGCTTTGGATATTACTAAACCTTTGATGCAGGACAATTCCCATCCATCTTATCAAAAAGCTGATCTTGATCCAAGAATTATTCCAATCAAAGCCAGGCCGCCCGACAAGCCTCTAACACACAAACTATGGAAAGAAAAAGTGTTCAAGTTCATCAAGGATAAACCTCCTGACGAACATCTTCTCGCCACAATATGAGAAATTGAGGGAGTTATGTCTAGCCAAAGACATTAAAGAAAGACGCTTCTTGGCAGGCAACCTATAGTTTTTTATTATTATGTCTTTAGTTTAAGTTTTTATATATTTTAATTTCATTAATTAATGCAATTTTTATTTCTTAGGTACATGGGGTAGAAGAACTCTGGACATAAGGCGTGCCCACGCTGCGAAAATTTCATGATAATTTTTGGAGGGAATTTTTACCGCCGGTGGAAAAGCAAAAATTAGTGAAAAAATTTGGCTTCTCCTCATACAAATAGGTGCCAAAATTTTGGAAAGAATGAAAGAAAGGTTTGCTTTAATTTAGAAGTCTATCATCTTTAAGTCTTTCAATCCAATCAAAACTTTCCATCTTTAACCTTTCTTGTTTTCCAAGATGTTGAGATTCTTTATAAAGAAATATCACCTATTCACTTTTCATCTACTATATTCTTTCATAAATTCACCCTTGTTCTTGTTCTACAAGAAAAAGGATTTATCTTTCTCTTTTCTTAAGGATCTTCAAAAGACCAAAGGCAATCTCTCCAAGAAATCATTC
The DNA here is from genome assembly GCA_019671005.1 of Hibiscus mutabilis. Lineage (NCBI taxonomy): Eukaryota > Viridiplantae > Streptophyta > Magnoliopsida > Malvales > Malvaceae > Hibiscus > Hibiscus mutabilis. Next base: position 68,848,675 of record CM033721.1, on the reverse strand, counting down.
AAGCATCCCAAGAATGAAGATTCAAGAAAGGAGGCATGGAGGACGGGTCCCCGAACAGCCGACCAGTGCCTTATAGAACCATGGAGGAAGCCTCATCTTCGCAAAGCCATCATCGCCGAGCAGCGCCTAGCTCTCTTGGAATATCAAATGTGAAGAGTAAAGGCGAATCAAAGGGCATTCTTTGAGCATGCAGACTTTATCCCACTGCACCCCTACACCCCCTAAAACTGCCGCATGAGGGAGCACTCTTCTCCCTTAACTTTTTATTTGCTTTTTTTTATTTTCTGCATGTAGGTTAGGAAACATTCAGGACAATGTTAGATTTAAGTGGGGGGTTAAATTTGATTTGCTTAATTTGTGCTAAAACCATGGGATATAGTTGTGTGAAATTGCATACTTTTTGATGAATTTAAGTATTACTTTCACATAAAAAAATTGTCTTGAACTTAACATGTTGAGATTTTTAAGAAAATTGGATCCCTAGGTAAAGATGAGATTGATATGGGAAGTAAAATAGGATTGATTAGATCTTGTTAGACTTGCAAATTGTTTCTCATATTAATTGATTCGATAGTCGGATGGATAAAAGTTGGACACAACAAACAACTTTGTGGGACTTGAGCCTTAACAAGCATATATCTTGTGCTTTATATTTATTCATTGAGTGTTTGTCAAGCATGATTAGATTTTTTCTAGAACTTGCAACGTTATACATGTTGAGACCACAAAGGATCAAATTACTTGAGATGATTAAGGCACTTAGGTATGAACCTTGAGCCAAAAAGCTTACATGGATAAATATGACCATTAGAGAACCACTTTTGAGCCTAAGCCTTTTGTTTGGAAATGAACCACATTACAAGCCTAATTCTCTTTTGTTGATTTCCCCAATTAGCACCCGAAATTGATGAACTACACACTTACTTAAAAAAAGAAAAAAATCAAGCAAAAGAAAAAGAAAAGGGAGAAAATCTTGAAAACAAGGAAAAGAAAAAAAATCAAAGAAAAATTGTCTTGTTTGTTCAAAAAGAAAATTCAAAGAAAACAAAAGACAAAAAATGTGAAAAAAGTATGAATCCTTGTTTCTCCCAAAATTAAATTTTTGCATAAGCTTGATACAAAAGGGGGAAAAGGAGTGTAAAGTTCTTCGATTTAAAAAGCCTAAAAGTCTTTCTCATCATACCTTATCCTCAGCCCCGTTACAACCAAATTTAAAGACCTTTTGATCTTGTAATTCGATCCAACTAGTGGTGGAAATGTGATATATTTGCAAGACCATGGTAAGTCTCGTTTCATGCTTTGACTTGAGTGTTGTTGTCCTTAAGCACTTTGAGAGATATTGAGTGAATCCCTTGTGAGGGTGTTTGATTTTATTCTATCTTGACTTCATGATAATTAGTTGGGATATTATTTTCTTGTTCTAATTTGCAAATCATGATTTATTACTTCTCTTATCCTTTCTTCATTACCGAAAAGACCCTAGATCTTGAATTTCAATATGCATGAGGACAAGCATAATCTAAGTGTGGGGGTATATGATAAGTCATTAATTTGTATGTTTTCATATATTAAATCCTATGTTTTAGTACATTAACTTATCCTAAAGCCCTTAATTCTGTTCCTATTTGGTTTTGCAGGTGTTTTTGGGCCTTAAAGATGTTTTATACGTAAAAGCGCAGTTTTAGCACCACTTTGGCGTCATTGGGAAATTTATCACGCAAAACTAGTAGCACTCGCGAAATAAGGCGTGGGCACGGTGCGGCACAAACTTTTTGACTTGGAGGACAAGTAATCCTAGTACAAGTGGACTTCTACTTTTACCATAATTAGAGTAGTTTAGGGTTGTTGTATTTAATGTAAAGTCTTCCCCTTTATTTTTCCCAATAAATAGAGATCAAAGGGTGAAGAAAAATAACCAGGTAGCCAAACTCTAAATTAGCCAAAACTCCCCCTCTTCTTGTTGTCGCCGACCACCATGAGTGGCTAAACCCTTCTTTCTAGTCAAGTGTAGCTACAAGGATATTATTTCAACCGTTTAGTGAGATTTCTTGTTCCCTAATTATCTTCATCTTCATTCAAGTATTTTCATATCTTTTGTGCTTCATCTTCATGTGTATGTTTGGTTAAATATATGCTACAACCAATTCAATGGTATTTGATACAAGTGGTAAAGAAATTTGGGTTTGATTTCTAAAGGCATGAATTCATGTTCTTAATAAGTTAATAGATTTGTGCTTAGGAAGAATATGTGTTTTGGGTCTCTTAAAGATCATTAATGCTATTTGATAGATTATAATTCTTTAGTGGTATCTAGGGATTTAATCTTGATAATAAGAGTTAATCTTTTAATGGTATGTAATTGATTGTCTAACTTAAAAGAGATTGGGTTATTTGGTGGTATTCATTTAATCTAAAACCAAGCTATTTGAGATTGATGTTGATTTATCTTTTGTGGGTCAATGATCTAAATCCTTGATTTAATATTCCAAGTTCTACCTTGACTAGAGTTCCAATTTATATTAATTTCTTCCTTAATTCAATTCCTTTCTTCAAATCAAACACAACCCCCTTTTTACTTTAATTTCTTTATTGTGAATTTAACCTCTTAACCGCTCTCTGTGGGATCGACCCTACTTGCCTCTACTACAAATCTAAAAAAAAGTAGGTATTATTTTTTTATGGATTCGACACCCATCAAACATCAACATTGGTTCGGTTTGTTGTAGCCCATTAAGATTCCCGAGTGGAAATAGGAGCATATCACGATGGACTTTTTTACCGAGTTACCTTTGACTCCTCTTAAAAAAGATTATGTCTAGGTGATTGTTGACCGACTCACCAACTTAGCTCACTTCATCCCTGTTCGAGTTACTTATTCTCTAGAGAAGTTGGCTAGGTTGTATATCTCAGAGATTGTCAGACTGCATGGTGTACCCTTATCTATCATCTCTGATCGAGATCTGAGGTTCACTTCTTATTTATGGTTGGCCTTGCATAATGCTTTGGGTACACGTATGAATTTCAGTATATCCTTTCATTTCCAAACTAATGGGCAGTCAAAGAGGGTGATTCAAATTCTAGAGGATATGTTACGGGGATGTATGATTAACTTTCGTGGTAGCTGGGAAGATTTCTTGCCCTTGGCCGAGTTTGCGTATAATAACAGTTATCAGGCTAGCATCCGTATGGCACCGTATAAGGCTATGTATGGTCGCAAGTGTCGTACTCCTATCTGTTGGACTGAGATGTGTGATCGGAAGACTTTGGGTCCGGAGTTGATCCAAGAGACCGAGGAGACTGTCAAATTGATATGAGGTCATCTGAGGGAAGCTTTTGACGAAAAAAAAATCTTATGATGATCAAATGAGAAAGGATATTGAGTTCGAGGCTGGTGATCAGGTTTTTCTGAAGGTATCTAATAAGTGTTTAAAAGTACTATTTTTCTTACACTTTTTACTCATATTATTGTTAGACTTAGGCTCATATTAGTTGCATAATTAGTCATTCATGCATTAATTCATGTTTCCTTCCATCGTTGAGCTTGATTATATAACTTGGTAATTTTCGTGGGAAAAGATGCTGCTTTGGTGTGTTTTGTGTGTATGTGCAGAATCACTTGCCAAAGCAAGGCTAGAACCAGTTGCCAGGGCAATGCATGAAGGAGATGTCGAGCTAGTTGCCAGGGCAATGCATGAAGGAGATGCTGAGCTAGTTTCCAGGGCAATTTTGGACAAAAAATAAGGGGATATGGTAGTCGAAATTGATGACTAGACAAGCCCAAGATGACGTGGAGCAATGCTAAATCCCAAAGGAGTTTGATTTCCATGAAGAGGTTAAAGAGGAATTAAATCCCAAGAAGATAGAAGAAGTTCTAGAAGGAATATAAATATAATAAAGAATTATATTCTTTAAAGATAATTTAATTCCAACTTAACTTCCTCATCAAAGAAGGACTTTGACCTAGCCCTATAAATTAGAGGCCATGCCGTCAACTCCAAGGGGAGAGAGTAGAGAGAATTTTCGACAAGCTTCAAGGGGAGATCTCGACAACAAGGCTTCATCCATTCTTCATCTTTTTCTTTCTTGATTTAATTAGGTTCATGCTAGGAATTCTTTATCTTGTGTTTCTTTGGAACCTAGCCATGAACTAAATCTATTTGGCTAAGGTTATGGTGTTTGTGGTTGTGAGAAACAATTGGATTTTGTTTAGGTAATAAGAGTTTGCACTTTTCTATTCAAGGTTTATTCATTCTTGGTTCTTATTCTTGTTTGCGAGTGAATTGGGAGAGGATCTCGTAACTTCATCTATTTATCTAATATCGGGAGAGTTAGATTCAAGAAATGAATGAGTATGATCTTTATTCAATCTATTGATGGTGAAGATTAATCCGGCCTAGGAATAAGTTAAGGATTTCAACGGCTAAGAGGGGCGCAAGATTGGTTGTTGTTCACCCTTGACTCACGCAGGGATGTATTATCAAGGCATGCACAAGTAGCTAGAGTTTCGACTTAGGGATAAGAAGAAACCATTGAAGAACGCTATGCCGAACCTTGAAGTTGCTGCCCAGACGCCCAAGTAGTTACCCAGCTAGTCGCCCAGGCAACCATCGATTAGTTGCCAAGGCAACCCTGCTGTGCAAGTTGCCACGACAACTGAGTTGCCCTTGCACTCTTTTACCAAGACGATCCAATCGGCTATCACACCTCAACTCACGATAACCTGGCCTATTCTCTCTCACTTGATCTCATCTATTCCTTTACTTTATTTCTTTCTAGTTTAGTTGTTAGTTAAACTCATACAATCTTCTACTTGTGTTTTCTTTTACTTTTTACAGTGCAAGAGATTAGATTCTTGAAGTGGCACTAATCCCTGTAGAGACGATATCTTTTATACTATAACTTACGACGTGTACACTTGCACATTTACGGAGCACTTATTACGCGCAACAAGTTTTTGGCGACGCTGCCGGGGATTGGCAATAGCGACTTTGTTTTTATTTTCTTGCACTTTCTTTTTATTTTTCTTGTTTAAGATTCAAAGGGTTAACAAAATTTGGTTTTGCATTGGTATATGACCATGGCGAGACCGATTACACCAGAATATCCCTTTGATCCATAAATCGAACGAACCTTACAAAGACTCAGATGAAGGTTAAGAGTAGCAATGGCTAATCAAGACGGCAATATGAATCAAGATGTTCCAGCAGGAGGAGTGATTCTTGCACGAAACAGAACTATTCGAGACTATCTTGAAGAAGATCTTGATGGACTTAATCCAGGAGTTGTCGCACTTGAAATTGAAGCCGACCACTTTGAGTTGAAGCCGGTGATGTTTAATATGATCAACACAATTGGTCAATTTGGCCGCTCAGCAACTGAAGATGCACGACAACATCTTAAATCTTTCCTCGAGATTTGCAACTCATTTAAAATACACAGAGTCACCCCCGATGTTTTACGACTAAGATTATTCCCCTATTCACTGAGGGATAGGGAGAAAGCATGGTTGAATAGTATTCCTGCCGGATCAATGGGATCTTGGACCGATCTTTGTCATGATTTCCTTGCTCGATTTAATCCTACAAATTTGATTGATAAGCTTTGTAACAAAATTACTTCTTTTCGGCAGGCAGATGATGAATCCATGTACGAGGCTTGGGAGCCGCGATATAGAGAACTTCTACACAAATGCCCCCTACACAGATTCCCAGTGTGGACACAAGTAACAATGTTTTACAACGCTGTGAATACACCAACAAGGATGATGCTAGATGCTTCGGAAAACGGCATACTCCTAGATAAGTCACCGGACGAAGCAATACAAATTCTAAACAGGCTTGCCAAGAATGATTATCAATTCCCCTCTACTAGAAGATGAGGAGTTAGACGCCAAGCCACAATACATAAACTGGGATCATCAGACTCAATTTCGGCACAATTGGCCACTTTAACCAAGTTGGTCCAGAACATGCAGAAACCAAACAACACACATGAGATCAAGGTAATGTATGCAGAATCTGAAATCCAGCTTTTATGTGGGGAATTACAACCGGAACAACAATGTGATGTCCAACACATACAATCCAGCTTGGAAGAGGCACCCGAATTTTTCATGGAGTAATCCCAACAATGCTCTAAACCAGAACAATCAGAATGCACAAGCATCGGGATTCTAGCAGAATATGCCACGGCAACAGTTGCCGCAGTAACAACCGACAACATCCAGTTCTTTGGAAAATTCTCTCAATGCTTTTATGTTGAAAACTGAATCTTATATGGCTGAGAATAGTAACTTCATAGAAAAAATTGATGCTTTTATTACCAGGACCGAGATGAGATTGCAAAACCAAGAGGCGGCAATCAAATCATTGGAAAATCAAGTTGGACAATTTGCTCAAAACCTGAATACTAGACTGCAAGGAGGTTTACCTAGCGATACTGAAGTCGCAAGAGGAACTGGCCATGAGCAGTGTAAGGCGATCACCACTAGAAGTTGCCAACAACTTAAAGAGGCTCAAACTCGCTCATCAAACAAAACTCCACAAAAAGATCAAGATGAACCCAGCAGTAAAGCCTCAGATGCTGAACCAGGAATTGCCACGGCAACCGGCAATAAGCATGCCTCGGTAACTCGGCGATAAGGATGCCTAGACAACTTGCGCTAAGCATGCCTTAGCAACCCCAGTTGACAATGCCTCGGCAACTCTAGTTGTCCCTGCAATGCCTTCAATCAGGTTCCAAACAAATGAAAGGATCGAAGATATCCAACTTCCACCACCATTCCCACAAAGGTTGAAGCGACAAAAGTAAGAATATCAATTCAAAAAGTTTCTTGATATCCTCAAGAAAATCCACATCAACTTGCCATTGGTTGAAGCAATTGAACAAATGCCGAAATATCAATTCAAAAAGTTTCTTGATATCCTCAAGCAAATCCATATTAACTTGTCAAGAAAACCTTCACATGCCCATACGATACTTATGCTTTCCGAAGGATACCGTTCGGATTGTGTAACGCCCCAGCAACCTTCCAAAGATGCACGATGGCACTCTTTTCAGATACGGTCAAAGACTTCCTTGAGATCTTCATGGATGATTTTTCTGTTTTTGGTAATGACTTCGATAGTTGCCTCGGCAATTTAGAGAATGTGTTGGCCAGATGTGAAGAAACAAATTTTGTCCTCAATTGGGAGAAGTGCAATTTTATGGTAGATGAAGGAATAGTGCTCGGCCACAAGATTTCATCCAAGGGAATTGAAGTAGACAAAGCCAAGGTGGACGTGGTTGAGAGATTACCCCCACCAAGTTCGGTCAAAGGAATTCGAAGCTTTCTTGGACATGCAAGTTTTTACAGGAGGTTCATTCATAATTTTCTAAAATTACTAAACCATTTGTGCAATTTGCTTGAACATGATAAAGTCTTCAATTTTGATGATTCTTGCACCCAAGCATTCGAAACCCTAAAGGAAAAGCTTGTCTCGGCACCCATTGTCGTTCCACCAGATTGGACGCTACCTTTTGAGCTCATGTGTGATGCAAGTAATTTTGCGGTAGGAGCAGTCCTAGTCCAACGCACAGGTAAGACCTTCCATGTGATATACTACGCCAGTAAAACTCTTAATAGTGCTCAAGTGAATTACACAACAACGAAGAAAGAGTTACTAGCTGTAGTTTTCGTATTTGACAAGTTCTGATCCTATTTGATTGGTACAAAGGTAATTGTTCATACGGGCCATTCGGCAATTAACTATCTATTTGCTAAAAAGGATGCCAAACCTCATTTGATTCGTTGGATAATGCTTTTACAAGAATTTGATATTGAAATTAAGGACAGGAAAGGAACAGAAAATCAAGTGGCTGATCACTTATCACGTTTAGAACGCAATAGGGAGGAGGACGCGGATTTAGAGATATGCGATGCATTCCCGGATGAGCAACTTTTAGTTGCCTCAGCAACCATGGGTGCACATGGCTCGGCAACCATCGACGCCACAAAAGCTCCTGACGCGCACGCCTCGGCAACCATAGATGTGCATACCTCGACAACCCTCGACGCCTCGACAACTCTTGACACACACACCCGGAAACCATTGATGCGCACGCCTCGGCAACCCTCAACGCCACAGTAGCTCTTGACGCGCACGCCTCGGAAACTCCAGACGAGCACGCCTCAGCAACCCTTGACACGCATGCCTCGGCAACCCTAGACACGCATGCCGCGACAACTTTAGGCGCACACGCCTCGGCAATCTTGGGAGCAGTCACCACGGCACCACATGCCTCGACAATACCCTGGTACGCAGATTTAGTTAATTTCCTTGTTTGTGGTATTTTACCTTATGGCCTTACTCACCAAGGGGAGAAGTGGTTCCGCCATGATGCTAAGCATTACTTTTGGGACGAGCCTATTTTGTTTAAACAATGTACAGATCAGGTTATACGCTGATGTGTCCCTAAAGAAGAGCAGAAAAATGTACTCCGACAATGCTATTCTTCACCCTATGGAGGACATTTTGGAGGAACTCGTACCGCGGCCAAAGTTTTGCAATCTGGTTTGTATTGGCCAACACTGTACAAAGATGCCCAAGAGTTTTACAAGCAATGTGATCGTTGCCAGAGGATGGGCAATATCTCTAGACGACATGAGATGCCGCTCCAAAACATTATCGAGGTGGAATTATTCGATGTATGAGGGATTGATTTTATGGGACCTTTCCCATCTTCATTCGGCAACCTCTACATTCTACTTGTTGTTGACTACGTGTCTAAATGGGTTGAGGCAGCTGCAATCCCCAACAACGATTCCAAAACCGTGCAACGATTCTTGCAGAAAAACATATTGACACAGTTTGGGATGCCGAGAGCAATTATCAGTGATGAAGGGAAGCATTTTGACAACAGACTTATTGCCAAGATGTTGCAACACTTCGGCGTATCACACAAGATTGCCACGGTATATCACCCACAAACCAATGGGCAAGCAGAAATTTCCAACAGGGAATTGAAGGGTATACTCGAGAAAGTTGTAAATCCCTCTAGGAAGGATTGGTTAGTAAGACTCGATGATGCACTTTGGGCATATCGCACTACATTCAAAACACCCTTAGGTATGTCCCCCTTCTGACTTGTCTATGGCAAAACATGCCATCTACCGGTGGAAATCGAACACAAGGCATATTGGGCAATCAACACCATGAATATGGATTGGGAAAGTGCCGGACAAAAGCGTTTGTTGGAACTCAATGAGATAGAAGAATTTCGTGCACTCGCCTACAACAATGCACGAATCTACAAGGAGAAAACAAAGCAATGGCATGACAAGAAACTATTGCCGCGACAATTCATGCCAGGGCAACTAGTTCTCTTATTCAATTCTAGGCTAAAACTTTTCCCGAAATCTGAAATCAAGATGGTCGGGACCATTCGAAGTTGTCAAATCGTTCTCCCATGGTGCCGTGATAATCAAGTCCACACTGACAAACATGAATTCAAAGTTAATGGACAAAGATTAAAGCACTACAATGGTGCCCATGTGGAACGTAACAAAGAAGTGGTTACCTTAGGAGATGCATGAGCATGCTCTCCTTTCGATGTTTTATTTATTTTTATTTTTATTTTTTTCAAACTAATTGATTTTTATTTCTTTATTATTTTCGATTATTTATTTTTTTAGGATAGATTTATTTTCTTTAAGATTAAAACTACATCTTTCATATTCATCTTTTTAAGTTTAAGAATCCCTTTACACATCTTTATTTATTTTCTTTTATTAATTTATCCTTAATTTTAATCCTTATTTGATTTGACTTTGAATTGTAGGAAAAGAGTTCAAGATAAAGAGGAATTTTGATTCAAGAATGAAACTTCTTCAACAAGGAAATTAATGGGATGAATCTAAGGCTTATATAAAGCCTCCAACTTACCCTAAATAAACCCCCTAGCCGTCACCCTTCCCCTAAACCGAAACCCTCTTTTTCTCCTTTCCAAAATTAATCTCACCCACCATATTTACTACCTATCTTTTCTATATAACCCATCACCCTTAACTTCTAAGAAACCTATTCTTACTTTTCATCTTGCAACTCTTTAGTTTCTTTTATTTTCTTTTCTTTGTTTTTACAAAACTCACAACCAAGATCATTCATGGCATCCAAAATTAAATTTTTGGTTCATCCAAGTTCCTCCAAAGAACCAAGATACAAGAAGTTTGCTACACCGGTGGTTCAAGAAAGATTTCACTCCAAGTTTGAAAGCCAGAATATTTGCGAAGAGCAAGGCTTTGAATACTCCAACTCTCATCAAGATTTCGGCCTTGAACCATTCATCTTCGAGAGGATTGCACATCAAAAGTGGCAAATCTTTTGCCATCAATCAGAACCGGGTAACATCTCATGGCTCAAAAGATAAGGGTTCTCTTTTCTTACCTTGCTTAATTTCCAATCTTTGCAAGGATATGCATGTCCCAAGTGAGTCCACCGATGAAAATGCCCTACCAAAGTCCGGCTGGAATCAAGCACAAATCCGAAAGCTAATGGGAGAGGCACCGGTAAAATCATCAAGGCCTCCAATTGCCACGGCAACCTCTGCCGCCTCGGTAACCCCTAATGCCCGGGCAACTCGGCCATCAACCCCGGGACACTTTGAAGCACTCTTGAAACCATTGGCGAGCCACCTTAGGCAAATTGAAGACCGAAAACTAATGTTCATGCGGTACATGAAGGAGCACAACAATGCCATCACCCAAGTCATCCTAGAAAAGTACCCGAACAGCTGTGTGCCGTTCCCAATTTTTCCTGCCAAGATCCTTGCCCCAGCAACCAATGAAGCAGTCGCCACGGCAACCGCAACAGATGATGCCGCGGCAACCTACACCATGCCTGCCCAAGCAGATGCCACGGCAACTAACACTGAAGATGCCACGGCAACCAAAGCTAAAGACGCCTCGGCAACCATTGCAAAAGCCAAAGGTAAAGCACATATGCCCGAATCAACTCGTACGGAATCATTGTCTAATTTTTTAGATTCGGACGAGTCCTCCATTGCACCAACAAAGACCGCACCAATCGAATCCTCCAAGCGAAAAGCCAATGACATTGATAAAGAGGACAACTCCGCACGAAGATCAATTCCACCATCAGCAACAAAGAAACAACCATCGCGTTCAAGCAAGAGAATCAAGACACCGACCAAAAGGAAACTAATCATCCACGATGACAAACTCTCGGAGTAAGTCCTCGTTTGCATTTTACTTTTCTTTAGTTTTATTCTTATTCGTTGCATGCATTGAGGACAATGCCTCACTCAAGTTTGGGGGGTTGCTATTAGTTAGTTACCATGTTTAGTTGCATTCATCTTAAGTATTGCATTTAGGATACATAAATTGCTTCCCATGCCTTTAGTTGGAACAAGAATTGCCTAGATTTGATGAATATCCGATGATGACTTTTCCAATGCACTTAATTGATAGAATTTTTATTCTAGGATAACCATGGAAACACTTAGAATTTTACTATGATGCTAAATTTGATGAAACACTGTTGTGGTTTGATTGATTTAAGGAATTCTAGTGAATTTAGGTTGTTAGTTAAAAAATTGGGGGATTAGAATAAAAATTGGATGAATGCTAGAGGTGCCCGAAATTGCCTCTAGTATGCGTTAAAAAATTGATCGCTAGAGGTGCCCGAAACCGGCTCTAGTATGTGCTAAAAATTGATCGCTAGAGGTACCCGAAACTGGCTCTAGTCGAATAAATTAATTAACTTAAGAAAACTAAAAACAAAACACTAAAGGTGCCCGAAAACGGCTCTAGTTGAAACATGTTAAGAGAACCCAATGAAGTAATTTGAAAACCTCTTGTTTGCATAGAATCCAAAAAATCAACTTGCACACAACTCCGCACACACTCACAAGCATTATAGTTTGATTCCGAGTAACTCCTAAGTTTTCCGAAAAATGAAAAGTCAATCATACTTTGTGCCCCGTTCTAAGAATTGAAATCAAGTTCAAAGCTAAGTTTGTGAAAATTGAAGTCTTGGCGGGTAATTATTAGTTTGCATTGCTTGAGGACAAGCAATAGTTCGAGTTTGGGGGTGTGATAAGTGTTTAAAAGTACTATTTTTCTTAACCTTTTTACTCATATTATTGTTAGACTTAGGCTCATATTAGTTGCATAATTAGTCATTCATGCATTAATTCATGTTTTCTTCCATTGTTGAGCTTGATTATATAACTTGGTGATTTTTGTGGGAAAAGATGCTGCTTTGGTGTATTTTGTGTGTATGTGCAGAATCACTTGCCAAAGCAAGGCTAGAACCAGTTGTCAGGGCAATGCATGAAGGAGATGTCGAGCTAGTTGTCAGGGTAATGCATGAAGGAGATGTCGAGCTAGTTGCCAGGGTAATGCATGAATGAGATGTCGAGCTAGTTGTCAGGTCAATGCATGAAGGAGATGTCAAGCTAGTTGCCATGGTAATTTTCGACAAAGAATAAGGTGATATGGTAGTCAAAATTGATGACTAGACAAGCCCAAGATGACGTGGAGCAAAGCTAAATCCCAAAGGAGTTTGATTTCCATAAAGAGGTTAAAGAGAAATTAAATCCCAAGAAGATAGGAGAAGTTCTAGAAGGAATATAAATATAATAAAGAATTATATTCTTTAAAGATAATTTAGTTCCAACTTAACTTCCTCATCAAAGAAGGACTTTGACCTAGCCCTATAAATTAGAGGCCATGCCGTCAACTCCAAGGGGAGAGAGTAGAAAGAATTTTCGACAAGCTTCAAGGGGGATCTCGACAACAAGGCTTCATCCATTCTTCATCTTTTTCTTTCTTGAATCAATTAGGTTCATGCTAGGAATCTTTATCTTGTGTTTCTTTGGAACCTAGCCATGAACTAAATCTATTTTGCTAAGGTTATGGTGTTTGTGGTTGTGAGAAACAATTGGATTTTGTTTAGGTAATAAGATTTTGCACTTTTCTATTCAAGGTTTATTCATTCTTGGTTCTTATTCTTGTTTGCGAGTGAATTGGGAGAGGATCTCGTAACTTCATCTATTTATCTAATATCGGGAGAGTTGGATTCAAGAAACGAATGAGTATGATCTTTATTCAATCTATTGATGGTGAAGATTAATCCGGCTTAGGAATAAGTTAAGGATTTCAACGGCTAAGAGGAGCGCAAGATTGGTTGTTGTTCACCCTTGATTCACGCAGGGATGTATTATCAAGGCATGCACAAGTAGCTAGAGTTTTGAATTAGGGATGAGAAGAAAGCATTGAAGAATGCTCTGCCGAACCTTGAAGTTGTTGCCCAGACGCCCAAGTAGTTGCCCAGCTAGTCGCCCAGGCAACCATCGATTAGTTGCCAAGGCAACCCCGCTGTGCAAGTTGCCACAGCAACTGAGTTGCCCTTGCACTCTTTTACCAAGACGATCCAATCGGCTATCACACCTCAACTTACGATAACCTGGCCTATTCTCTCTCACTTGATCTCACATATTCCTTTACTTTATTGCTTTCTAGTTTAGTTGTTAGTTAAACTCCTACAATCTTCTACTTGTGTTTTCTTTTACTTTTTACAGTGCAAGATATTAGATTCTTGAAGTGGCACCAATCCCTGTAGAGACGATATCTTTTATACTATAACTTGCGACGTGTAAACTTGCACATTTGCGGAGCACTTATTACGCGCAACAGTATCCTTGTGGAATAAAGTTATGAGATTTGGACGCAAAGGCAAGCTGAGTCCGAGATTTATTCGGCCATACTGTATTGTAAAAATAGTGGGACCGATTACTTATCGGCTTGAGTTGCCTCTTCATCTTAGCCGTATCCATGGTGTCTTCCATGTGTCCATGTTGAGGCAATACCATCTTGATCCAAGTCATGTTATTCAGGTTAAGGATGTAGAGTTGAGGCTAGACTTGTCTTATGAGGAGGAGTCGAAACAGATTTTAAATTCAGACAAAAGAGTTTTGAGGAACATATGTATTCCAATGGTTAAGGTTCAGTGGAGCAATTGTATCCCTACAAAAGCTACTTGGGAGATCGAGAAATCAATGAAGGAGCGGTTTTCGCATTTGTTCAACTCAGGTAAATTTCGAGGCCAAAATTTCTTTTAGGGGAAAATTGTAACACCCTAAAAAAATTATTAGTTGCTGGTTGTGGGAATCAAACTCAAAACTTAAGGGTGGCATGGTTAGTGACCCAGCCAACAGAGCTAAGTAGTAGTTTTGTCTAAGTCTCCCGGAGTTTCTTTAGAGTCTTACCTATCTATTATACCAAGGATAATTAATAGCTCAATCTGTCTTTCCACCTACCAAAATTAATGCCTTAGACCAAAACTATCTAGAAATTTCTTCCCAAACTCTCCTACCAACTCTATTCGGTCGCCCGTCTGATCTCCCCCATCACCGCATCGTGGCTGTCACCGCTGACGTCATTGTGTCTGCCGCCTCACCCCCAATCAAATGCTAGTCGCCACTCGCCCTAGTTCGCCATCGTTCGCCATTGATTTTGGGTTAAAGGTTCACCGAAACCTTTTCGTTATCGTTGCGGTTTTTGGATTTTTCCATCGTCGTTCGGCGTCCTTTCGTCGCACTATCACCGTTCTTGAGTCCCTTGCATCGGCGCGATCAAAACCCAACCGGCCGATTGTCCATCTAACACTGGCAAGAGATTTGTCGGAGTTACGTAATAATCTGACTATTTTAAATTGTTTGGGTAAGTTTCGATCATATTCTGGCATGTTTGGCTAAGTCTTAAGTTCAATATGATTTTGGGTTTAACGATCATTTGATTTTCGGCAGAATCGGTACAGAATGATGTCTCCAGCGTCCGTCCGATGGTTTGATATCATTGGGTAAGTGAACTGGTTCAAGTTAGGCCCAAAAGCTTGAACTGGCCTGAACCATTTTAAACCAGTCTAAGCCCTATAGCAACCAAGCCCAGATCTGACCCAATCTAACCCGGACCCATTTAACCCAAACCTGACCCATTGACCGAGTCAACCCAGTGAGTTAACTCGCCTGAGTTAACCCAGTTGACTGAAGATGTCAGTATTGACTACTGACGTCAGCGTTGACTTTGACCACTGACCATTGACCAAAATTCAACTTTTCCCGAAAACTTTTATTTTGGGTTTTTCGACATCTTGAGTCCGTTTTTGAAATCTATTTCATGAAATTCTAACTCAAAAGCCTCCGAATCTGACCTTAAACCTGAACATGCAATTGTATTAAATTACTTCTTTAAAGAAAGGTTATATTGAATAAATGACTGATGTAAATCTTTATATGTCTTAAGGTACTCGAGGCTCTCCCAATCGTTCATTTGCTCAGCCCATCTTTTCGTGATCCGCTCATTTGCGTTCCCCCGTATTTACTAGTATGATCTTGTAAACTCTACGAACAATTCAAGTTAGTACTCATGTCTCGTAGTAACCTTATTCCATTTTGATCTAGGATATAGCACAATGGCAGAGCATGGAGAGGCAGGTGCCCGATAGACATTTCTAATCAGCTTTTTGAGGTGTGTTCCGTGTGTGCCATATTACTGTTTTGCACGAACAATTGACATGATTTCTTTGAGTATATTATGGAACATTCTTTGATTTGAAAGCATGACTACTTTTCTGTTTGAAAGTATTATTACTATATTATTTTGAAAGCGTGACTACGTAATACGTTTGAAAGTATGCCCTATGTCTGATCTGAAATTGAGATATCTGATTTCTGTTTAATGGAGATGATTACATATCTACCATCTGAATTTTGATGATACTGCATATCAAAATGAACTGTTCTACTTGGGGTATACTTTTGGGATATAATTTGAAGTGTCTGTAGGTACAGCCCTGATCCAGCTAGTAAAACTCTTCGGTTAAGCTCCTACACCCAATGGGCCTAGGGTAAGTCTTTCTGAACCTAAGGCATTCCCTTGGGTAGGCTCCTACGCCCACGGGCCTAGGGTAAGTCCTTAGTATGCAGTTCTTGGGTGATTGCATTTTGGTGTTTGAATTAAGGGTAACTAGGTTTTAATGAAACTTTGGTTGCCTTTATAACATGAACTAAAATGACTTATGAATATTTGAAATATATATATGTGTTTTATCTGCACTTTTGGAACACACTGAGCTCCCTAGCTCACCCCCCCAAATCTTTCCTTTTCAGATACTTTTAGATAAGCCACCCTAGGACTTGGAACTTGGAGGATCGACACATTCGTACTCATCTTTTGTTGTAATGTTTCTATCTGCCATACTGTCTTTATTTGGGTGACATGAGCCTATATTTTGATATGGTATACTTTACTAGTTTGCCCAATGTGACATCTTTTTATAACTAAATTTTGATACGGTTCTAGACTAAATACTTGGAATTTTATCCTATGGTATATAATTATTATCTATTATGAGACTTTAAATTTGAAATGTTTTCATGGAAGTTTGGGGTTCGTGTTGTGACCTCTTGGAATTTAGATGTAATGCATAGGTAGGTATAAGGGGGGTTACAAGCTCAAACATAGGCTCGTTTATAAGATGAAAATACTTGTAGATGTATCTAAATACTACTTTTTGTTGTTGCTAAGGATATATAAGTTCATGTTAAAATGAAAGTTTTATTTTGTTGTTTTTGTTTTATTTATTTATTTATTGTTAATTTAGTTAACATTTCTGAACATAAAAACGAACATGTTTGAGAACGAATAAACGAACACGTTTGTGAATATTTAAACGAACACGTTCATGAACACTTAAACGAACGAACATGAACACCTTCAAAAATAAATAAATGAACACGAACATGGTATTAAAAATTTAAACGAACACAAACCGAACATGAACACCTTTAAAAATAAACAAACAAACACGAACATGGTCTTGTTCGTTCAAGCTCGATTCATTTACACCCCCTAGACCCCAATTGATTTGTTGGTGTATGGGTTATCAATGAGCTAAATGGGATTTTTAAGGGGCTGATATAAATTTTTTTCATAGGAAATATTAGAATTGACCCTACTTATTGTAGTAGTATGAGAATCTCGTACTTCATACTTCACTAAGACCCCACTATATGAAAATCCTGGATCCGCCACTGAGCGTGTAGGTGGATAAAGATAAGAGGTTTTGCTCAGTGATTCAATTTGTATAGTGTTTCATCTTTATCACTATTTTGAAGCCCACTGGACGTGTTCTGCTAGTTTTATGTTTCGTTTTTAGTTTTTTTTTCATTATAGATTTATTGAATTTTGTTATTTTTCTGCTACAATTTCATTTCTTTTGAACTATTTCTCTATTTTAATTTCTAATAAAATTCATCCGACATATTATTCAAACGTAATGTATTTGAGCTCGATATCTTCGTCCAAATTGATACAAAAATAATTTGTGCTCCCAACTTTATACTGAATTATTTTTCCGTCTACTATTATAGTTCATTTTTCTTAACTTCGTTATGCATTTGATGATGCGACAGCTTAAATAGATAGAAACATGTTACATGCCTGAATTTAGTTGACTATGCGACTTTTATTCATACGTGGAAATGTCAAATTCAGATCAGAAGATATCTCGTTACTTTTTTAATTATGAATTTATCTTTGATCAAGAATTATAAATGTCTTTTGCACATCCGTTTAACCGTTTAAGCAGAGATTAATTATGTCGAGTTTGATATTATCACGAGAGAAGCAGAGATCTTCCGTCAATATTTTAACATTGTTGTATCCTTAAGCTCTCTTGTCGAGTCTGATATTATTACATCGAGTCTCAATATTTTTAACATTGTTGTATTGTATCCTCAAGCTCTCCCTGGGTAATTATTCATTTTCCTTAGTTTATTATATCTCATTTTTGTTTTTCTCTAGTTTTTATTAAGAATTGTTGGAAAAATTATATATATTGGTTGAATAATATTGATGCTAAGTCATGTCACTTGGTGAATATATATACTAATAATAAGTCATGTCACTTGGTGAATAGACTTATTAATTTTTGGTTAAAAGTTGCATCCATTCAATCGTATCTATTAACTTTTCAACAAATTTTTCTATCAAAAGGTTTAATCTTTTCATCGAGTGGTTTAATTTTTCATCCACTATATAAAGGAGAGATTTCTAAAACATTTTTCAAAAGTCAACATCTTTGGAACTCAAAAACTTTGAAAAACAATTTTGGTTTTCGATGACAGAGGAAGGCAAAATTGTGTTCGATTGTTCACTGCAATTGTGCTATTGTAGTGAACATTTGTTGTTGTATCCTAGAATATAGACGTCCAACGTTACTCAAGCACGAAGGAAAGGATGAATCTGTCTTATGGACTCAACAAAAATTCTTCTGATTTTTAGCTCTGGCCAGTTTCAGGTTCTGTTTTTAATTTATTATTTTTTTCTTACGGTATTCTATTATACTTAGACTATTACTACACTCATTTTTTTTCTATACTCATTTTTTAACAATTTAAAGACATTCGTCCTTTTAATTCAAGGCAAATAGATTACCGTGATTAACATAATTATTTATGAGATGATGTTAACCTAGGGACATTGTGGTTCTCATGGATGCATTTGGAACGTCCGTGAGATATACATGGAGTACTTGGGTTTATATTGTATCATGGTTCTCGAGAAATGTACAAGACGTGAATGCCACCATCCCATTAACCATGTTGTTTTTCCTTGAGAATCTATTTCTCCAATATTGGCCGCGTAAAGCAGGGTGGAGTATCCCATACAAAGGCAAATTTCTTCGTATACATTTGGAATAAAACTACTTGACAGTGATTTTCCTAGTAGGAATTATAATGATAATGGAATGTTATTTTTTCCAACATGGAAAAAAGATAACGTGCATCTGGTATGGTAACTCCTACAGTACTCAAACACGTTACATTATAAATTCATGAAATTATATTTATGCATGGTATTGCTCATAAAATTTCATGTACCCGCAGTGATTTTAATCATTATGAAGATTATAATACTAATAATTTTCTTGAGAGATTTGTAAAGACAACATGACAGTTGCAATCTGGAGAAGGAATTGGTGATGGTGGAATGATAAATTCTCCAAATCAAAGTTTCAAATTCCGGTTCGAGTCTCACGGTTTGTTGGAAACTAAAGATAAGGAAATTTTATTATTGTTAGTAAATTATTTCTGAGAATAACCTTTGTTTGTGTTTAGAGTTGAACAGAATTGTGTTGGCTTTGTACTTTTATTTCGGGTTTTTAGTTTTACTAAATTCTTGTCGTTCAACAGAAGTTGATTAATTGTGTTTTTATTTTTGGTTTTTAGTTTATAACTAAATACCTAACAATTAACAGATTCATAATTATGAATGATATTTAGTTCGTGACTTTGCCGTGGCATAAGCCAAAAACTCGTTCAATTCTTAGTATGATGTCATAGTCACTACTCCGCCTTCGATTTTGAACCAAAGTTCAATGATGTCAGTAACTATAAGCCACAATGAATAGCTTATGGAGAGAATGTTAAAAGTGGTAATAGGAAAATGTTGTGACGATCCTTCCAATGTTAGAGAGGATGATGTAGATGTTATTACCGCCTTCAATATTGCCAAGACATGGAAGTACTCATGTTGATACGGTCTTTGATGTTGCCAAGGCATGAAAGTACTCTGATTTCCTATACCGTAACTACATTATCAAAGCCTTATCTGATGCACGTTATGAAGTGCACAATATTATGAGAATGATGAGAAGTTCTAGGTTATCACAGAACATGTGGGGGTAGCTTTGTTATCATTATATTACCTTTTAAATAAGGTGTCCCACAAGAAGAAAAAAACACCATATGAATAATGGAATGGTAGAAAACCTTCCTACAACTACTTGAAAGTGTGGGTCTTGCCAAAGTAATGACTCATTTACCAAAGCAAATGAAAATAGGCCCTAAAACGGTGGATTACATTTTCATTGGCTATGCTTACCATAATAATAATGGTAATAGTATTAATGGTGGAAAACGAAAGAATTTTGTTATCATGGACTTGTTATAGCACTACATAACGGTTTCATTTGTATGAATCAAAGAATCTTGAAATTTATAAGAATACGATATTAGAATATAAAATTGCCTCATTCTTTTGTAACATTATGGAAGTTGGTCAAGTTCAATAAAACGAACTATAGAGACTATTGATGAAAATTGCCAAGACTTTCAACAAAAGGTTAATGGGTAAGGGTGGAAAATCCTTTGGATCGGACTTTATAACCTATATGTTAGAGGTTGAATGACTATGAAATTTCTTAGAGGATATTCCAGAGTGGTCAAAGCTTGTGTCCACAATATGTATATATCGCGATAACCAAGAAACATTTGGTAGATCATAGAACACAATGGTAAGGCGAGACACATGTGTCGTCGACATAATATCGTTAGCCCATAAATTTTAAGGCACCGTGTGAAGGAAAATCCAACCTAGTTGACTGGAGATTTCAAGATCTAGGTTTAATGGGACAACCTATTTGCATAGACCTTGTGGATTTACTATGGGGTTCTTATCCCAAGTCAATTTTTATGATGTAAACAATGACTAAAATATGGAAAAAAAGGTTAAGCAATGCTTTTAATAACGACTGTGTGTTTCGATAAACCGAACAACATAACTCACCTCTGTGAGAGTGAAGTGGAGCCGCTTCAAGGAGACTATTGGGGCATAGTTCTCTAAGCTCTTGCAGAACCAAGAGATGTCCAAGGCCATATGGACATAAACATGATAACCAAATTCTTGTTCGTGCGGTATTTGTGTGAGGTATGTCATCACTTACACAAACGGTAGGAGAGTTCAAGGACATCACGTCTACTGGACAGCCAGTAAGGTAAACATATTTTCACAAGGGAAGGTTCAAAGGGGGACATCTACCTATCCTATACAAATATTGAACATAGAATCACCACATCGAGTCAAATGTTTTGAACCATCAATTTTATTCATGTGGGGGATTGTTGGAAAAATTATATATATACATATATATATATGTATATATATATATATATATATTGGTTGAATAATATTGATGCTAAGTCATGTCACTTGGTTAATAGACATGCTAATGATAAGTTGTGTCACTTGGTGAATAGACTTATTAATTTTTGATTTAAAGTTGCATCCATTCAGTCGTATCTATTAACTTTTCAACAAATCTTTCCATCAAATGGTTTAATTTTTCATTCAGTATGCAAAGGAGAGATTTTCAAAACATTTTTCATAAGTCAACATCTTTGAAACTCAAAAACTTTGAAAAACGTTTTTGGTTTCCGGTGATAGAGAAAGGCAAGATTGTGTTCGATTGTTTACTTCACTTGTGCTATTGTTGTGAAAGTTTGTTGTTGTATCCTAGGAGATAGACGTCGAACGTTACTCAAGCACCGAGGAGAGGACGAATCTGTCTTAAGGAAACTGTTCATACATGCCTCAACAAAAATTCTTTTGATTTTTAACTATGTCCGATTTCATGTTCTGCTTTTAATTTATTATTATTTCTTTTTTCTTGAGGTATTCTATTATACTTGGATTATTACTACACCCTTTTTTCTAACAAGAATAACTTTGTCTTTGTGGCACATTTTTTCTACCTTTTGACACGCTTTTTGTCTTTTTCGGTCATTTGATCGTTCTTTCATTTTATTTTTCTCAGGACTGGATTTGACGTCGTCTCGACTGATCAAGATGATGCATATTTGGTTATATTGTTGATCTTTATTGTTTTGAACCCTCGAGCTGGATTTGGATACGCGCTCACAATCACCGTTTCTTATTCATGATTGAGTTGTGGTATTAACTGTTGTGTCAACATGTATCATCGTTATATGCATCTTTATGTTAGTATTGATGGTTTTTATCCTTCATCGTTGATTAATGGTATTGTTCGTATCTCCCTTTTGTTCGAGTCTTTTGGTTGGATTTTTTCCATTTTCCTTATATGGTCTTTTTATGATCTTAAGTGACTAGTTTTTGTTTCAACGGTTATAAGAAATTGTTTGAATTATGTATTTAGTTTACTCTCATGGATGTAAACTTATAAACTCTCATTGTAATTTTAGACATTTCTCCTTTTTAATAAAACTAATTGCATCAATTAATATATATATATATACTCATATCTTAATTTTTTTAATATTTTATGAGTTTATAAATATGATTTTAATGGAAAACTGACAAAAGCATATATGGTAAGAAATCGAGAAATATTTATTTAAATTAATTTTTGATTTTATGAATTAAATGTAAATAATTAAACAATTATTTTTTATTTTTAAAATTATTTAAAATAATTAATTTCAAAATTATTCATATGAAAAATAAAAAGGTTTAATTTAATTTTAAAAATAATACAATGTATTATAGGTTTAAATGAAAAATCAGTCTCTAAACTATGCTCCTTGTTTGCTTTTAGTCCTTAAAATGCTTTTTGGTCAAAACAAATACCTAAACTATTATTTTTAACCAATTTAAGTTTGGTTGTTATCTAAATTAAAAAATTTCGACCAATTAGAAGATGACACGTCACAATAAGTACTTAAAGTGACAAAAATAAAAATTTAAATACTTATTTTGACAAAAAAATTAATTAAAGACTAAAACAAACAAATATAATTTAACAGTTGATTTTTCATTTAATCCTATAATATATCATTCACTTTTCTTTTGCATCTTAACCAAACGAAGATTGCAATGGACCTCATTCACTTTCCTTTACTGACTTGAATCCAAACATACATTTAAAATCATTCGTTGCATGCAGAGTTAATTATACTACATAAAATAATCAAATTATGAATTTCATTTTAAAATGATTATACTACACATCTTCAAATTATGACTTTCATTTTAAATCAGTCTTTAAATTTTTAAATATTCTAATTGTATTCTCAAATTATGGCTCACATTCTAAATTGATCCCTAAACTTTTGAATGTTCTAGATTAATCCACATGCTATGACCTTCAATCTAAATTAGTCCCCAAACTTTTGAATGTTACAATTTCATCAATCATCCTCAAATTATTGTTTATACCACATCGTATTATCACATAATACATATCAATGTTTACGTGATAATTAACAATTTTTATAATAGTTTTATTAATGGAAAATAATTTGATACACAAGCTTGTGTAAACTAAATTACACAAGCCTTTCAATTTTAGAGTTTAGGGTTTTAGGTTAGGGTTTAGGGTTTATGGGTTTAATTTGTATGGTGTAAAATTTAAGGTTTATGGTTAGATTTTAGAGTTTAGGGTTTAAGGATTAGGGTTTAGGGTGCTAGGGTTTGGGATTTAGGTTTTAAATTTTATAGAAGGGTTGTGTAAATTTTTTTAAACAACTTGTGTATCAAAATATAACCCTTTATTAATATGAGATATGATTAGCAATATAATGATAATTTAGGAACTAATTTAAATGAAGATCATAGTTCAAGAATGAAATCGAAATATTCAAAAGTTTTGAGACTAATTTAAAATGAAAGTCATAATTTAAAGACATGTGGTGCAATTAACTCAATCTTCATTCACATTTTATGAGATAGTAGACCAACACATAAAACACCTAGCAATATTCTTTGGGATTTGAAAATGCAATAACATTAAGTACTTAATAGGAGATTTTAATTGTTCTTATTGTCATATTCGACTCGGTGATTTTTAGTTTCAACTTAAACCGTTAAACAGATAAATGAGGATCACCCATGATTAAAAAAAAACACCTAGGAAGATAAATCTTCAATTCGATACATCATTACTTCAACCATTTGATGAACTTGATCTTCTTTGCTTTTCTAAAGCCACCTAGAAAGCCTAGAGCCAAAACCTATACACGTGATATTTCTGTAAAGGAAATGAACAATTTTCACCTTATATCAAACAAATATGATTGATTCTTTTTTTGTTAGTATGTGTTCTCTGTGTTCGTAGGCTGACAGAATTGTCAATCATGTATAGTCTATTTTTGTATTTTGCATAGGCTTCCAATTGATTGGCCCATCATTCTCAACTCAACATTGCTTTTTTGACTCTAAACACCACTTTTTTTAGCATTGCTCAACATTGCTTTTTTGACTCTAAACACCACTCTATTCCCAAAAAGATTAGCAGTACAAGGTTAATCGTAATGTTGGGAAGAGGCATTTTTAATACTCGAAAACTAGGACATATTAAGAATAATTTCGAAATGAAACGTTGGAATTATTAATTCGATCGTTGTTCGGTATTTAAGTTACGTTTCAGAAAACTGGAGAATGATGGGGACCAACTTGAAACCTTGGGTACATGGGGATTGGTTCATTCTCATTGTTTTGGGAAGAGCATGGTGCAAGTCTGAACAATGTCAGTCCTTGCCTGCTATTAACGTATGTGTGCTAAGAGTTATAGCTTGGGTTTCATTTGTCGTTCATTTTGTCGATGTGTCGGGCCTATGTAAGGGGCAAAGAGCAAGTATTTAATTGACACGGTAAAGATGTGCTTCGCACCCCCATAGTTTATACCTCAGTTTTGCCTCTCTTAACTAAATTTCTATATAGGTTTTATCTCAATATTTTTTTAACGTTTGTTGCCAATTGTTGGTATTTATTATTTTTTTTTTGTTTTTTCATACTATATCTTTTATTTTTTTAATTTTGAATAATAATCTATGTTCTTGTGACACGTTTCTCTATGTTCTTCTGGCACGATCTTTATGGGTTTTGGTATGTTTTTTGTATACCTTTACGGTATGTTTCGGTGCTCGCACAAAAACCTTCACGACATTTGTTTTTTAATTAGTTTGTCGGTGGTCATGTATAGTCAGATCCCTTCTTTGGTGAAAGGTTATTTGTCAATATAACCAGAATTGTGTAGCGAAATAGCCTGCCAAATAGTTTAGTTCACTCGCCACTCCTTAATCAGTTCGTAAAGCGTCTCGTTCGACAAAGACAAAAGAGTTTTTATGAAGGAACATCACTTTCAAGCTAATGTTTCGTTTTTCTTCGCATCTTTGAGTTTAATATTATTGTTTTATGTATGCTTTTTTTGGTGACTATTATTCTTATTTTTCTTTATGCTCGAGTATGATGTAATTTTAATTTCTTCTATTGCTTATGAAATTCGGTTGCTATTCTTGAAAAAGTTAATTCTCTATATTTGTCTTTGGTATAAATCTTAGTTTTTAGCACGGGAATAAATCTTCGTATTTAAAGTCAGTTCTCTATTGCTTTTTAAATCAGATTATAGAGTCAAAAGCGATTTTAGTTCTAAAAGTAATAATGAATAGGTTAAAAAATAGTTTATTGAATAAGAAATATTTTTCAAATAAGTTTCTATATTATTTCCATGTTATCCTAATCTTGGGAGGTTCGGGTGGAGCATATTGGCCGGAGAAAGAATAAGCTTGCAGATATGATGACGAAGATTGTTCAAGGCGGTGACTTATTGTGTCATATATTTCTCGTACTTCCGAATGAGATTTTATTGATCTTTCATGACGATTATGTTTAGCTTTATCGGCTTTATCGCTGCTATTTGTAGGCTCTTTTAAGGTTCTTTATGTATTATCATGTGTACTTTTTTATAATTAAATTTAGAGAGGTTTTAACGAGGCATGTAGTAATACTAATTTAATTTTAATAAAAAATTAAATAAAATGTTAAATATTATTTAATGAACTAGGGTTGTTGTTACAGTATAAAAAAAAGTCGTTTTATCTTCAACACGACTTAAAAAATCTCTTAAATTGCATAACGACTCAAACATTCATTGAAAAGAGAAACTCATCCTCTCTTCCCGGCGAGTTTCCTTGCATTTAAAAATTTAAACATTTTTTTTAAAATTCGTCTTCTCTTTTCAACACTTTTTAAAGTCGCCTGGAAGAGACAACGACTTTTTCTTGTTAATGTAGCATCGTCCCTAATTCGTAAAATAATTTTTCACTCACCCTATTCGAGCCATTTTTTTTAAAATAATATCCCATGAATTCTAACATTTCACAATAACAACAGCGCCAACATTTAAACTTACAAAACCAAAATTTTCAAAATATATTTAAAAAAATTAAAAAATTACTTTTCAATCCAACAAAAAAAATTACTCTAAATCTTTCGCTACTTGAAAATCGATTGGTATAAACCAATCATGAAAATTAAAAAAAAGGATAAAATTGCATGTGTTGCCCCCTTTTGTCAAGGAGGAATACAAAATAAAACTCTTTCTAGACCCACCAGAATATTTTAGAAGCTCAATAATTTTTTTCATCTATGAACGCTCAATAATTAAAAGATATCTCAAAGAAACTTAGGTGAAAATGAAAAGAAATCATAAATTTGATGGATGCATGTGATGGTCAAGATTTTGATAATTGAGGATTGGGCCCGTTTTGCAAGAGGGTAGACGTATATTTTATTATTTATTTTAAAAACTAGAAGAAAAAAATGTTAACATCCATTTGGAAAAAAATAGTCATTTTGTTTTTCTGTTTATTTATTTTATAAAATAAATTTGAAACTTATCATTCACCTTTTGTTAGCTCTCTGTTCAACATTGCATTAGCTAGGATGGTCCCATTTTTATTGGCTTTATTCCCATTTAGTTTTTGAATTGTAATATTTTAGCCTGTTTTAATTTCTAAAGTGTCATTGTTTTATATGTTTTAGCCCTACTTTTAATACCATTTATTTTAAAAATATATATCGAACTAATTAAAATACGATACATGATATTTTTTATTTATATAATTGATCATATGGCATTGAAATTGACCATCGTTGATCGACATCAATTCATATGAAAACGTCAGTGACTACATAAATAAAATATCATAATTAACTAGATATGTCATTGTTTAATGATATTAAAAAAAATTGAACTAAAAACATTTATATGTATTTTAATGAATTAAAAGTATAATTTTTTTTTATCGAAAGTAAGGTATCCATCATCAATGATTTTCTTTGAACATTGGGTAAAATTTTTCATAAATTAATAATATTCAATTTTAATGCCGTAATATTCAATTGAGTACTAGTTAAGGTAACACCAATGATATCGAAGTTTTTTTTCAATTTAGACTAACAATATTCTCTTGAAATGATTACATAAGTTAATATTTGATATACTCTTAGTAAAAAATAATATCAGAAGCAATATTTGACATTTTTAAGCATTGTTTATGCAATTATTTTTTTTACTTGTAGTGTATGTAATAATAATTTCGAGTATATGTAAAATCCTTATCGAGTACATTGTTGATGGAAAAAGTTTTCCACAAACAATATTTAAATGGTGACAAGTGTCTATTTATTTATCTTTTAAATTTTTAAATAAATAAAAAACCCTTTGTGTGATTTTAATCTTGCTCGTAGAATTTTTTTTCACTTACATCAAATAATAATCTTTATATTTATTTTTTTAAGAGTGTGTTTGAACATCATAGTATAATTACATCAAAATAGAATTACGATATTAGTATACATGCCCGTGTAGTTACTGAAAATTATAATTGCATCGATATGTTTAGGTAAAAGAGTGTAATTACATTACAATTCCCGATATCATGCTTGGTGGTACAAACTATCACTATATAATTATATAAATTTAAATTTTAAAATAATATTAATTATTATAAAAAAACTAATCCTGAGTCCTAAATAAGTACACTCAATTCAATGAGACTCATAAAGTACAATAATTAACTAAACACATCACAACTATATAATCACATTCAAATTCAATAAACGGTTATTTTATTTTATTTTTTGGTTGTTCTTTTAGTTTCTCAAGGCCTTGCTATGACTAATTTGGATCGACCTGCATTGCACACCTAGTTATGATGGGTGAATATCCTAACGAATTTTTTTTTGCATACACAAGACTTCAAAACCGATATTTGCTTATACGATACCAAGCTACTTACCACTTAAACCAACCCGTTAACAATTAAACAATAATTTTATTAATGTGTCCTAAGAATTAATTAAGAAACATAAAAAATACACATTTAAAAAAGACACTGGAAAAAAAACGCTATAAGGGACCTATAATTAAGGACAAGTTAAAAGAAGTGGGAGAAGAATCTCACCAAATAGAAAACTACCAAAAGAAAAAGAAAGGAAATGCCTATAATTAAGGTGTAATCAAGATAGGAAAAAAGATGGGAAAAGGGTTATCAGAAAGCCCAAAAATAAGTGATGGAGGAATCTTTTCTAAAACAAAGAAAGCTGTTGACCATCCATGACACACCCGAAAGGGATAAGAGATTAAAATTGAAAAGTTAAAGTTATTTTTTTATTATTTCATCTATGATTCGATCAATAAAATGTATGTTTGAAAACATTTTAATATGACTATAAGATAATATGATTGTGTTCAATTTAAATTTTGAATAAACTCTCGTATACTTGCAGATTATGCTACTCGAATACGAGTTTTACTTAAGAAAAATATATCATCTTGTACTACTGGGATCATTCATTGAGTTCAATAAAATATATAGTTTTAAATAAGAATAATAATAGTAGTAGTCAGATCTCTGTTATTACATCTATATTTCATATATTAGAGCAATTTTCTTTTTAATTTTTTTATATTAGAGTGAATTCAATTATTGACAAGCATGGGGACAATAATTAAAAAAAAACTTCTATGCATGGGCAATTAGACCACTCACCACCGTACCTTTATATTAGAGGGAATTCATTTTTTAGGTTTAAATACTTAATGTGGTCTTTATTGATTTTAAAATTAGATAAATTAAGTTTTGACCCATAATTTTTAAATATAAATTGATGATTTTTTAAACAATGAATTGATGACTTATAAAATTAAGAATTCAAAAAACCTTTCCATTTTTTAAGTTCATCACATTTTCTTGCCCCCTCCAATCTCTATTTTTACTTTGTACTAAGTTCTATATTAATGTCTTTATGTTTGTGCTGAACTTTAGAAATATTTAGAACTAAGAGTCAATAAAAAATATTTTAATAAAATAAATAAATATTTATATTTGATGTCGTCAAGATTTAATTTTGATTCTATCCAAGTTTGCCAAATTACAAACTTAGATAGTAAACAAACACAACAAATAGAAACAGATGCATAATTTTATGTTAAGGGGCGAATTTATAAAATTTTAGGGGATGAAAAGTCAGCAAAAAAAACAGTAAAATAGAGCAGAAATTTTGAAACTTTGGAGTGGGGAGGTAGCCAATAAGCCATGGAGAAATTAAGCGAAAGGGAAATGGCAAGGCAAAAGCAATAATTTTTCCGCCCCCATGTGTTGGGGAAAATGGTTTCAGTCACGTCGCTTTTGGCCACAACTTAATGTTGAAAGCAATCGAATAATTTTTGAGCAATATGCGAGCGGAGGCCGGTGGGGGAGGGGCCTCCCCTTTTTTCTCCTCCAAAAGCTCCCCAACAACGATAAATGGCAACTTTGTTGACCCTAAAGCATCACCCTGAAGATCACAGCAACTTTTGTACGATACCAACTTAGCCTTCATCATGGCACCATCTCATTGCCATCAGACCTGCTTCTTCGCTGCAAAAACACCATCCATAGTGCATGACAGTTTTCCTATATGATCATCCGAGCACTGGTATAATATCGCTTAAGCAAGTCTCGAATTCAAAGCCTTGTGTATGCAAAAAAAAAATTAGTTGGAAGACTCACTCGTCCAAGGCCGTCTCGAAAATTTTTGAGACCCTGAGCGAAAACTAAAAATGAACCCTTATATAATGAAAGCATATCTCATTACGAATAGAAATTCTCTGCCCATATTTGTGCCTCGACAGTAAAAAATTAGGTTTAGAGTTTATGGTTATGGTTTAAGATTATGATTTGGGATTAGGTTTAAGTTATTGGTGTAGAGTTTAGGATTTAGTATTTAAAAGTTAAAATTAAAGTTTAGAATTTAATTTTTTAGTGTTGGGCATAAAAATGGGCACTGAAAAGGGACATATAATTTTTATTCATCTAATTATTTTGAACAATTAATTTAATATTTCAAACTCATTATTTTCATTATTAGATTTATTTAGGAAAAAATTAATTTTTTACCATTAAATTAATTAATTAATTTTAAAAAATAAAAAATAAGAATTGAAAATATAGATAATTAAATTTTAGGGGCCCTAGACTGATTGGGTGACTTGAGCGGTCGCGCAGGGTGCTCTCCTTATAGCCGGCCATTCTCACACCAAAACTAGGTGTGCGATGCAGATCATTCTGGATTAGTAGGCAAAGTCTTGAAAAACTAGGAGGGCAACAAACAAAAATGAACCCTCTTGGTTTGAGCAGCTACCCTAGATCTATGTTGTTTCAAGTCTTCTTATTTTAAGTGTTACATCAGAGATATACCAGAGTTGAATGATAAAGGCTAAACAATGAAGGTAGTGATCGCAAACAATGTAAGAAAATAGAGAACGACAAAATTTACATAAAAAAACTCAAACGGAAAAAACCATCAAACAATATGACAAAAAAATTACAATTAATTTGTGTACTAAAAGTAAGATTCTCACTTAAGATCAAATCTTAAAAGAATTTGTATCACAAATTTAACAAGAACTGCAACACGGTTACAATAATAGACATTTGCGAAACACAAGGCAGCCCAGCTTTTCATCTCTGAACTAGTATATGAGCTAGATTAGTTGGCAGCATTAATACAAGATGTGAATGTATCGATCGAATAATTGAAGTAGCTAGATCAAATGATCTATGCAACTTCAATAAACGAACAAAAAGAGTTGGCCTTCTTAACTTCTATGAATTCAATTTTCTGGTGAACAACTCCGAACACAACAAAAGTTAGATAAAATACATACATACATGTATGTATGTAAAGAAGCAGGCAACTGTTAGTTTGGTATGTATGTATGTATGTAAAGAAGCAGGCAACTGTTAGTTTGATATACATACATGTATCTATGTATTTATGCATGTAAAGAAGCAGAGCATATTGTACTTTCTTATAGGATTTGTTTTATTGTTGTAAATATTTGTACAAAAATCTATCCCTGCATTAATACACACTCATTACACTTATCTAGTCTGTCTAGGTATATCCACTACTTGCCTATTAAAAAAACACACACTCCATGTTTCTACCTTAACAAGCTAGGCTGGAACCTTTCAGATCTGAAAAAAAAAAAAAAAACTTTTCCTGCAGCTAAGTTGTTCTTGTGCATATCTTAATATATATATGGGTTAGGATCTACTTACATGGTGTAAAACTCATTTAGTTTTACACTTTTTTTAGACCGTTAGATGATAATTAATGGCTAAGATTATTTCCTTATCTTTTTTCTTGATAATTTTCACATTTTCTATTGTTAATCTCATACATCCATTTCACTCATCTAATGACTATGGATTAGTGTAAAACTAAATGAGTTTTACACCATGTAACTAGATCTCATATATATATATATATATATATATGCATGCTTAAGATCCACTTACACACAATGTAAAACTATAAGTTCTACACATTTTTTAGATAGTTGGATGCTTGAGATTAACTCTTTATTTTTTTCAAGTGATATATTTCTATTGTTAATCTCAGTTATTCATTTCACTCATACATCCACAAAAATATGTAAAACTTAAAACTCTTACACTGCGTAAATGGATCTTATCCTATATATATATATATATGAAGAGAAAGAGAAACCCTAATCTTAATAAAATCAAAAGTGGGGCAGTGCTCTTAACATGATCCATCCAGGCATCTTATGTCATATACAGATTGTCTTTTTTAAAACAGCTTCATTCACCCACCAACTTCACATTCAAATCCAATTGAATGAAATTTAAGGATGGTTAAAACTGAACTTGAACAATTCGGTGGGAATATCAAATAAGGGAGGGTAGGTTAAAACCTATTTCCAGTGGTCCAACACTGACTATAACTGGAACTTCAATGCTCCATAATTCAGCAATAACCCTATTATTGTTAAAAAAAATGACAGCAATGGAATATTGGAACATCACGGTGGGTTTGGAAATGTACAAAAATGACTGAAAATTAAACATTTACCAAAGGAAGTATAACTGCAGATCCATCAGCTGATATCTGCTGGAATTTTATCTAAAAACGTCAAGTGGAGAGGTGTTTGAACCTCAAGTCCTGAAGTGTGGAACCTACAGATTGGAGGGTACATACACTTTACTACAATGGAACAAAGTCAAAACAATTAAGATAAAAAGATCCAAAAACAAAGTCTGAGAAAATATTCAGCAAAGACAAGAATCTATACCTATAGAAAATTCCAAGTACCAAAACAACAGTTATCATCAACTTTCTGTCTCTGTCCCTGTCTCTCTCTCTAACCCCTCTTGTAGTGTTACTGCAAATTACAGCCATGGAAGCTTGCAACCATGAAAACAAGGCGAGATAAAGACGATGGCAGTTCACAGACAAAACATAACCTGGTTAGGGTTAAGGAAAAATCTGTGTTCTTTAAAGCAAACAAGCATGGAAACTATATATACCTATAATATATATATATATGAGTAAAGACTTGAAATTTTCCAGTTTGAGCCTGTCTGTATCTTCCCACAGCTTTATTGAACCGCAACGCCATACATAAATAACAGCAAAGAAAGAACGATCTAAGAGGAAGTTGCAGTTCAAGAAAGCTGTGGAAGAATACAAAGAGGGTCATGTTTCTCGTTGAAGCACCTCCATTTTTATGATGAAACTAAGAAACCCTAAAGCTCCATGGAAACAACAAGGACTGACACAAAGCAAAGAGCAAAAAGCTGAGAGAAGGAAGGAAAGTGGAGATTATTGGGTGTGGAGGAAGGAGAGAAGAGAGAGTATTTATAGCAGAAACGAGGGGAAACCTTTTTCTTTTTTCACCAATCCCGAGAAGAATATTGGGAGGCTCATTTAAGATTTACTAAACACTAGCTTTTGACTAGTATTTGTTTTTATTATTCCAACTTGTTCTTTTGATGCTATGAATTAAAAAGCAGGCTACGCTTTTGTTTTTATCCCACTAACACTAACCTAAGAGAATTATTATTATAACCGGTTTCTATGCAGTATTTTACGTTGGAAGGAATTTATAAAATTTTAAATGGTTAATTAATAAAATTTTAAGATGTAAAAATAGATTTTTAATAAAATATTTTAAGTTATATACGAATATCAATTTTTTAGGGGATATTGTTTCCCTACCTCTAATTCATCCTTGATCATTTAGGTAAGAATAAGTGTTCCAATTATGATGTTATAAATAGATCACTACATTACTCAAATTAAATTTGTCTGCCAATAAATTACATTCTCATTAGAATTCGAATTTATACAAAATGAAATAATATGAACATTCTTAGTTAATATGCCAACTAATAAATCTCTCGACCAATAAATTAAATATTAATAATTAAAAATTATTTCGCAAACATTATTTTTGTTTTATTCGTCTAAATTAACGTGTCGCTCGGATGCATACCGCCGGATCTGACGGTGGCTGTTACCGTAGTGGGGGCAAACAGGTGGGCCCCACACCCTAGATCTGTCCACACATATTCAACCAATTAACCGCCCACGCGCTCTGACGGCTACTGGATTTTACGGATTTCTGATCCAATTTTTTTTTTTTTTTGCTTTTGATTACTTTTAGGTGTCTTACGAGTTCATAGGTCTCTCAAGTTGAATTCATAAATTAAATTTTGGTTGTGAGATTTTAGTTGAATGGCGAGCTTAAAGTTTTAAATATTTTAATTTTTTTAGCTCGAATTTTCAGTTTTCAATATATTTTATTTTTAGTAATTACATTAAAATATTTTTATTTGCAATTGCGATTATAAAAGCTTCCCTTTAAATCAAATTCAACACATAAAAAATTATAAATTTTATATGTGTTGTATTTATAAAATAGATAATTTAATTTTTTAAAAAAGAATAAATGAAAAATATAAATTGACTTTGTTATTCTAACATTATTTTATTAAGAAAATAAAAGATATGTTACTTCCTATTGAATATGTAATAATTTTATATAATTGATGAGAGATAAGTATTTATAAATAAAAACTTATAGGTTTGAGTTAGGTTTGAACAAACGTAATCGAAGAAAGAAAGTAGATTGATCGAAGAAGACAATCTGAGATCTACAGATTGCTTGAGAAGAGAGACGAACGGTTGCGAAGAGAGTAATGAAGAGAGAAAATGTTTGGCATTATTATTTCAATGTAGGCCAAAATGGATGATTGGGCCAGTGCCACCTAAGTGGTTTATCACACCACATCTTCAAGGGATCTTCGGTACATACTTCCATGTCCATTAAAATAGCTTTAACCCAAAGAATTTCGGAGGCGAAATCGCCAAACTTCTATATTCAGCTTCAATAGTTGATCTTTGATACAGACCTTTATTTTTTAGAGCTCCAAGCAATTAAATGTGAACTCCTAAACACACAATACCTAGAAATGGACCTTCGATCATTCAAATCACCTGCCCAATCAGCATTCGAGAACACTTGGAGCTCAGAAGACTCACTTTGAGACAAAAAAAATAAACCATACTCCGATGTTCCTCGCAAATATCGTAATATTCTTTTCACAGCAGACCAATGTGCATCTTTTGAACTTTACATATATTGTGCCACCTTGTTGACAGCAAAAGAAACAACAGGGCGTGTGATACAAATATAAAGTAGAGCCCCAATTGTACTACGATACAACTGAGCATCTGTCTCATGTGTTCCTGCATTCTTGCTTAGTTTAGGAGAAATTGCAATAGGTGTATCTACTGACTTTGTGTTCTGCATAGCATGTTTAGTCGACAACTCTTCAAAAAATTTGTGCTGACTCAGAAACAACCCATTCTTAGTGTTAACTGCCTCAATCCCAAGAAAATAATGCACTAGGCCAAGATCTTTTAAAGAAAACTTTTTATGCAATGCTTGTATCACCAGCTCAACATGATCTAAAGATGACCCAATTATTAATATATCATCCACATAGACAACAATGTAAGTCACAACTAAGTCACACTTATACACAAACAAGAAAGGACTACGTAAGAAGCTTTAAACTCAAGACCACACAAAAACTCCTTCAATTTACTAAACCAATTGCGTGGCGCTTGACACAAGTCATAAAGGGCCTTCTTTAGTTTGCAGACGAGAGCTGACCCATCAGAATATTTTTGAACAAAGCCATCAGGCTGCCTCATAATTACATCTTCCTGTAAATTACCTTTCAAAAAGGTATTGTTAACATCCACCTGCCGTATCGGCCACTGCTTTGATATAGCCAAAGAAAACAATATATTAATTGTAAAGAACTTAGCAACAGGGCTAAAAGTCTCACCAAAGTCATAGCCAAATACTTGTGAAAAACCTTTGGTCACAAGCCGTACTTTATAGCAATTAACTGATCCATTAGAATTGTATTTGATCCGAAATATCCATTTGTAGCCAACGGCCTTTCTATTTGTAGGTAATTTTACCAGCTCTCAAGTATCATTACTGATGAAGGCACTATATTCTAATTGGATTGCCTCTCACCACTAAAGATGCTCAAGAGCACAATAGACATTATCTGGAAGTTGGGAGCCTTCAACATTGAAGACTTTTGGCTTAAAAATCCCTACT
The DNA here is from genome assembly GCA_019671005.1 of Hibiscus mutabilis. Taxonomy (NCBI): domain Eukaryota; kingdom Viridiplantae; phylum Streptophyta; class Magnoliopsida; order Malvales; family Malvaceae; genus Hibiscus; species Hibiscus mutabilis. The sequence continues at coordinate 68,813,075 of CM033721.1, read as the reverse complement.
TTGCTACGAGTGACCATTGAATGTGTATTACCACGAGAGGAAGCTGGAACAGAAGTACCTGAATTAATTGCCAAAGAACCAGCATCACCCTGTAAAGAAAAGACATTGTTTCGAGAAGGTGAGGATTGAGTGATGTTCAGATTATCAACAACTCTTCAGGTTCAGGAAAAATTGGCACTGCCAAGGCTGGACTTGCTGCATTAATTTGACTACTAGTCGAAACCTCAAGATGGCTGAGAATTGAAACATTATTTTAACCAGTAATAACATGTTGCACATGTTCCAATAAAACATCATTTTAACCAACAGCTTCTGGCTGCTCATACATGTGAGATGCAGCAGTTTATCCATTATTTTCTTGATTCTCTTGACCTGAATAAGCTGGAACATAACTACTGTTTATTGGGGACACAGGTTCAGGTTGACTACCAGATGCAGAGCTCATGTTTGCTGATGAACCAGGATTTTGTCCAGTAGTAGCTGTTGTGAAACCATAATTTTGAGGGGATGTGGTTGGATGCATAGATGCCTCTGGCAAAGATGGAGACATATAGGCTTTATCCCTCACAGTGGGCTTCCTAAATGTTGCATATGTGGCAAAAAGAAAATATAATTCATTAAATTTAATATGTCGAGATACAAAGATTCGACCGTTGTCATCCATGCATAGGTAACCATGATACTTTAGAGAATATCCCAAGAAAACACATGCTTTTGACCGAAAGTCAAACTTGTGTTAGTTGTATTGCCTGAGACAAGGAAAACACTGAGATCCAAACACACTTAGAAACTTGTAGTCTGGCCGTCTGCCATATAGCTCCTGGTGTGGTAAAATTCCCCCCAATACCTCAGTGGGCAGTCTAGTAATCAAGTACACGACACTCAAAACTGCAAATGACCAGTATTGAAAATGTAACACTTGCTTGAGCTAATAGAGTTAATGCAGTCTCTATAACATGCCAATGTTTTCATTCAACCGCTCTATTTTGTTGAGAGGTGTGTGGACATGTGACTCTATGTTGAATCACCATATTAATAAGATCAGATTTTAGGGCCCTGAACTCACCCCCACCATCTGTTTGTAAAGCAACAATAGTTGTGGAAAACTGATTTTTAACAAGTACAGAAAAACTAGAAAGCTGAAGAAACTTCTGATTTATTACGTAAAAGGAACAACCAGTAATTCCTGATGTGCATATAAATGAAAGTCACAAAATATTGCCAACCTAAAGACTTAAGAGGTGCAGGACCCTATACATCAGCCTCAACAAGTTCAAATGGCCTAGTGTAAACAATCATAGAAGGTGAAAAGGAAAGTTTGTGACTTTTCCCTAGTTGGCAAGCAGTACACATATTGGTTTTATCAACAACTACATGTTTATCCAAAACTAAATTGACAACTTTGGCAGCAGGATGGCCAAGTCTTTGTTGCCAAATCCAATAACTGGTTTGCAGTGTAGAATTATGAGCATCCTTATTTGCAACAAATGTAGTAGTAGTATCAACAGCTACATATGAAGTTGTGTTATTACAAATAGTGTCATCAGAACAGGGTGAAGGTCTCAATTTGAAGCAATAAAAACCATCTTCAAGCTCCCCTTCATCAAGATGGCCTTTGAGTTTTCATCCTTAACAAAGCAATAATTATCATGAAACTCAAAGAATACATAATTGTCTTTAGTAAAACGTGACACAGACATCAAATTTCGAGTAATACGAGCCACACAAAGCAAATGAGTGAGAGCAAGAGACCTAGACTAAGCAAATATAAGAGATTTACCAATATGTGAAATATCGAGCATAGAACCATCACCAAGAAAGACTTTTCCTTTACCTATATAATTATGAACTCTTTGACCAAGAAGTTGCTCACTTGTCACATGATGTGTGGCCTTAGAGTCGGGGTACCACTTGTCACAGGTAAAGATGACTCCTCTTGCAATCAAGGAATTAATCTTAACAGTATTTTCATTCTCCTCAGTTGAATCAACTACAGGACCTGTGTTGGCACTCACAAAAGGGTCATAGCAATTTTCTGTAGAGTTAGAAATGTATTGGCAAATATTTTCCTGTGTGGCAGCAACCTGACCATCACTTGGTTGCCTAGATTGAGGTGTACTTGCCCCTTTAAACCCTTTATCAAACCTATGTCAGCATCTATCAACCAAATGACCCAACTTACCACAAATTTGACATTGTATTCTTGGTATGCCATAAAACCTGCCTCTAGAATGATTACCAATACGTTGATCACGCGATCTAGACTCATTATAAGTATGAGGTAACTCTCTATCATCATTATGCAACACATATCCTCTTTCACCATTTTAACAAGCTACATTAATGCCTACTGAAACTTTTAATGGATCTAAAATTCTAGATTCAGCATCCTTAAGTGCTGATGTAACAGATTCAAGTGTATGGGGTTCACGACTAACCGTTATTGCAACAATGAAGGATTCATACTCTACCGGTAGGCCGTTGAGAACAATAGCAATTTTTTCAATATTAGAAACTAGACTCCATTGTTAGCCAAAAGATCGCATAATTCTTTGATTTGTGTAGTATACTCACTGATTGTAGAAGATCTCTTCTTCAAAGCTCAAAGTCTGTAATGCAAGTTCATAATCTTGGTGGTTGAGAGCTATGAATATAATTTGATAACAACACTCCAAATTGCAACCTTAGTTTCAGCCCTGACAAGCTGTGGCAGTATAGACGGACTGATGGTTGAGAAAATCCAAGAAGCAAGTGAGCTATCTTGCTCCTTGGATTTTCGATAAGCAGGATTAACAATCAGCTCTCCATTGGAATTAGTCACCACTTTAGGAGGTACTGGTGTTGACTCATCAAGATAATGCTCAAGATCGTGACCCTTAATCATCAAAACATCCTGTTGCTTCCAAAGTAAAAAGTTGAAATCATCAAATTTAACACTTACTTGTTTATTAGCAAAGAACTGATTATCCTGATCATCAAAAACTTGCAAATTACCGAGTTGTTCAACCGGAAGGCTTGAATCACCAGTAATCGACGGCATCCTTTCTTGAGCCTCGTCGAACCTTGAGCAGAGGCAGCGTAAGCAGCAGCGATGAGATTAGACGGCGGCCTGAACGAATAGCTTTGATACCATGAACAAACATAACCGGAGAAAGAAAGTAGATTGGTCGGAGAAGACAATATGAGATCTACAGATTGCCTGAAAAGAGAGACGAATGGGTGCAAAGAGAGTAAAGAAGAGAGAAAGTGTTTGGCATTACTTCAATATAGGCCAAAATGGATGATTGGGCTAGTGCCACCTGAGTGGTTTATATGGCTCGATATTAGCTAACAGATTGACCAAAGGTAAAACCAATCTGGATAACTAATTAGTGGGTTATTGCTAACTGATTTTTAGTTAAGCAACTGAAACCAGTAATCAGTTAATTATAGCTGAACTCTGCTAATAAGGTTTAGTATTGAATGTTTGAACCAATGTTCAACTCATTTCTCAAATGATCAATATTTGTGTAAATCCGTCTTTTCATCTTATATTTAGGCTTGTAAGCGAACTGAACAAACACGAATAAGAATATATTTATGTTTGTTTGTTATAATTAAGGTTTTTTTCTCCGTTTAGACATGAAATGACTTTAAAACTAGAAGTCAACGTCTAACTTATATGAATCAACAGAACGCAAATGACTACATAAATATTATTTTACAGCACAAAAAGGAAAAAACGGGGAAAAATCTCATTTATTGTGGTTTGCATCTAAGAAGGCCGTCATGGTTGAGGAATAAGCTCTTCATTTATGCCCCTACACGTTCAACAAAAAGACAATTGCTGAAAGGTTGATTTAGCCCTAGACAATCTTGTAACAGTAGCCCAACTTCTGAAACATCGAGAATACTGCCATTTAAAAGCAGTAATACCGGCCAAACTATCCAATTCAACTATTTTATTCAAAGAATCAAACATTTTAACTCAACGGCCGATTCGAAAATATTTTTTAAATTTGATATAAATCAAAATATTTTTAAGTGTAAGCACAAATTATAGAACTCTTAAAGTTTCATAGTGGGCTCAAGTAATAATTTTTTTAAAAAAATTAAAGACTAATTTATAAAATTTAAAAAAAATTAAAACCAAATGAATAAATTTCAAAAACTAGTAAATACAGACTCACCAAACTTACACGTATATCCGATGTTGTTTTAAGTCACAAAAGTACCTCAGGAACTGGAAATACTTCCGTTGTGCCAGGGTCAAATAAAACCTTTAAGTTTGATCAACTTTCTATCTTTTAATTGATAATGATGATAAATTCATCTTTAATATTTATAGTTTTTTTGTCAAACCGATCCTTAATATTTTTTTGAGTTAAATTTGGCTCTTAATCTATCAATTTTGAAATTTATCAATCTTTAAATTTGTCAAATTTTATCCTCGCTATGTTAAGAAGAGTTGAATTGTTTTTTAAACGAAAATGTTGATTTTTTAATGACATTGACATGACAATTCATATAACATTGTATGTGTATTTCATGCTATTTATAATTTTTTAAATATCTCCGTATATTAAAATATAAAATAAATAATGACATGCCAATATGAAACTCATGTATTTCCACATCAAAATTGTTAAAAATCGAATGTTAAAGGAAACATTTTCATTAAAAATGATTTGACTCTTTTTTCTAAAAATTTGAGTCAAATTTAATTTAATAATAATAAGAGATAAATTGACAAAAAAAAATACAAATATTGGTGGTTTAATTTACCATTATACCTTTAATTTTAAATTTTAATTTGATTTAATTATTTCTTACCTCTTTATTTCTTTATATATCACACTAATGATTTTATGCAACAGATATTATCAATAAAAACAAAAATAAGTAACAAAATTGTGAATAATAACCATTAATATATGTCACATAAAATTATTGATAAAATATATAAAAAAGACATAGAAAAAAGACGAAATTTGTTTTTAACTATACAGTTATAATCAAGAGATAGTTTTGGCATTAAAAAAAAAGCTTTTCCATAACAACGTTTTGAATATATGCCAGCGCTATCGTCGAGTTTAGCATTTTAGCGTTTAACTTATAATAATTTGCAGCTGGGACAGTCGCATAATTTTATATTAAGGGGTAAATTTATAAAATTTTAAAAAATAAAATAAAATTTTAATAAAAATAAATAATTAAATTATAATTATATATGAATTTTAATTTTTTAAGGAATGATTGTCCTCTTCAACTCCTCTCCGGTCCATCCCGCTAAAGGCCTACGGTGAAACTTAACGCACCGCTTATCAATTGCTTACATTATTGACCTACGAGTAACTTTGCTAACAAGCAAGAGACCTTATGCTTCTATTCATAAAGGTAACCATTCTCCTGAAAATTTAAATTTTTACTATTTACATTATAGACCTACAATTAACATTGTAAAGAATATGTAAAAAAATCTCAAAATTACATTGAACTGTAAGGTTGAATGAGACTTTATGATAATTCAATGCACTGTCCACTAACCAAAACAAAACATGCATAAAAATGTACATATAGCTTTTGAATTGGGACTTCAATCAATTGGTTCATTGGTCTTTTTTATTAAAAAATTGAAATCTGTTAATTTGATTGAACGAAGATATATCCGAAATTACAATGAAAGTTTACAACTTAGTAAACAAAAGTACCTAATTCAGACATATTCTCAGTAAACAAAACTAGCATCTCGATATAATAAGATGGCCATACAAGGAAAAGGTAACAACCCAATCCAAAGACTCGAAACAAAAAATAGATACAAACATCACCAAAGATCGACGATGAAAGGTAAAATCATCAACAAACAACATAAAAATACATACTACAATGAGGCACGTTGACAACAAGGTCATTACTACAACTCAATCGTGAACAAGGAACGGTGAGTGTGATCGCGTATTCAAATCCATTTCGAAGGCCCGAGAAAGAGAGATAAACAAGATAACGAAAATAGCATAATTATTTATTGAAAACTAAAAACAAAAAACTAAAAAAACGATGAAATATACGAAAACAAAAAAAATTATAGATCCCGACAGTCGGCGACAAGCAGTTCATTAGTTTTTTAAAATGCTTATAGCCTAATACAATACGTCTAAATTAAATTCTAAACATTTTTTCTTTTAAAAAAATCTAAAATTTCTCCTTTTTCCTTATGTAAGGAGTGTGAACTTTTTAATAAATTATGTTAAAAATTAATAGGTACAAAATTATAAAATTTTAAAGATATAAAATAAGATCATAAAAAATACAAATTATTTAAATTATATAAAATTTAAAATTTTCAAGAGTACGATCGTACTCAGCACTCCTCGAACTTAGTACTAAGCTTTGCATGGAATGGCGTGGTGTTACAATGCTTGAATTCATATTTGATGCCAACAATATAAGATAGAATGTTATGGAAAAGGGAAGCATATATATATAGTCCTTTTAATATATTTTAGCGTATATTTGAGTTTAAAAAATGTTAGCAAAATCCAGACGGGAGAGCGTGGGATGCAGTCGAGAAGTATGAAAGTGGGGAATGAAGCAGAGATTAAGCGTAAATGAAATCAAAATTAAAGAGAAATTAAGGGAAATGAAAAGTGAAAAGAATTGATGTTCACATGGGGGCATGTGCGAAAGACCCCACCGTTTGAACGTTGGTGTTGGCAAAGAGAGTACAGCCCGTTTTTCCCGGGACGGAGCTCGCTTTGTCGGCTTCTGCTGTTTTGCGGACACTTCTATTTGTATCCATTTGTTACCCAAACAAATATCAACAGCTCCAATTTCATTTCTTTTTTTCTTTCTATATTACGATTTTTATTTTTAAAAATATTTTGATACACAAGTTTGTATAAATTTTAGTTTACATAGATCTTTTAATTTTAATGTTTAAGGTTTAGGGTTTTAGGTTAGGATTTAGGTGTTTAGTGTATAGGGTGTAAAATTTAAGGTTTATGGTTAGAATTTAAAGATCAAGAGTTAGAGTTTAAAATTTAGATTTTAGAGTGCTAGTGTTTGAGATTTAAATTTTAAATTTTATAAAAAAATTGTGCAATTTTTTTTTACACATCATGTGTATTAAATTATAACCCTTTTATTTTTTATATATAAAAAATTAAGGTAACGCTTTTTTATACGAATGATGGAAAATAAGAATAATAAGATATTAATTAATTAAATGATTAAAATATAGAATAAAAAGTAATTATAAATATTAACTAATTAATTAATTATACCAACAAGTGTTGGGTGTATTGATAAGGCGCATTGCACTTTAAGAAAAAGACACGAGTTTAATCATTAGAGCGATATTGTTGGGAGGACAGCCTCGCATCCTATACATGGACTATAAGAGTGACATGTATATTAGAAAAAAAAATAATGAATTAATTATATTTTCACAAAGCATGGCTTGTTTCTTATATTTGCACCCATATTTGTACGTTTGTCCATGTAATAATCCGAAATCAGCAATGTTGTCCTTACTTTTTTCCGTAATTTTGCCCTCAAAGTCAATCAATTGCAGCAATGTTGCTCTTTGACCGATTTTGACCGTTAAATGCTGACGTGGCAGTTAATGGTGCTGACGGGGCAATTTTGCCCTCAAAGTCATTCATACAATTTTGTCCTATAAGTCATTAATTGCAGTAATTTTACCCTAGATTTATTTAGTTTTTTTTAAATAAAATTAGATAAATAATTTGGTTTTTCAAGTTGAACTTTAACAAACAGAATATATGAAAAATCGATTAAAAATTGATATAAATATCATTTGGGTCATTGGTAATTTTAAAAATAAGCAAAGTAAAAACTCTCACAAAAAATCAAAATATTCTTTATTTTTTTTAAAAAAAAATCTATAAACTTAACAAAAATAAATAAGATATTCAAAAAAATTATTGAAAGTAAAAACTAATATAAAAATATTTATAAATATAAAGTTATAAATATAAAAAAAGTCAAAATTTCAAAATATTTATAAAATCCATTGTAAAAGTCTTTGATTGTTTTTGGTTATGCTAAGCCAACTAATATTCCTTTTATATATTTTCAATGGAATCGTCCTTTCATTAGAGTAGTGATAAAACTTATCAAATATTAATGAGCATTAGTTTAATGTAGAAAAACAAAAGAAAATTTGATGAAATTGTTTGAATTTTTAATACTTTATACATACTTTTAATCTTATATTTATATTTTATCATTTTATAATTTCTTATATATTTTAATTTTTATATTAGTTTTTATTTTTAATAATTTTTTGAATATCTTATTTATTTTTATTAAGTTTATAGATTTTTTGAAAAAATTGAAGAATATTTTAATTTTTTGTGAGAGTTCTCACTTTGCTTACATTTAAAATACCACGAACCCAAAGGATATTTACGTTAATTTGTTAATCGATTTTTCATATATTTTGTTTGTTAAAAGTTCAACTCGAAAAACTAAATTATTTATCCAATTTCATTCACAAACTAAATAAACCAAGGGTAAAATTGCTGCAATTAATGACTTCGAGGGCAAAATTGCATGAATGACTTTGAGGGAAAAATTGCTCTGTGAGCACTGTTAACAGCCACGTCAGCATTTAACGGTCAAAATCAGTCAAAGGGCAACATTAATGCAATTGACTAACTTTGAAGACAAAATTACGGGAGAAAAAAGTATGAGCAACATTGCTGATTTCAGATTATTACAGGAGCAAATTTGATCATTTAGCCATTTTAGAATGATTGAGATCTTAAAGAATAATTAAATCATAACAAAATTTAAAGAAGATAGGCTTTAATTTCACTAATTTTAACTTTAAAAGGCCTTAAAAGCAATTAAACCATAAATTTAGGGGTCGATGATTATTTAATTTATTTTAAAACTAATAAATTCTTAAAAATAAATTATATCAGGCAATTTGAAAGGACAAAGACCTAATTAAAATGGTTTCAAAACTATTAATGACCTAAAATATAGTTAAGCCATCAAACTTAGGGCAATTTCCCCTCCCACCCTCAGCATAATTCCGTCCTTTACGTAGATTTAAAGCACATATCACTTTGAGATTTTAGTCAAGTTGTCTCTTCAACATTTTTTAATCAAAATAGACTAAATTCAATAAATTTAATCAAATCGATACTTGAATTTGATAAATTTGATCATATTTTCTAAACTTTGAAAATATAAGACAAACTAACATATACGACTAACACATTAATTTTCAACAACAAATTTTAAAACCATTCTCTTTTGATAATGTCACGACTCACCACCTTAATTGTCCACATTAATAAAACATAAAAATAATTAACATAAGTAATTTAGGGACTATTTTGTGTCATGCTTCAAAGTTTATAGGTCAATTTAATCAAAATTATTAAGTTCACCGGACGATTTGTGTTTTTAAGTCTTATTTATATAATAAATAAAATAATTTCACAAGCGACTTTAAGATAATAATAAGCATTTTTAAATATTTTAAAAATAAAAAATAACTAAATATCACATTTGTGATCATCTGGAGGTAATTTGTATGATTATGTTTTTTTATCCACGATGTACCAAATAATAATTCTTATATAATTACACAAATATATACATAATTAACTATTAGGGATATTGAACTTATCATGTAGTCTTAGTAGAAAAGTGGACGATGTTCATCTTAGGAGATTTGAGTTCAATCACTTCATCTGCAAAGTGTGTGCATTATCAAAGGTCGAAAAATATATATGAAAAAAATACAATTTTTTAAAAAAATTGTTGTTCATTTATAAAAAATTTATAATCAATATAATATGAATAACTAAAGTCAAAATTATCATTATAACACGTGATCAAAATAATAACTAGAATATACCTAAATTTAAATTAAGACAAATCTGGATTTTACTTGTAACATACTAAATCAGGTTCTTTTATCCGACCCGGCAGGTCGGATTTCCTACATAAAAAATCAGGTTTGTATCAGGATTTTCAAAGGACCTGGTCAAATTTAGGGTGAAAATATTTAATTCTACCCGAGAATAATAATGTAATTGTCCTTATATATTTTTAGAGATATTTGTACTACTACCAATGCCCCATCTTTATATTTTTTAAAATTAGATCCTTAAAATTGATTTTTTATTTATAATCTAGTCCATTGAATTATTATTATTTAATTAGGTCCTTAATAAATATAGGTCGAGTCGGTTTGATTTTTTAAAATTCGGGGCCGAGTTTAAATTTATACTATTTATTTTTGAGTCGACTTTGGGTCGGTCAAAAATCTGATACGTGCACATTTCTAGATATAATTATTGATATTCTATCTTTTAGTCGATTAATATGAATTGAATACGGTAGAGGATAACTTTTTGGGTATAATCAGGTGGAAAACAAGAGATTGTTAATAAATTGAGTTAACTTTGGGGCATTAGAATATTGAAGAAACATGAAAGTAACTCACCCCATAGTGGAGTTGGTGGATTCATATGATTAAATTAGCTGGCAATGAAAGATCTCCAATTACATTTTTAAGACTTTAATGAATACATCTTTTTCACTAAGCATAAGATTATTTATTAATTTAGTTGTGATTTGATTTGATATTTGACCAAATATCATCACATTGCTTTTATGAGTTGTGAAAATCGGGTGTCGGTATGTGGAAAACTTTGTGCTTTGTGCGAAAGAAGCTTTCGGTGGATGGTTACTAGGATTGAAATTTGTTATTTTTTCCAAACTTTGTGCTTTGTGCGAAAGAAGCTTTCGGTGGATGGTTACTAGGATTGAAATTTGTTATTTTTTCATTTAAATTTTAATTAGCTTTAGAATTTGTTATTTTCTCATTAGTTGTGTAGTATTTTAATTTTTTAAAGTATTCATTGAAAATGAATTAATATTTTGTTATTTATATATATTTAATATATTTTAAAATTTAATTGACCGAATAATTAAAAATATTTATATTAATCTTTTTATATAAATTCGAATCTCAATATTTACATTAAAGATTTAATACTCTCACCTTAATTAAAAATCATCGCACATTCTTGCCATCCAATAAATGAAGATGGTAGAAAATGGTTTAATATTTGTTAGGTCCCACGCTTATCCCACCATTTGTTTTATTCTGGTGCATATTCATTATTTATTTTGGAAACACCTAAGATTCGTATACATTTTAGGCTTAATTCTTAAAGCATTGCTCCAAATTTCGTGGGTAGTTTTTAAATTAATGAAAATCAACCGGCAATAAATTCAAATCTAATTGCCCCATTAAAAAGCGGATTATACATTTTATAGATAGGAAAATTCTACAATGCTCGACGAACACCGTTGAACATTATTAATGTTGAATACCGTTGAACACCATTAAATTGATTAATAAAGATTAAAAATCTCAAAGACTTAACATATAATTATAAATTTTATTTTATATAAAAATTTAATTAAACTATTTTTCATATATATAATATTTTTTATTTTTTTAAAATAATTGGATCAAATATCAACCTTAGTAAATTTAAAAAATAAAAATCTTAAAATCTAAACCCTAAACTATAAACCCTAAATATGAAACCCTAATCCATAATCACTAAACCCAAAACATAAAACTCAAAACCCTAAACCTAAAACTCTAAACCATAAACTCTAAAACTCTAAACCCTAAATTTGAATAGTACAATTAGATTTTAGGTTTTAGGGTTTATGGTTCCATGGTTTGAGTCTAGGGTTTATGGTTTATAATTTAGGGTTTCATGTTTAGGGTTTAGGATTTTTTATTTTTTAAATTGACTAGATTGGTATTTGATCCAATTATTTAAAAAAATTAAAAATATATAATATATATAAAAATAATTTAATTGAAATTTTATTTTAAACAATTTATAATTATACGTTGAGTCATTGAGATTCTTAATCTTTATTAATCAATTTAATAGTGTTCAACGATATTTAGTGTTAGTGGTATTCAGCGGTGTTCGTCGAGCGTGGTAGACTTATCCTTATGGGTGTCATAATTATGATATAAATAATTATAACACATGATTAAATTAATTGATAATTGAACCGATAAGTACCAGATGTAATGGCAAGACACATTGCACTCTCAAGGAGAGAATTTAAGTTCGAACTTTGGAGACGATATTGTTGGGAGAGAAAACTAAATCTCAAACATGAATCATATAAGAACATGAAATATACTAATAAATAATTGACAATTGAAATGTATTCGGATATAAATTAAAATAAATTTAAATAGCATCATACATGATAATGTTTAAGTTGAAATAGATTTGAACTGATAAGCACACATCATGTATTTGTCATTGTAATATATAGTCCGTCGTAAGTTTACATTTTTCAAATGCCCCAACAATTTTAGATTTTCAACTGCCCAATAAATAAAGGTTGAATTTTGTCACAGAGTAAATAACTCCCGTTAAAATAATATTATTTCTTGAATTTTATATTTGAATACCCTATTTTCTAAACCCATAATTAATAAAAAATAGTTAATTTACAGTACACATCCTTTCATCTCTAAATTATGGATTTCATTCTAATATGGTCCCTAAATTTTTAAATGTTCCACTCTCATTCTTAAACTATGATCCTCATTTTAAATTGATTCCGAAACTTTTAAACAATCCAATTTCATCCTTAAATTATCACTTATGTCACGTCATATTATTACATAATACACATCAAAATTTATATGTCAAATAATTGTTAAAATAATTTTATTGACATGAAATATGATTATCGTATACTAATAATTTAAAGATGAAATTAAAATATTCAAAAATTTAAAAATCAATTTAAAATAAAAATTATAATTTGAGAATAAAATTAAAATGTTCAAAAAACTTTTAATATCAATTTAGAATAATCATAATTTAGAAAACGTTGTGCAAATAACTCTAATAAAAATTAACAATTGTTGTTAAAATTAGTGAAATGTTGTTTTGAATCGGTGTATGCATGTGTGTGTTTTTCAACGGCTAATTCCCCAAGAAGCGAAGCGAAGAACAATATGACAAATGCATGAAAACTGGGTGTACTGAGATGTCAGTGTATCAGTGACGCTGTCTAATTGTTCCAAAGCTGGTATAAATAAACAAACCACACATGCCCGACACGATTGAAACTCTTTTTGTCCTTTCGATTTAACCCACAACTTTGTCTCTTCCCTTATCCCATTACCTTTCGCTTTTCTCTGCCTCTTTCCTTCATTTTTTTTTTAAAATTTTCTATTGTTTTATGAACCGAAAATGACGTTCATTTTTTAATGTTCAGAAATCGCAAGGTAAATTATAATTGACGCACTCAATTATAAGTAAAATTATATTTGAATTAATTATTAAAAATTATATTTAGATCGTTTAATTATAGATAAAGTTATATTTGTGTCACCATTCATATTTTAAAAAAATCAACTTAGTTATTTTTTCCAAACACTTGTATGCGCTCGTTAACACTAGAGTATTACATTTGAAATTATTAATTAATCTAATACACAAATTTATATATATTTTAAAATATGAAGGGACCTAAATGTAACCTTGCCCATAATTGGGTGACCCAAGTGTAACTCTTAATAATTGGGTGACTCAAAAGTAACATTACCCATAATAAAGTGACCTAAGTATAATTTTTAATAATTGAGTAACTTAAATGTAACATTACTCATAATTGAGTGACCTCGTTGTAATTTATCTAAATCGTAAATATTTATGGTCTGGTTTTTAATACAATGATTTGAGTGCAATTGATAGGAACGGTTTATTCTGAGATTTTGAGACCTATTAGTGGAAATTTGGAGAGAGGAAAAACATGAGAGTTTATTTTTTTTTAGAGAAGTCAAATATATTTATGAAAAATCTTCATTTAATTAAAGAGTTACAAGGATTAAATTGAATGATTATTTCTTGAGAAGGGTTAAATTTAGATTTTACCATTTACTCATGAGGGCCAACGCCCCTAACTGTGCCCTTAGAAGTTAGATTCGCCCTGCACAATTTGGTTCCGATCTTGTTAATTTGTTGATTAAACTTCTATAGAATTATTATTTTTTGATTGAGAGGGAAAAATACTACCAAGTGCCTCATTAAAAACTTTCCTAAACTTAAATGGAGGAAAATAGTACACTTGATAGTATTTTACAACAATAAAAGTCAAAGGAAATTACATCCAAACCATAGCAAAGAAGCCAACAAAGCACCAAAACAAGAGCCACCAAAACAACTACACAGCCATACCAACTTGTAAAAGAGCAACAACCTCAAGAGGAGGGTCCAAGAAACAACTAACATCAAAACTCTCCCGGTTTACTAACCTCACCAAACGATCCGCGACCCGATTACCCTCACGCCGAATATGATCTGTAAAACCAATGATGATTTTGATATAACAAATATTTTTCAAGGACTTAATTGTAAAGCAAACAAATTTTTAAAGTGTCCCAAACTGACAAATATTTTAAAGCATATTTGATTCTAAGTCAAATACTTAAAGCCCAAAAATCTTTCTAAGTGTTTTAAAGATCAAACTATAGAAATACGCCCAGGCGTATCGATAAATTTTTTGAAACATTGGCCACTGTAAGCATCCGTTTCGATACGACTCTTTCCGTATCGATACAACCTTCAAATGGGCTAAGTATTTTCCTCAGGCATTCTGATACGATTACATTCGTTTCGATACGGCCTTCATACCGGGTTTAAGTTTTAAGCATTGCGTACCGATACGCCACTAGGTGTTTCGATACGCTTAAAAAATTTTCTCAAATACCAGCATTTAATGACTTAGCCGTTGGAGTAAGTTATTGGGAAAGACCAATTTTAAAATGTCGTTGAACCCGTTTTGATACACCCTCAAGATGTACGATACAAGTTCAGGCAGTAGCTCAAGTGAGCAAAATTGCATCGATACAACTTTTCCGTATCGATACGCCCCGTTAGTTATACTGAGACCGTACCGATACGCTTCCCTGCGTATCGATACGCCCATGTTATTTTGTACACAATGACTCTTTCTTCTTATAGACAAGTATTGATACGGGCCTCCGTGTATCGATACAGATGGTTGATGAAAAGCATTAATTGCGTGGAAAATGTAGCCCAACGGCTACAATAATGATCTCAACCACCCAAACGGCTAGAAATCAATGCAAGGGTATAAAAGCAAGCCTCCAAAGCACCAGCAACAGCTATTGAACCTTCAAGAAACATCCAAGCATTAATCTAAACCTTTGTGCCTTATAGAGTCATATCTTTGTACCCAACTCATTGGAGTTCTTTGTTGTAAATCTTTGTTTAGAGTTTGGGGAGTGTTTTGATTGTAATTGGGAAATATCCATCTTGTGAGTGATATTTTTAGATTACCAACTTCTTCTTTGTATTGAGAGATTTCTTGGGTCAATCTTTGGGTAGAAAGATTGACTGGTTGTAAAGGTTACCTCCTAAGCCTATAAAAGGGGAAGAAAATCTAGTGGATTTTGTTGAAAATTCTTAGTGGGAACTAAGGTAGTGGATGTAGAGCTTGTTAGAAGCTTGAATCACTATAATTGCTTTTGTCCTTCATTTTTCAATTTCCAATTTGCTCCATAAAGTTTTTAAATAGCCAATTCACCCCTCTTGGCCAAATCACTATCATTTGATCCACTCAACAATTGGTATCAGAGCTTAACTCTTTGAAGGCTTAACATCTATAAGAGGCGATCCTTGAAGAGTGTTGATCATTCATCCATTCATTGCCATGGCATCTACCTCCGAGCAAAATCTATACGAGTCACAATCGATCACTAAGCCACCTTACTTCAATGGGGATAACTATACCTATTGGAAGAGCCGAGTGAGACTCTTCATCAAATCCGCCGACTATGTCCTTTGGGATGTAGTAGAAGATGGACCGACCATTCTGATGAAAAGAGATGATGAAGGAAGACTTGTTCTGAAGACAAGGGTGGAGACGACCGGTGAAGATTAAAGAAGACTCCAAATCAACGATAAGGCCCTACACATCTTGTTTTGTGCACTCGGTCCCGACATGTATGCCAAGATGTCTTCGTGCACAAGTGCAAAAGAGGTGTGGGTCAAGTTAGAGACCACTTACAAGGGCACCAACGATGTGAAGGAGACCAAGATCGGGATCCTTAATCTAAGCTATGAGAACTTCAAGATGGAGCCGGATAAAAGTATCTCTAAGATGTTTGACCGGTTCTCGGTTATTGTAAATGGTCTCAAGGGCTTCGGTGAGATCACCCCTAAAGATAAACTTGTCCGGAAGCTACTATACTTTCTTCCTGAATCATGGGATGAGAAGAGAACCTCAATCATCAAGGCGAAGAACTTGAAGATGCTCAAGCTTGATGAATTAGTAGGATCTCTCCTTACTCATAAGATCATGAAGCAAGGAAAGGAAGAAGAAAAGAAGCGAGATGAGAAAATAGTAGACAAGAAGGAGGTGGGCAAGAAGAAGCTTGGTATTGCTCTCAAAGCTTCCTTTGAGGAGAGCAATTCATGCGAGAGGAAGACGAAGCGATGGCCATGTTGGCCAAGCGTTTACCCGATTCATGAAGTCCAACGGTGGAAGAAAATTCAATAGAATAGGGGACTTCAAGAATAAGAGCAAAGAAGAAGAGAAGGACTAACTCATTTTTTATAAGTGCAAGAAGCCCGGTCACATTCGCACCGATTGCCTTCAACTAAAGAATAAGAGCTTCGGCAAGAAGAAGAAGTTCAAAGCTCAAATGGCAGCTTGGAGTAACAATGAGTCATCCGAGGATGAGGAGCATGAAGTGGCCAACCTTTGCCTTATGACCCTTGAGGAGGAACTAATGGTAAATTCTAACTCATCTTCTTTTACTTATGATGAATTATATGATGCTTATGATAAGTTACAAGATGTTTACGATGAATTGGTAGAAAAATACAAAGAGTCTATTTTGAAAAACAAGAAAAACATTTCTGATTTGAAATTTCAAAACGAGTCTCTTTCAAAAACCAATTCCAAATTGGAAAAGAAAGTTTTATATTTGATAAATCTCTCAAATGAGCTTAAAAAGAAAAATCTCGATTTAGAAAAACTTGTTTCTGATTTCCAAGATTATTACACAAAGGAGGTGGATAATCTTAAAACTTCTCTTACTATTAGGAAAAATATTTTTGAAAATGGTAGTTCTTAAAAAACCCAATATGTAAAGAGAAAGACTTTTAACCCCAAACAAAGAAGTTTTCAAAAGCAATCTAGAACTAAAAGAGTTAGGAGTGTATGCGTTCCTAAGGAACTTATAGTTTCTAACAATTTGAATGCTATTGCTTCTTGGATTCCTAAGGGAACCAAGATTTTGGGAACTAATACTCATTAACCCAAAATGATTTGGGTACCAAAATTCAAAACTTGATCTTTGTTTGTCGGAGGAGCAATGCTACAAGGTCAAAATCACAAGTCAAAATTCTTGGTACCTTGATAGTGGTTGCTCAAGACACATGACTGGAGACAAGAGTAGATTCTTGGAGCTCAAACCAAAGAGTGGAGGAGTAGTGGCATTTGGTGACAACTCCAAAGGCCACATTGAAGGAATTGGCTCCATTGATAATCTCTCAACTACTCTTATTGAAACTGTTCTTTATGTCAACGGTCTTAAACATAATTTGTTGAGCATTAGTCAATTGTACGGTAAGGGTTTTAATGTTCTTTTTGATGCTAATGGGTGTAAAATCATGAACATTAAAACAAATCAAATAATGCTCATAGGTTATCGCATAGATAATATTTATATGGTGCATTTAGATGACATACATACATCCAATGCATGCTTTGTGGCACATAATGAAAATGATACATGGTTGTAGCACATGAAACTAGGACATGCTAGCATTAGTGTTTTAGAGAAATTGGTTTCCTTTATCTAGTAAGAGGTTTACCTAAGCTAAAGTTCTCTAAAGATAAAATTTGTGATGCATGTGCTAAGGGTAAACACCAAAGAACCTCATTTAAATCCATTAATGATGTTTCTACTAATAGATGTTTACAATTGATCCATATAAATCTCTTTGGGCCTATTAGGACTATGAGCTTGGGTGGCAAGTCATATGCATATGTGTTAGTAGATGACTATTCTAGATACACTTGGGGTTCTCTTTTTAAGTACTAAGGATGAGGCTTTAGAAAAATTCATTACATTTTCAAAAATCACCCAAAATGATCTTGATCTTAAAATTTCACATGTTAGAGGTGATCATGGAACCGAATTTCAAAATATGGGTTTTGAAGATTTTTGTAATGAAAATGGTATTAGCCATAATTTTTCGGCTCCTCGTACTCCTCAACAAAATAGGGTAGTTGAGAGGAAAATAGAACTTTAAAAGAAATGGCTAGGACCATTCTTTGTGAAAATAATTTACCTAAATATTTTTGGGCAAAAGCCACTAATACGGCTTGCTACATAATTAATAGAGTAATGATTAGGCTTATTTTGAAGAAAACATCTTATGAGATTTTAAAATCCAAAAAGCCTAACATTAGCTATTTCTATCCTTTTTGTTGTAAATGTTTTGTTTTAAACAATGGAAAAGATAATTTAGGTAAATTTGATGCAAAAAGTGATGAAGCTATTTTTAGGTTACTTTTCAAACTCTAAAGCCTATCGAGTATTTAATAAAAGAACTTTGGTTGTAGAGGAGTCTATACATGTTGTTTTCGATGATAACCTCCTTCCGAGGAAGGAATCTTGTGATGATGATGATGTAGGGGTCGTTGAAGCCATTGGTGGAGGACAAACATCAAAGGTGGATAAGATCCCAAGCAAAGAAGAGGAAACACAAGATCCACCTCTTGAAGCCTTGAAGGACTTGGCTCTAGAGGAAAAGGAGGTCACCTACCCAAGGGAGTTCAACTATGTCAAAGGTGGTGAAATCTTGGGTGATCCATCCAAATGGGTAACCACTCGATCTTCTCTTAGATTAATGAACCATGTAGAATTCATTTCATGCATTGGGCCTAAAAATATCAAAGAATCATTAAAAGATAATTTTTAGATATTGGCTATGCAAGAAGAATTAAATCAATTTGAGAGGAGTAAAGTTTATACATTAGTTGATAGGTCTAGTAATCAATTTACTATAGGAACTAAATGGGTCTTTAGAAACAAACTAGATGAAAGTGGCAACATAGTGAGAAACAAGGCTAGACTTGTTGCTCAAGGTTACACTCAAGAAGAGGGAATAGATTTCGATGAAACATATGCTCTCGTAGCTAGAATGGAAGCTATCAGGATGCTTCTTGCATTTGCATGCTATCATGATTTCAAGCTTTTTCAAATAGATGTAAAAAGTGCTTTTCTAAATGGTTTATAAATGAAGAAGTGTATGTAGAACAACTACCGAGTTTTGAAGATTCAAACTTTCCAAACCATGTTTTCAAATTAACTAAAGCTTTATATGGTTTAAAACAAGCTCCTAGAGCTTGATATGAAAGGCTTTCAAACTTTTTAATTGAAAAAGGTTTTGAAAAAGGTAAGGTGGATACTACACTTTTCATTAAAAGATATGGAAATGACATCTTAGTAGTTTAAATTTACGTTGATGATATTATCTTTGGTTTTACTAATGAGTTTTATTGCCAAGAATTTTCTAAGCTAATGCAAGGTGAGTTTGAGATGAGCATGATGGGGGAGCTCTCATTTTTCTTGGGGCTCCAAATCAAGCAAAGAAATGATGACACCTTCATCAATCAAGCCAAGTACATCAAGGATATGCTCAAGAAGTTTGGCTTGAAGAACATAAAGCCTCAAGCCACTCTAATGAGCTCATCTATGAAGCTTGACAAAGAAGAATGACGTAAGTGTGTCGATTCTAAGCTTTATCGTTCAATGATTGGCTCTTTGCTTTACCTTACCACAAGTAGACCCGATATCATGTTTAGTGTTTGCTTGTGTGCTAGGTTTCAAGCTAGCCTTAGAGAATCGCACCTAGTAGCCATTAAGAGAATTTTTAGATACCTTAGAGATACACCTAGTTTAGGTCTTTGGTATCCCAGAGACTTATCCTTCAACCTTCATGCTTATTCGGATGCGGATTATGGGGGATGTAAGATAGATAGGAAAAGTACCTCCGAAACATGTCAATTCCTAGGTAGTATGCTCGTATCTTGGTTCTCTAAGAAACAAAATAGCATAGCCTTATCTAACACCGAAGCGGAGTACATATCCTTAGGGAGTTATTGTGCTCAAGTCCTTTGGATGAAGCAACAACTCTTAGACTATGGTGTTGAAGTAGATACCATACCCCTTAAGTGTGACATTACTAGTGCCATTTGTCTCACTAAGAATCCTATACAACACTCTAGAACCAAACACATAGAAATAAGGCATCATTTCATTAGAGTTCATGTCTTGAAAAATGATGTAGTTCTAGAGTATGTTGATACCTTGAACCAATTAACGGATATTTTTACTAAACCATTAGATAAAGAACGTTTCTGGACCCTTAGGAGAAAGTTAGGTTTAAAAGCCTTCCTTGACCCTTTAGAGTCCCAAAAGACCAAAAATTTGCTTGAATTGATTTGATTACCATGTTTATGTAATTTGTGCCTCTTGATGCATCTATGCCTTTAGTTAGTGGGAGCTTGTCTCTATTCTTAACCTTCATATTGTTCATACATCATATACATGCATTTCAGTTCAAGTAAAATTGAACTCTTGGGCAACTTGTGGCGCGAAATGCATTTTTGGGTTATTCGTATCGAAACGAGTTAAAGTGTATCAATACACCATTCTTGACTCAACCCAGATTGCATTTCACAGCACAAGTTTACCGATACACGTCCAAACGTATTGATACGGGCTCAAGAACATGTTTCGATACAGGTAAGTCTGTATTGAAACGGTCTATATGTTTCGACACACCTGTATCGATACGCCATGTGGCGTATCGGTACGCGCGGGCGCTGAGTCTTTAAATAAGCCTTTAATGAGAATCCAACTTTAAATCAATCTCTTTAAACCCTTTTTCATCTGAAACCCTAACTTCTCAAACTATAAATACCTTGCAAATCCTCTTGTTTTTCACACAAATTTTTGAGGGTTTTTGTTCAACAAACCAAGTCTAAGATCTCTCATCAAATTGATCCATTATCATCCATCCCTTCTTCCAAATTCCTCAAATCAAGGTATAAACTCTTTCTTTTTCTTTTTATTTTTGTTTAGTTTAGTATACTATTTTTTAACAATTTTTTTGTACAAAAAATATACTAATAGTATGGATTTTAAAGTATTTGCAAAACTTCTTTCAAAATTTGATTTTTTTCGATTCGAATATAAAATTATACCGTATATTTTTAAATATGTTTTTCTAGATTTATTTTTACCAAAATCTTTCAAAAATATATTTTATAGTTTATCATTAATATTTTGAATTTTGGATTACATATTGGATTGAATTTGATGATTTATGCATACATATGTTTTGTGCCTTAACATATTTTCAGATTCGATATGGCACCACGAAAAAGAGGTCGAACAAACGAGGTTGGCGACTCTTATATTGAAGATAATTTGGCACATCCTAATCTCAGTATCATTTATCAAAAGAGTTTTCAAACCCCGACGGCTCTAAACAACTTCAAGCAATACCAAAATTATAAATCCCGCTGCGAAAGAGTAACATCTATCCCTCTTTTAGATTCCGAGCGTTTCAAGTTTAAATACCTTCCTCTTTTAAGACATTGGAATTTTATGTTTTTTTTGTCAATCCCCGAGTTTTTGTACCGTAATCTTGTTTTGATTTTCTTTGCAATGCCCGGTGCATCCCCAACCAAGACCGTACTAAAGTTATTGCTATTGAGTCTTTCTTAATTGGGAAGAAATTTTAGATTGATGTTCAAACTCTTGTTAATGTTTTTGGGTTCGAAGATGAAGACCCATTGGGACATGTTCTTGGCGGTTCTGTTACAGTTCTAGATGCTCATGACCGCTTCTTGCATCTCATGATCACTTGGTGGTTTCGGCCATCCGGTGGAAAGTTTTCCACTATTCGCCAAGTGGATGACTTTTGGATTCAGTACTTTCGTGAAGAGAAGCAGCCTAATCTTGCTCGAATTATTTTTGCGGAGCTAGTCTACCTTATCCAACATCGACACACCTCTCTTGTTGCATCATTCACTTATGGGACAAATTTGAGTTACCTGTTCATTCAGTTGGAGATTGATTGCTCACAAGATCTTTCTGAGCTTCTTACCGATCCCATTGATGATCGATCTCTTGTTCATTCAAAGTTATACTATTTTAATGATGAGTGGTTATGTCTCGCCGAGCTTCCACATGATGAGATTTCTGAAGTACCGGAAGTTCCCCCCAGTCGCTCCTCAAGCTCCGATTGCTCCACAAGCTATAGACACCCTCATGGCTTATCTCAATGAGCAATTCACTTCATTGAGGACAACCATGACCGAAGAGTTTGTGGCTATTGATACTCGATTTACTTCCTTAGAGAATCGAGTTCAAGCCATAGAAAGCCAACAAGGTTCGATGGACATATCACTTACGGCTTTCCATGGAGAATGGAGACAATCTCAAGCTACTCAAACCCATGATGAAGTTGAAGATCAAGAAGAGGATGGCGAGGATGCTCCCTAGACATTCATTTCATTGCATGTCATATTAGACTTTTCTTTTTATGCACCTATGTTATTTACTCTATGAACATATGCTTTAATTTTAGTTTTTGTTTGGATTTGGATTAGGTTGCCTTAACGATATTCATGTTGCTTAGATTATGCTTTGAATTATGATAAGTATGTTGCTTTGAATTATCCTTTACTATCATTGATTTTGATCTAACAAAAAGGGGGAGAATGTGTATAAGCTAATTTTTTTTCAAAACCTAGCTTACTCTAAGGGGGAGTAATTTTAAAAACACTTAAAAATTTGCTTTGGGTTTTGTTATATCAAAAAGGGGGAGATTCTAAAACCTATGATGATTTTTATATAACAAATATTTTTCAAGGACTTAATTGTAAAGCAAACAAATTTTTAAAGTGTCCCAATCTGACAAATATTTTAAAGCATATTTGATTCTAAGTCAAAAACTTAAAGCCCTATAATTTTTCTAAGTGTTTTAAAGGTCAAACTATAGAAATATGCCCAGGCATATCGATACAAATTTTGAAATATTGGCCACTGTAAGCATCTATTTCGATATGACTCTTTCCGTATCGATACAACCTTCAAATGGGCTAAGTATTTTCCTCAGGCGCCTCGATACGATTACATTCGTTTCGATACAGCCTTCATACTGGGTTTAAGTTTTAAGCATTGCGTACCGATACACCACTAGATGTTTCGATACGCTTCAAAGATTTTCTCAAATATCAGCATTTAACGACTTAACGTTGGAGTAAGTTATTGGGAAAGACCAATTTTAAAATGCCGTTGGACCCATTTCGATACACTCTCAAGATGTACCGATACAGGTTCAGGCAGTAGCTCAAGCGAGCAAAATTGCATCGATAAGGCTTTTCCCATATCGATACGCCCCTTTAATTACACTGAGACCATACCGATACGCTTCCCCGCGTATCGATACGCCCATGTTATTTTGTACACAATGACTCTTTCTTCTTATAGACAGGTATCGATACAGGCTTCGTGTACCGATACGGATGGTTGATGAAGAGCATTAATTGTGCAAAAAAAGCAGCCCAACGACCACAATAATGATCTCAACCACCCAAACGGCTAGAAATCAATGCAAAGGTATAAAAGCAAGCCTCCAAATCACCAATAACAGCTATTGAACCTTCAAGCAACATCCAACATTAATCCAAACCTTTGTGCCTTATAGAGTCATATCTTTGTGCCCAACTCATTGGAGTTCTTCGTTGTAAATCTTTGTTTAGAGTTTGGGGAGTGTTTTGTTTGTAATTTGACAATATCCATCTTGTGAGAGATATTTTTAGATTGCCAACTTCTTCTTTGTATTGAGAGATTTCTTGGGTCAATCTTTGGGTAGAAAGATTGACCCATTGTAAAGGTTACCTCCTAAGCCTAGAAAAGGGGAAGAAAATCTAGTGGATTTTGTTGAAAATCCTTAGTGGGAGCTAAGGTAGTGGATGTTGAACTTGTTAGAAGCTTGAACCACTATAATTGCTTTTGTCCTTCATTTTTCAATTTCCAATTTACTCCATCAAGTTTTTAAATAGCCAATTCACCCCCTCTTGTCATTATCATTTGATCCACTCAACATGATCAAACTTCAAATCCCACAGGTACTTACACCATTTCGCGATATGCATAAGAACCGATAGGAACATCCTATTACCTTGGCGAATCTAACGAATCGCATCTAAACTATTAGTCTCGACCAAAATCTTATAGAAACCGGCCTTCCAATCATATTGTAAACCAACTAATATGCCCTAAAGCTAAGCCTTACTCACCAAACAAATACCAAGGGCTTTGTTATAGCCAAACATCCAAGCACCACCATGTCGCTGCAACACACCCCCACACGCGAACGTGCCATCGGTGCCCCATTGCGCTGCGTCTGAATTGAGTTTTATCCACCCTGGTGTAGAAGGTGACCATTGAAATGGCTACAACCGAGCAGCACTACCCATTGCTGCCCCAACTTACGTTGTCGCCAAAGCCGCCTTTGAGATTGTGACTAGGCGCTCGCTTCTCTCAAGGGTCGACTCATGGTATTCATCCATGCTGCCAAACACAAACGAGTTCTGATTCAGCCACAATGACCATAGCACCGCCTTAAAGCCAAGGTCCCAATCAGCCGCCTCCTACACAAAAAGCCCTAGATTAGCAAGATTGAGATTAACCAACATCTTGATGTGCATCACAAGAAAAGAATGCAGATTCTCATGCTTCACCAAAGTACACCATGAAAAATAAGCCGCATGACATGTCCGTAAAACATGACTAACATCTTCCACTGGGTCCAAACACAAAAGAGCATTGAGCACTAGTTGAAAAATAGCGCCGGGATCTTTCGTAATTTGTCATGAGCCTCCCTTGACAAACAAGCCACAAGAAAACTCTAATCCTCTGGATCTCGGGATACTTGTTGATCACCCTCCAAACAGTCGCCTCCTCAACGCCATTGCCTATACGACGCGATAAGTAGGCTATTTTCACACTAAATCGCATGTCCTTCGCCAATTTCAAACCAACAAACGTATTGCCAAGCCATGAAAGAGGGCACTTAATCACCGCAAGCAGCAACAAGACCCTCATGGGAAGCATCGGCTCTAACATCGGCCAATCCTACCCCCGAGCTCCCAAAAAAAGCTGTAACTGATCCCTTAGTGATACACTGCATACAATCAGTGGCAACGTAATGTATCAAAGGGACAAGATTTGAAATCCAAGCATATCGCCTGAAGCTCGCATCCCTCCAATGTCCATTGTGCCACACGATATTATTTCGTACATCATCCCAAATAACCCTAAAACCCTTCCACAACTTCGAGCACCGAGAACCACGAAGAGATTGAGGAACATGATCGTAACACTTATACTGCCACGTAAAAAACGTACCCACAAAGCCTCATTGCATGCGATTAATTTGAACCCAATCTTCATCAAAAACATCATTTTGCATGGGCCAAGCACCTACCGGACGACACACCTCTTCCCAGCGACAAGATGAACTCTCCTTGACCCCGGATGTATTACCCCACGCAAAACAACGAATCAATTTCTCAATCTTTAGACAAATTCTTTTTCGGTAGAATAGTTGATTGCACGGTAAACGTAGGAATGGCGAATAAAATAGACTCGGGGACTGTGATATGCCCAGCAAGCGATAAAACCTTTGTCTTCCATCCATTCAACTTATTCTTAACCATTTGAAAAATATACTTATATGAAGCAAATGTGACACGACCATGGATTAGTGGAACTCCTAAATACCTTCCAAAATTTGCAACTTTCATGAACCCAAAGGTGGAGCTGATAATACTGCGAAAAACCTCAGACACGTTCTTGGAGAAAAAAATAGTAGTTTTAGCAATGCTTACCTTGTGCCCGGATACCTCATAGAAATGACTTAAGACCCTCTGAATGACCTCAAACTGATCTACAGAAGCTTCAACAAAGAGAAACATGTCATCCGCAAAGAACAAATGAGAAATGGAAGGCGTACTCTTGGATGTACAAAATGAATTCCAAGCACCACCCTGAACCTCCAACTGAATCACTTGCGCCAAGCGTTCCATACATAGACCAAATAGATAAGGAGACATGGGATCACCACGTTTAATGCCATGAGAGGGAGAGAATGAATTGGTAACTGACCCATTCCACAGAATATGGGTAGATACAAAAAAATACACATCGCATGATTACATCGCGCAAGAAGGCTGCGACACCCACATCAACCAAAGTGTCTTCAATGAAAGCCTATTCCAAACTATCATAGGTTTTCTCAAGGTCTATCTTAATTGCCATCCAGCCCTTGCGACCCTTATTGCCTTGCATAGAATGTATAATGTCCTGAGCAATAATGATATTATCCACAATGGATCTTCCAGGCATGAAACTCATCTGATTCTCAGAAACTCAGGACGGTAAAAAAGGTGTTAGCCAATTGACGATAACCTTCGTCAACAATTTATAAACCACTGTGCATAATCTGATAGGTCGAAACTGAAAGATTAGTTTAGGTTTCTGTACCTTAGGCTCCATGATTCTGGTATAGGTTCTCTTGCAAAAATTAACTGAATAGGCCGACAAACATTCGTCCCCACAATAGACTAATTCTTCTGAAAAAAGAAAGTGTTCAAACCATTGGCCGTAGGCGTCTTAAACGGACCCATATGTCGAAAAGCAAGATAAAATCTCCTCCCCAGTCATCGTTCTCTCCATAGATAGATTTTCTTCATTGGATATGGCTGGAAAAAACCATTATACTCATAAGGTGCAATGTCACCTCCAGAACTAGTGAACAAAGAATGATTAAATGCAACCACCATGTCCTTCAACACATCGCCCTCTGTACACCAATTCCCATCACTATCCTTTAAAGCTGAAATTGTGTTAGACCGTCTCTGAGAAAGAGTCTAGGCGTGAAAGTATCGAGTATTGCAATCCACATCCCGTATCCAAGAAGTATAAGATTTTTGCTTCCACAAACTCTCTTCCTAATCAAGGACCTCTTTTAACTCTAACTTCAAATCCAACGCAAGTTGCACAAGGGACTCAAAGTAATACGATTGTAAAACACGATCAATCCCCCTCAAACGGGCCATAATACGACGTTTCTTCTAAACAATATGCCCCAAAACCTCTTTATTCCATGTCCATATCTCCGATATGAATGTAACAATATTTGTGTTAATATCCACATTACCACTCCAAACTAAGCGAAGAAACTCTTGGAACTGCGGATGCTCTTGCCAAGCCCCAATGAAGCGAAAATGCCGATTCTCCCTATCAACATCGTCCTCCACAAGATTCAAGAGTAAGGGTCGATGATCCATCTTAATTTATCCAAATGCAATACAAAAGAACTAGGAAACATCGAAATCCATTTACTGTTAACCAAACAACGATCCAACCGTTGATAAAGAGACCTATATGACCAAGTAAAAGGTGGACCCCGATAACCCAAATCCACAAAACCCGAGTTAAAAAGAAATTAGCGAAGAGTTTGCTACCCCCTATTTTTCGATTAGCACCGCCATATCTTTCATCCAAATTCAAGAGCACATTAAAATTACCCCCGACTACCCAAGGTACTTCATCCCCAGGATGAATTCCTATAATTTGAGGCCAAATATGTTTTCTTACTGTAGCTTGAGGACATGCATAAACGGTAGTAAAGAAAACCCGTTCATGTGTTTCCCTCTCCCTACACTTGCCATGCACGAACTGATTAGCCACCTACAAAATTTCCATTTCAACAACTTCCTCCCACAAAAGCCAAATTCCCCTACGAAACGCATGCGCCTACACACAGAAAGAATGGGGAAAACCCAACTTATGTGGGCACTGATTGGAAATTGTGGATGATAAGTTTAATGCCCAACTTATGTGGAACAATAATTTCTCCAGTAGTAGCGGAGCCTAGCAAGGCACCTACCATAACTTATGTGGGTTTGTTCAGAAATTGTAGAACAAGATCCTATGTATGATTGTGTAGCAATGCATTAAACGCATTATCCATGGCTTGTCTCCAAAATGGGTCTTTAAGAGCTTGAGTAACAGTCTTCGACTCTAATTTAGGAGGCAAAGGATGACAAACAGTAGCATTAACAAATGAAGGACCAAAGTACCTCAGATTTGGCTGATGAATCTGTTGTTGTGGAGGATTATGTTGCGGTAAGTTAGGGGAGACATCTTGTTGTGGCAAGGCAGGGGAGACATCTTGCTGTGGCATAGTAGCCAAGGGAACTGGTGGGGCAATGAGATCATCAGGTTGCCATGGTAGATTAGGTAATGACGCATCAGGTTGTCGTGCCATAGTAGGCAATAAAGTATTAGGTTGTTGTGGCATAGTAGGCAAGGAAACATCAGGTTGCCATGGCATGATTGGAAGAGGATGTCGTGGCACAAGAAGAACACGTCGTGTAGCAAAATAGAAGATGCGATGAACAAACTGAACATGGCGAGAGATATAGATTTTGTTAGTGTTCGACTCCAAGCATTTATAAGCAGACAGAGTCACAAAGTATCCAAGGAAAACACATTTAGCGGACCGTGGTTCAAGTTTATGCTTCGTGTATGGTCGCAGCCAAGGAAAGCACAAGCATCCAAATGGTTGAAGCTTGTCATAGTTTAGTGCTTATTGATGAAGTAGAAGATAATGCGACATATTACCTAGTATTGGTGTTGGCATCCGATTAATAAGATAAACAACTGCATGAAAAGCATGAGGCCAATTCTCTATTGGGAGGGATGCAAAGTGAAGTAAAGAGAGTCCAGTCTCCACTATATGACAATGTCTCCATTCAGCAGTCCCATTGTGTTTCAGAGTATGAGGCGGTGAAGTAAAGTGGGAAATGCCGTCCAAATTCAAAATGGGCAAGAGCTTATCAAACTCACCTCTATTATTAGAGAATAGAGACACAATGGTCTGATGAAAAAAGCTTTCAACAAGCCTTTTAAATTGAGAAAAAAATTGCCGCAACATCATATTTATTCTTTATCGGGTATAGCCAGATATACTTGGTAAAATGATCAACAAACACCACATAGTATTAGTATCCATCATAAGCCACATGTTTAGTGCTCCAAACATCAGAGTAAAGCAATTCAAGAGGACAAGAGCTTGACATAGTATTTTAACCAAATGACAATTTATGACTCTTATTAATAAGACAAGAAGTACAATGATAGTTTGTAAAACTAGTTAGGTCATAAGATATATTACAAGTGCGTAATATATAGGCTAAGACTTTATCAAATGGATGACCAAACTTGTGATGCAGCTGATGCACGGACAAGTAATTGACAGAGTTGACTTAAGGATAAAAAGATCGTAGAGCATAGTAGACACCACCAAATTTATTGCCTCGAATAAGAGGAATTCCCGTGGGTCAATCCTTAACAAGAAAATAAGAGTCAAAGAATTCAACAAACACATGATTAGCTTGAAATAATTTAAAAACTGACACTAAATTTGTATTTAATTGAGAAACACATAAGAAATTTGTGAGAGAAAAAGGCTTGGTAGCCGTGGGAACAGTGCATCGGCCAATATGAGATATAGTTAAAGAGTTACCATTACCTACATAAACTGTATCGTGACCACCATAAGAGGAGATATCTTGAAGAGACACAGTGGTCATTGTGGTGTGATGCAAGACACCACTATTAAATATCCAATGAGTGGGATCAAATGATAAAAGATTAGCAGTAGTGTTGACAACCGGTGAATCAGATGGTGGCTGCTGATAAAAGTTGTTGTGAAGAAACCGAACAAGATTATGATAATCCCAAACAATATGCCCTGAAAAATTACAAAACTTGCACATAACATCATATCGTCTAGAATGACTAGATTGAGGAATAGGACTAGGATTGCCACTAGAAAACAAATGGCAAGAGCGACCACCCTTTCTTCGAGAAAGGTTGGTGGAATAAACATGATTTGAATAAGTCCGCTGCATAGAATATGATGTGGCAAGAGGTATAGTTTGTTCAGATTCTTAAAGGAGTCTCTCATGATCAGTTAAGATCTCAAACAACTCAAGCATGGTTTTCGATGTTGGAGTATGCCCAAATACCAATCATGAGATGGTTGTAAAAGACATACTTATTTTATCTTGTTTATTAATATAAATCCATTATTATTATTATTATTTCAGTCTTATTCTGTGTATTTTTAAATAAACTGAATTTTAATAAAGTCATTAGAATAATATAGTTATCCTTGAATGTCCTTTGTTAAGTGCATAAAAGTACCTCAATTTTAGCTTTTTTACTCGTTATTATTGTTAGACTTAGGCCTATTTTAGTTGCATTTAGATAGTTATTAATGCATTCTGCATTGTTTCCTCTATGGTTATGCTTTAGTACATGTTTCGGTTGTTTTTGGTGGAAAAAGATACTGCTGGTGTTGATTTTATATACGTAGGATTAATTGCTCGGGCAAGCTAGAAGTTGCCGAAGAACCTGGAATTGAAGAAAAATGGAAACCTGCGACTTTTGGGGATTGAGCCATGCAATTCGGATAAGCTTAATGGAAAAAGACAAATCCCAAAGGAGTTGGAATTCCATGAAGAAGTCAAAGAGAGATAAAAGCCCAAGAAAATAGGATGAGTTTTTGAAAGAATAAATAAATAAAAGAGTTTATCTCTTTTATCTTATTTGAATCCAATCGAAACTCTTCTTTATCCAACCAAACCATCTCCTATAAATCCAAAGACCTAGCCGTAGGCAAAGAGTTAGAGTGAGAGAGAGAGAATTGGACAAGGAGTTGTATATCGACTTCACTTTCTTCTTCCTTTTGTTTCGGTTTATTTTATGTTTAGAACTTATTATTTTGAGTTTGTTTTGAAACCAGCCATGAATTAAAATATTTTGGCTAGGGTTATTGTGTTGAATGGTTGTGAGAACGATTGAAGTTTATTTAGGTAATTGAATGCTATTTAGTTGAGGTTTTCTTATTCTTGGATTTTAATCTTGATTACGAGCAAATCAAGAGATGAGTGATTACATCTATTTAAATAATACCGGGAGAGTTAGATTCAAGAAACGAGTAAGCATGATTTTCACACAGTCAATCAATGGTGGAAACTAATTTGGCTTAGGAATAAGTTGCGAATTTCAATGGCTAAGAGAAGCGTAAAGATTGGTTGATGTTAACCCAAGGTTAACACAGGAATGTATCACCAAGGTATGAACTATTGACTAGTGTTTCAAATTAGGGATAAGGAGTAAACATTGAAGAATGCTTCACCGATTCTCAAACAAAGTCGGCCAGGATATCATATCGTCCCCAGATTCCTACGCAATTGTTGTACCAGTTGCCCAAGCAATCGCAGTTGCCCAGGCAATTCGACTGTTGAAGTTGTCGAAACAACCAAGACGACCTGGCGTTCATTGCCTAGATGAACTCAATCAACTATCACACCATGACCCATGATAATCCGGCCTACTCTCTCAATTGACCAACTTCTCTTTAATTTACTTGCTTCTTTTACTTTACTCGTTTAAGCAAAACTCTTCCTATCACTATTTGTATTTTCTTTTCAGTGTAAGACGATAGATTCTAGAAGTAGCACCAATCCATGTGAAGATGATATCTAATCTATACTATAACTTGCGACGTGTACACTTGCACCAATTGCGAATCACTTTAGACACGCAACAAGTTTTTGGTGCCGTTACCGGGGATTTTCAATAGCGACTTTGATTTTATTTTCTTGCACCTTTATTTGTTTTTATTTTTGTTTTATTTCTAATCGATTTCAAGGGATTTATAACTTTGGTTATGCATCTGTGTATGACCAGGGCGAGACCAATAGCACAAGACTACCCATTCTAACCCTAGATAGAACGAGTTCTTCATAGAAGAAGATGAGAACAACGAGCAGCAATGGCAGAGCAACAAGGTAACCCAGTCGGCAATCTGAATGCCAATGGTAACCAAAACATCATAGTTAGAGGAGGATGAGATCAAGTCGTACAACCCGTTCGTAATTGACCCATTCAAGACTACTTAGAGGAAGATCTCAACGGTCTCAATCCAGGGGTTGTCGCACCAGATATAGAAGCTGCCCACTTTGAATTAAAACCTGTAATGTTCAACATGATCAAAATAATTGGTCAATTTGGCAGCTCGACAACTGAAGATGCCAGGCAACATCTCAAATTATTCCTAGAGATTTGCAATTCATGTAACACCCCGCCCTAGAAGATAATAGCAATCTAAGGTTGACAGACTAATTTGGCTACAAGTTAGTAATCAAAATATATAAGTAAGGAATTTTAAAAACATGATTCCTTATTATATGCAATTTGATTCACATATGAAGAATTTCACTAATTGCTTCAAAGGCTTTGAAACATTCGAACAAATAAGGAATTTTACTAGATATACATTCTTTATTGAACCTATTCACAACCAAGAACTAACACTTATCATTTTCTGTCTTTGTGACAAGCAATCTATTATAAGGGAGTTTAAACAAGAGCTCACATTTTCATATAGAGAAAGCATATTTCCAAGCAAGAAGATTCGAAACTTACAAAGAAGTTATCTAGTATTTTATTTTAGATCACTATGTGTAAGTCATTTGCCTATAAAGATAATTAACATAACCATGCAGGTCTAATTCTTATATCAGTTTCATACTATACCCTATCAAGTTCAACAGGTAACATATACACTTTCAGTTTCATAACATTTGCCATC
Organism: Hibiscus mutabilis; assembly: GCA_019671005.1. Taxonomy (NCBI): domain Eukaryota; kingdom Viridiplantae; phylum Streptophyta; class Magnoliopsida; order Malvales; family Malvaceae; genus Hibiscus; species Hibiscus mutabilis. Next base: position 68,780,193 of record CM033721.1, on the reverse strand, counting down.
TTATGCAAGTATAGACCATTTCAAAACATAAGCTATAAATTCACATTACCAGAAATCAAACAACTTTAAAACCCTAGCCACAACAAGCTATTACCATACAACAACATACATATATAAATCCTTTAACCTTAACCTAAGCTATTTGAATTGGCAACCACCCAGCAACAACCCTATCAACTTCATAAGCCAAAAGCTCTAGGGTATGCACACAATATATATATATATATATATATATATATATAAACCGATATAAGTTATTAATTACAAACCCCATTGAACTAACAAAAAAGCCACAAAATCTCTTCCTATTAGTGCCACCCTCTAAGAGTTATAGATTAACAAAAAGTAACAAGACATACATTTCTTGCCTAAATGATCTTGCTTCTACCCCCTTGACACTTGATCTAACAATCGAAAAAAAGAAACCTGAAAGTTTGCAGAGTGAGTAGTCAGAATTCAAATCTTCAATCATTTCACAAAAACAAGTAATTACTACAAGATTAACTATACTTAGCCAAATGACCATGTACATAGAATGAAGGATTTCCCTTCCTTTCTCAACATATAATCATTGGGAAGATATTCCCAAGCTAAACAGGGACATACTTCTTTTATTCACTCAAGATTTGTAACAGAAATCACATACGGAAATTATCACTAACATTAACATTCTTAAATAATGTTTAAGCATGAATAACCCTTTTCACATCATTCCACAGTAATTAACCCAGATTATTACGCGGCCTTGACTAGTTTACAACCTAGAAGATGCAGAATTATACAATCAAGGTCAGACAATGGTAAGCATTACCATTGAAGTAAGCATTCTTCTTTATTTAAATCAGAGGTACCTTAGTACCAAGATAGAGGACCGTAGTCCAATACAGACTGAGCTCAGGAGTTCATATTGGCATGCCAAATCAGATTAGGTTAGAAACTAATCAAGGCACTTGTAAAGATTATATTATATCATCAATTTTTTTATACTTCTTTTTAAATCGTCAAATTTACTAAAACATAATGCCACTTTAAGCATAAAACAGTCACATTTCATTTCGAATCTCATTTACGTAGACATGTATATTTTGAAAGTCCAAACTTACCTTGAACTCTTACCTTAGCCAATATTAGCAATTACCAATCAGCTATAGGCAATCATGCCTCACATCAATTAATCAACTTAATAAATTTGGCAAACTACGCTAACAAACGTAAATATACTCACAAGTAATCTGAGCTAAGCTTGGTCGTGAAGTAATACCCCTTTATTTCTCTCGTCTTCTTGATGACCCCCTTTGTGATATATTTGTAACAATAATGGGGTATTAGAATCAATTTACAATAGTGCAATTTAAACAACGTTCCAACAACCAATCATTTCTTAGACTCTATTACTTATTCACCTATTCCCTTCTTTTATATACATTAAAATCTCAATTTCTATTAACTGATTATGCTTCAATAAAACCATAGTTTCCTAACAATTTACCCATTCGTAGCACAAAATCAATGATCCAATTTTACTACCCCAAAACAGTCTCGACAGATTCTACTCTAAACAGAGTAGTTCGATTCCCCTAATTAGATCACTTAATTTCTCCTTTTAATAGAGTTTAGTGAAACCTCCTAAATCCTTAATACTTCCTTGTGGAATTCTCATGATAATTGGTTATAAATTAAACAATCAAAATGAGGTGTTAACAGTTAATTAATGTATCACCACTCTAAGACAATCCATCTTAGGCATATTCGATTCAAACCATTTCCATGATCACACGCTATTTCAAAAGTTATCTAATACATTCTATCTATACAAATTTACAATAATTTCTTTTTATTCCACAAGTTATAAACTGATTCAACCATTCCAACTTTCTAGATTCAACATGAGACTTAATTTTCGTTGTATTCCAACTTAATCGAGACTAACAATTCAAAACCAACATCACTCGACCAAAAATTCTGATTCAATTAAGACTATACCGAAACATAGTTTAATCTAAGATGGTGGCACAAGAATTACTTACACAATTTGAGCATGCGACACCAATAACAAGCTTGAAACAATTCCTAATCCAAGCTATCAAAATGCCACCAGCAATTTCTCTCCTCATTCCCTCAAGTTCAACTCTCGGCCTTTGAAAGAAATAAGGATGAAAAGTTTTATTTGTTTGGTTAAACTCTCCACCAATTTCTCTATTTTTCCTAGGTGTACCGATCCAAAAATGCCACATGTATTGACCATTCTTTATTATAACTTTTGCATGCAATACTTGGTTTAAACAAAATCCTCATTTTGGTCACTTCCATTTTTGTCTCCCAATTCCTTAAGTTGTCGATTAAGTCACCATTGTGAGGTTTCAAACCTAATTACCTTCTTATTATAATTTATACAAAAACATGGCTATTTAAGTAAATTAAAACTTAGGGTGTCACAATTCCCTCCCCCTTAGGATAATTTGCCATCGAATTTACCTGCGGTGAAAAGATTTGAATATTGTTCTCTCATCGAAGATTCTACTTCCCAAGTAGCCTCTTGTCTTCCATGATTCTTCCATAAAACTTTCACCAAAGAGACCGTCTTGTTTCTCAGCCTTCTTTCTTCACGGTCAAGGATTTGAATTGGCTCATTTTCGTAAGATAAATTCGGATTCAATTCTACTTCTTCCAGTTCAAGAATGTGAGAGGGGTCCGATCGATATTTTCTCCACATGGACACATGGAATGTATTATGGATGTTTTTGAATTCCTCCGGAAGGGCTAATCGATAGGCAATATGGCCAATTCTTTCAATGACTTCAAAAGGTCCTATAAACCGAGGGCTAAGCTTGCCTTTCTTCCCAAATCTGAAGACTTTCTTCAATGGAGATAATTTGAGAAATACCTTGTCTCCCACGTTGTATTGGACATCTTTTCTTTTTTGATCATCATAGGCTTTCTGTCTATCAGAGGCTTCTTTTAACTGGATGCAAATTATCCCCACTTGTTCTTCTGTTTCTCGAAGTAGCTAGGGTCCTAAAGCTTTACTTTCTCCTAACTCCGACCAACATAGAGGGGTTCTGCATCTCCTTCTATAAAGAGCTTCAAATGGTACAATTTGAATTAAAGTTTGGTGACTATTATTATAGGAGAATTCGGCTAGAGGCAAAACTTTCTCCCATCTCTTTATGAAATCAAGCACACATGCTTGAAGCATGTCTTCTAGAATTTGAATAATTCTTTCAGTTTGTCCATCAGATTGAGGATGAAAGGCGGTACTAAGATTGGTTTTTTTCCAAGAGCCTTTTCCAAAGACTTCTAGAATCTAGAAGTAAATCTAGAATCCCGATTAGAGATTATTGAAATCGGTATACCATGCAATCTTATAATCTCCTTAAAGTAGAGTTCAGCTAACTGTTCCAAAGTCATACTCATTCGAATAGGAATAAAATGAGATGACTTCGAAAACCTATCCACAATTACCCACACCGCATCATTCTTCTTTGGTGTTAAGGGTAACCCACTTACAAAATCCATCGATATTTGTTCCCATTTCCATTGGGGAATTTCAATCGGTTGGAGTAATCCCGAAGGAACCTGGTGTTCTGCCTTCACCTTTTGGCACACTAAACTTTTGGATACAAAAGCTATTATGGCAGATTTCATTTCGGGCCACCAGTAGAGATTCTTTAAGTCTTTATACATCTTAACTGATCCAAGATGTATGGAAAAGGGACTGGTATGAACTTCTTGTAGAATTTCTTTCCTTAAGTTTGAGTCATTAGGAACATATAACCCACTTCTAAAATACAACAATCCATCTTCTTTAAGAGTAAAATCAGATTCGACACTTCTATTTAATTTGCGCAAGATCTCCTGTAATTCAGGATCCGATTGTTGCAAAGACTTGATCCTCGTTATAACATCTGATTTGATTCAAATAGAAGCTAGGACTCATTGTTTTAAGCTCATTCGAAGGCAAGCATTAAGGGAAATTTGGGCTACAATAATGTAAAAGACATAGCTTTAGAAATTGTTGAATTTTCAAATAGAACAAATGGGAATTAATTTTTGGATGAATACATACCACAGGAATGTTGACGACTGAGTGCATCAGCTACAACGTTGGCCTTTCCCGGGTGGTAAACTATGATTAAATCATAGTCATTGAGGAGTTCAATCCACCTTCTTTGCCTAAGATTTAGTTCTTTTTGGGTTAAAAGGTACTTCAGGATTTTATGACCAGTATAAAGATAACACATTTCTCCATACAAGTAGCGTCTCCATATTTTTAGAGCAAAAATTACCGCAACAAGCTCCAGGTTGTGGGTTGGATAATTCAGTTCATGAGGTTTCAATTGCCATGAAGCATAGGCCACAACTTTATCTCCTTGCATTAAGACACACCCCAAGCCTAAATGTGAAACATTACTAAACATTGTAAGCTCTTTCCCCGGTTCTGGTTAAGTTAAAACCGGGGCTTGAGTAAGAACTTCCTTTAATTGATCAAAACTCCTTTGCTGCTCTTCAGACCAAACAAACGACACATCTTTACGTAGGAGCTTAGTCAAAGGTGCGACTAAAATCGAGAAGCCCTTAACAAATCTCCGATAGTATCCGGCCAAGCCAAGAAAGCTTCAGACTTCGCTAACGTTCTTTGGAGACCTCCATTCGAGTACCGATTGGATATTTTTTGGATCAACAGTGATCCTTTCAACTGAAATTACATGTCAAAGGAAGGACACTTCAGACAACCAGAACTCACATTTGTTGAATTTAGCATAGAGTCAGTTTTCTCTAAGAGTTTGCAAAATGATCTTGAGGTGTTCTGAATGTCCGGCCTTGCTCTTGGAATATATCAGAATATCGTCTATAAAGACCACAATGAACGTATCTAAATATGGCTTGAAGACTCAGTTCATAAGATCCATAAACACAATAGGGGCGTTTGTTAATCCGAATGGCATTACTAGGAACTCGTAGTGGCCATACCGAGTCCTAAAGGCAGTTTTGGGTACGTCCAATTCTCTCACTTTTATTTGGTAGTAACTGAATCTAAGATCGATTTTTAAGAACACCGAGGCACCCTTTAGCTGATCAAACAGGTCTTCAATCCTAGGAAGTGGGTACTTGTTTTTAATGGTCACCTGATTGAGTTGCCGGTAATCTATACACAACCTCATAGAACCGTCATTCTTCTTGACAGAGAGTATCGGGGCTCCTCACGGAGATGATCTCGGTCTAATGAATCCCTTGTCTTGTAGTTCTTGCAACTGCTTCTGGAGTTCCTTCAATTCTACTAGAGCCATTCGATAAGGAGTGATTGATATAGGGTGGACTCCCGGTTACGTCTCAATCTTGAATTCCATTTCTCAGCTTGGTGGCAACCCTGGGAGTTCCTCAGGAAAAACATCGAGGAAATCAGATACAATTGGAATTGAATTTATGTTAAGTTTAGATTTAACATTTCTAAGAACATTGGCTAATAAGGGGTTTAGCTTTTTAACCCTTTGAGTGAACATGGATATCGATTTCTTTTCTAAACCCCTTAGGTACAATTTTCTCTTTTGATAGTCTACCCACACCCGATGTTTACTTAACCAGTCTAAACCCAATATTAGATCAAATTCACATAAAGGTAACACATATAAATCAATAGGGAATGGAATGTTTTGGATATAAATGAAACAATCTCTACAAAGAATGTTCAAGGTCGTAGTTTTCCCTAATGGGTTCGAAAATATTAGCTCATGGTTAGATACTTCAGATTTCAACTTAAGCATTTCAAGTAAAGGAAGATGGATAAAAGAATGAGTAGACCCCGAATCAAATAAAGCATAAACAGGATGATTATTCAGATCAACAGTACCTGCTATTACGTCAGGTGCCTCTTCATCATCGTGGCCCCGTATGTGATATACTCGAGTAGGGGATCGAGATTCTTGATGAGTAACAGCAGGAGCTTGTCCTTGAGTTCTTTCAGAATTCCCAAATTGAGCCTGCTTCAGCCCTTTTCCTCTGTAGGAGGAGAATTGATTCGAATCGGAGGCAACCTTGATCGAGGGTTTGTCCAAGTCTTGTGGGCAATCTCAAACAAAATGGTCTGGACTTCCACATCGAAAACAGGCATTGGTTTATTTCCTACATAAGCCCTTGTGATATTTCTGACAGATATTGCTGAGTTTGTATTTGGATCATTGTCTAAGTTTCTCGAACTATTGATAGAGATAGCAGGAGTAGAGGATTTGATCATGGTTTGAGGCTTCGGAATGTAATTGCCCCTTGGAGAAGCAACAAAACCCGATGAGTTCCCCCTTATTTCTTTGAAGACCAATGAGGCTTTCTATCGTTTCTTGGTCTTTTGTCCCTCATAGAATAACATTCACTTCGTTTATCTACAACCTTCATTCTAGCCTTAGTGGCAATTACTCTGTTCACCAGATCTTGGAAATTGGTTATACCGAGAGCTATGAACATTGGGCTCAGCTCGTCATTCAACCCTTCAATGAACATCCGACATTTATCCTCTTCTTTTTTAATGTACTCAGATCCATACTTACATTATTTGCAGAAGTCGTTAACATAATGCTCGATAGGTCTCCCACCTTGCTTCAAAAGAAAGAAACGTCTTTTTCTCTTCGCTAGATATTGTTCACTCACATACTTCTTCCGAAATTCTTTTAAAAAGAAATTCCAATTGACCGAGTCTTCTGGAGCAGTAAGGATAATAGTCTTCCACCAGTTTAATGCTTCATCAGCAAGCAAGGCCATTGCACACTCCAGTTTGTGGGTATCAGAACACTGAAGTTTGTTTGGTTAGAATTCTAATAGTAGTTTATAGCCAATATTCAACTGCCTCCGAGTTTTCTTCGTCAGATCCCAAAAAAGTGTAGGCTCGATGTTGAGACAACTTATCAATATGAGCCCTTACAATAGGTGCAGGGGGATCATTCTGTTTCAGATTATAAACAATTTGATTGAATACCTCAGTCATGCCGAGGAGGCATTTTCTTTGGATTTGGTTCACTTGAGGTGCATCAGGCTGTGGTTCTGCAGCCTTTTGAGGGTTAACTTGATCTTGGTTCAATCCAATACTTCCTCTTTCATTGGTGGAACCAACTGAGCTATCTCTATCCCGACCCAGATATGTCTCAAACACCTGAAATTAATTTCAAAGGAGATATAGTCAAGCAAGATCACATATAGAACTTAGATTCAACTCTTAGGTGGCACTTCTAGAAGAACAGATAACACAGTTAAACTGATTTAGTCTTAGGATCGACTAAACCTTGGCTCTGATTATGTAACACCCCGCCCTAAAAGATAATACCAATCTAAGGTAGAAAGACTAACTTGGTGTCGCAACCCTTTTTTAGGAGGAGGAAAAAAGTTTTGACGTTTTGGAAAACTTTATAAAATCAAGGAGTCGCCACCAATCTTTAAAAAAAAAGTGTGATTGGATCACTTTTAAAACAATGGTTATTTTAATAAAACATTTTATTCATTAAAATAACATTTTTGGTCCATGAAAATAAGAGAAAATAGGTTCGGGGGTCAGTTACGTGTGGGAAAGGGTTAGCACCCACACAAAGCCTAAAAATTGGTACCTAATTGATTTTAAAAAAGGCATTTTTAAAACGGGAATTTGCAAGTTCACAAAATTTTGATTTATTTGTCCGCTTAGTGAATGTAAATCTATTTTAACGACCTTATCGCCTAGGAAATGAACTTTAATCACTGCCAACACTCTTGGCGCTAACCCGTCATTCTCGTTTGATAAGACACTGCATTAATTAAGTTTTCACTTTTTAATAAATCAACAAGAAAACTAAATATGTTAAACCTTTTAATTAAAATTAGTAATTAATCTCTAAAGAAATCTACATGCATTTTAACTTTTAAAGCTTAAAATATAATTAAGTGTGTTTTATTGAAAATGAAGAAAGTTTTACAACATACACGCTTCTATTCTAGGTTTTAAGTCTCTAATCCTAAGGTTTAACACACATACATATACATACAAGAATAAAGAAACAAAAAATACTTAAATTAAATTTACTATCAAAGTAATTAAAATAAAGAAAAAGGGCAATTAATTTTATTTATAAAGAAAATCTGTATTATGGACTAAATTAAAAGAAAACCAAAATGTAATGGTTAATTCGAAAACAATTTAAAATTTGGTGCTAAATTAGAAAGAAAAAGGACGAAATTGCAACAATTGAAAACAAAAGAGCTATAGTATAAGAACCGAAAAAGAAGGGCGCGGGTCATAACCGGGTTTGGGTCGGGTCAAACGGGTTGGTATATATACCAAATATTATAACAGATTTCATTTTAGAACAATTCCCCCAAATGGATCAATGCCAGTTGTATAAAATTCTCTGAAGACATTCATCGTATTCTTCATGAATTGAAGAACATGGTGGTGGTCCGCCGTGCTAGCTGTTAAGTGTTCAAAAGTATTATTTTTATTACCCTTTTTATTCTTATTATTGCTAGACTTAGGCTCATATTAGTTGCATTATTAGTCATTCATGCATGTTTGCATCGTTTCCTTGGTGGACAAGCTTGATTTCATATTTTGTTCAATTTTGTGGAAAAAGATACTGCTTTGGTGTGTTTTTGTGTGTGTGTGCAGAATCACTTGCCAAAGCAAGGCTGGAATCAGTTGCCAGGGCAATGTGTGAAAGAGATGCCGAGCTAGTTGCCAAGGCAATGTATGAAGGAGATGCCGAGCTAGTTGCCAAGGCAATTTTCGACAAGGGATAAGATTTTATGGTAGTCGAAATTGATGACTAGATAAGCCCAAGATGACGTGGAGCAAAGCTAAATCCCAAAGGAGTTTGATTTCCATGAAGAGGTTAAAGAGAAATTAAATCCCAAGAAGATAGGAGAAGTTCTAGAAGGAATTTAAATATAATAAAGAATTATATTCTTTAAAGATAATTTAATTCCAACTTAACTTCCTCCTCAAAAAAGACTTTGACCTAGCCCTATAAATTGAAGACCATGCCGTCAACTCTAAGGGGGAGAGAAGAGAGAATTTTCGACAAAGAGCAAGGGAGATTTTGACAAGGCTTCAACCATTCTTCATCTTTTTCTTCTTTGTTCAATTAGGTTTATGCTAGGAATTCTTTGTCTTGTGTTTCTTTGGAACCTAGCCATGAACTTAAATCTACTTGGCTAAGGTTATTGTGTTTTGTGGTTGTGAGAAACAATTGGATTTTGTTTAGGTAATAAGAGTTTGCACTTTCAATTCAAGGTTTACTCATTCTTGGTTCTTATTCTTGTTTGCGAGTGAATTGGGAGAAGATCTCGTAACTTCATCTATTTATCTAATATCAGGAGGGTTAGATTCAAGAAACGAATGAGTATGGTCTTTATTCAATCTATTGATGGTGAAGATTAATCTGGCTTAAGGATAAGTTAAGGATTTCAATGGCTAAGAAGAGCGCAAGATTGGTTGTTGTTCACCCTTGATTCACGCAGGGATGTATTATCAAGGCATGCACAAATAGCTAGAGTTTCAACTTAGGGATAAGAAGAAACCATTGAAGAACGCTCCACCGAGCCTTGAAGTTGCTGCCCAGCCGCCCAAGTAGTTGCCCAGCTAGTCGCCCAGGAAACCATCGATTAGTTGCCAAGGAAACCCCGCTGTGCAAGTTGCCACGGCAACTGAGTTGCCCTTGCACTATTTTACCAAGACGATCCAATCGGCTATCACACCTCAACTCACGATAACCTGGCCTATTCTTTCTCATTTGATTACATATTCTTTTACTTTATTGCTTTCTAGTTTAGTTGTTAGTTAAAACTCCTACAATCTTCTACTTGTGTTTCTTTTACTTTTTACAGTGCAAGAGATTAGATTCTTGAAGTGGCACCAATCCCTATAGATACGATATCTTTTATACTATAACTTGCGACGTGTACACTTGCACAATTGCGGAGCACTTATTACGCACAACAAGTTTTTGGCGCCGTTGCCGGGGATTGGCAATAGCAACTTTGTTTTTATTTTCTTGTACTTTTTCTTTTTCTTGTTTAAGATTCAAAGGGTTAACAAACTTTGGTTTTGCATTGGTATATGACCAGGGCAAGACTGATTACACTAGAATATCCCTTTGATCCAGAAATCGAACGAACCTTACAAAGACTAAGACGAAGGTTAAGAGTAGCAATGGCTAATCAGGACGGCAATATGAATCAAGATGTTCCAGCAGGAGGAGGAGTGATTCTTGCACGAAACAGAACTATTCGAGACTATCTTGAAGGACTTAATCCATGAGTTGTCACATCTGAAATTGAAGCCGACCACTTTGAATTGAAACCAGTGATATTTAATATGATCAACACAATTGGTCAATTTGGCGTCTCAGCAATTGAAGATGCACGACAACATCTTAAATCTTTCCTTGAGATTTGTAACTCATTCAAAATACAAGGAGTTACCCCTGATGTTTTACGACTAAGATTATTCCCCTATTCACCGAGGGATAGGGCGAAAGCATGGTTGAATAGTATTCCTGCCGGATCAATAGGATCTTGGACCAATTTTTGTCGTGATTTCCTTGCTCGATTTCATGCTACAAATTTGACTAATAAGCTTCATAACGAAATTAATTCTTTTCAGCAGGCAGATGATGAATCCATGTACTAAGCTTGGGAGCGATATAGAGAACTTCTACACAAATGCCCTCTACACGGATTCCCAGTGTGGACACAAGTAACAATGTTTTACAACGCTGTGAATACACCAACAAGGATGATGCTAGATGCCTTGGCAAACGACATACTCCTAGATAAGTCACTGGAGGAAGCAATGCAAATTCTAAACAGGCTTGCCAAGAATGATTATCAATTCCCATATACTAGAAGGGGAGGAGTTAGACACCAAGCCACAATACATGAACTGGGATCATTAGACTCAATTTCGGCACAATTGGTCACTTTAACCAAGACGGTCCAGAACATGCAGAAACCAAACAACACACAAGAGGTCAAGGTAATGGATTCCTTTTGTGAGTTATGTGGTGGTAACCATGATTCTTTTGAATGTATGCAGAATCCAGAATTTAGCTTCTATGTGGGGAATTACAACCAGAACAACAATGTGATGTCCAATACATACAATCCAGCTTGGAAGAAGCACCCGAATTTTTCATGGAGTAATCCCAACAATGCTCTAAACCAGAACAATCAGAATGCTCAAGCATCGGGATTCTAGCAAAATATGCCACGGCAACAGTTGCCGCAGCAACAACCGACAACATCTAGCTCTTTGGAAAATTCTCTCAATGCTTTTATGTTGAAAACTGAATCTTATATGGCTGAGAATAGTAACTTAATAAAAAGAACTGATGCTTTTATTAACAGGACCGAGATGATATTGCAAAACCAAGAGGCGGCAATCAAATCATTGGAAAATCAAGTTGGACAATTTTCTCAAAACCTGAATACTAGACCGCAATGAGGTTTACCTAGCGATACTGAAGTTACAAGAGGAACTGACCATGAGCAATGTAAGGCGATCACCACTAGAAGTGGCCAACAACTTAAAGAGGCTCAAGCTCGCTCACCAAACAAAACTCCACAAAAAGATCAAGACGAACCCAACGGCAAAGCCTCAGATGCTGAACCAGGAATTGCTGCGGTAACCAGCAATAAGCATGCCTCGGCAACCGGCGATAAGGATGCCTCGGCAACCAACGATAGGCACACCATGGCAACCCCAGTTGACAATGCCTCGACAACTCCAGTTGCCTCGGCAATGCCGTCAATCAGGTTCTAGACCAATGAAAGGATTGAAGATATCTGACTTCCGCCACTATTCCTAAGAAGGTTGAAGCGACAAAAGCAAGAATATCAATTCAAAAAGTTTCTTGATATCCTAAAACAAGTCTACAGCAACTTGCCGTTGGTTGAGGCGATTGAACAAATGCCGAACTATGCCAAGTTTCTTAAAGACATTGTGTCCAAGAGAACAAGGCTATGAGAGTTTGAAACAGTTGCCGCAACAGAGGGATGCATGGCTATGTTGCACAATCGCATGCCACCCAAGTTGAAGGATCCCAGAAGTTTCACAATACCCTGTTCCATTGGAAACTACTATGTCGGGAAAGCATTATGTGACCTTGGAGCCAACATAAACTTGATGCCTAAATCGGTTTTCCAAAAATTAGGAATCTGGAAGGCAAGACTTATAACAGTTATGCTATAGCTAGCCGATAGATCCTGTGTGCATCTAGAGGGAAAAATCGAAGACATACTGGTAAAAGTTGATAAATTTATTTTTCCCGCTGAATTTATTGTTTTGGATTGTGAAGCAGATGAACATGCACCTATCATTCTCGGGAGATCCTTCCTAGCAACAGGGAGAACCTTGATCGATGTTGAAAAGGGAGAACTCACAATGAGGGTGAATGACCAGCAAGTTAAACTAAATGTGTTCCAAACACTAAGGCATGCCGATGATCCAGAAGAATGCCAACTTCTCCATGCCACGGAAGAGTTTAACTTCGACGAGGAATTTAGTTGCCTCGGAAACTACATTGCCGATCAAGAGGAACCTGAGGAGTATGAAGAACCGATCGATGAGGAACAACAAGAAGAGGTAAATTGGTTAGTCAATCGACCAAGTACATACTTTGAACCACTGAATTACTCAGGTAAGGAAGGTAAACTTGAAAAGACCTCTATTGAACAACCACCGATTCTTGAGTTGAAACAATTGACAAGGCAACTAAAATATGCGTACTTGGGAACCGATAATGCATTGCCTGTAATTATTTCCTCTAAGTTACAGCCTGAGCAGGAAAAGAAGCTGATTAAAATGTTGATGCTACACAAAAAGGCAATAAGGTGGACAATTACCGACTTGAAGGGAATTAGCCCGGCAGTGTGCATGCACAAGATTTTGTTGGAAGATGATCACAAACCTTCGATTGAGGCCCAGAGGAGACTGAATCATGCCATGAAAGGGGTTGTAATGAAAGAAATCATCAAGTGGCTTGACGCCGGCATTATATACCCTATCTCTGATAGTACATGGGTAAGTCCGGTACAATGTGTACCTAAAAAGGGAGGTATAATGGTGGTAAGTAATGAAAACAATGAACTCATTCCAACCAGGACTGTGACTGGTTGGAGGGTTTGTATGGATTATAGAAAGCTAAACAAAGCCACTAGGAAAGATCACTTCCCATTACCTTTTATTGATCAAATGCTTGACCGTCTTGCAGGTAAATCCTTTTATTGTTTTCTTGATGGTTATTCAAGTTACAATCAAATTGCCATAGCACCAGAATATCAAGAAAAGACAACCTTCATATACCCATACGATACTTATACTTTCCGAAGGATGCCGTTCGGATTGTGTAACGCCCCGTCAACCTTCCAAAGATGCATGATGACACTCTTTTCAGGCATGGTCGAAGACTTCCTTGAGATCTTCATGGATGATTTTTCCGTTTTTGGTAATGACTTCGACAGTTGCCTCGACAATTTAGAGAAGGTGTTGGCAAGATGTGAAGAAACCGATTTAGTCCTTAATTGGGAGAAGTGCCATTTTATGGTAGATGAAGGAATAGTGCTCGACCACAAGATTTCATCCAAGGGAATCGAAGTAGACAAAGCCAAGGTGGACGTGATCGAGAGACTACCCCAACCAAGTTCGGTTAAAGGAATCCGAAGCTTTCTTGGACATGCAGGTTTTTACAGGAGGTTCATTCATAATTTTTCTAAAATTACTAAACCCTTGTGCAATTTGCTTGAACAGGATAAAGTCTTTAATTTTGATGATTCTTGCACCCCAAGCATTCAAAACCCTAAAGGAAAAGCTTGCCTCGGCACCCATTGTCGTTCCACCCGATTGGACGCTACATTTTGAGCTCATGTGTGATGCAAGTGATTTCGCAGTAGGAGCAGTCCTAGGCCAACGCACAGGTAAGACCTTTCATGTGATATACTACGCTAGTAAAACTCTTAATAGTGCTCAAGTGAATTACACAACAACGGAGAAAGAGTTACTAGCTGTAGTTTTCGCATTTGACAAGTTCTGATCCTATTTAATTGGTACAAAGGTAACTGTTCATACGGACCATTCGGCAATTAAGTATCTATTTGCTAAAAAGGATGCCAAACCTTGTTTGATTCGTTGGATATTGCTTTTACAAGAATTTGACATTGAAATTAAAGACAAGAAAGGAACATAAAATCAAGTGGCAAATCACTTATCACGCTTAGAACACAATAGGGAGGATGACGCGAATTTAGAGATATGCGATGCATTCCTGGATGAGCAACTGTTAGTTGCCACGCAACCATTGATGCGCACGCCTCGACAACCCTTGACGCCTCGGAAACCATGGATGCGCATGCCTCAGCAACCCTTGACGCGCATGCCTCGGTAACCCTTGACGCGCACACTTCGGTAACTCCAGACGCGTATACCACAACAACCACTGATACGCACACCTCGGCAACCATAGACGCATATGCCTCGGCAACCCTTGACGCGCATGCCGCGACAACTCTAGACGCGCATGCCTCGACAACTATGGAAGCAATTGCCACGGCAACACATGCCTCAGCAATACCTTGGTACGCAGATTTAGTTAATTTCCTTGTTTGTGGTATTTTACCTTATGGCCTTACTCACCAAGGGAAGAAGCGGTTCCGCCATGATGCTAAACATTACTTTTGGGACGAGCCTCTTTTGTTTAAACAATGTGCAGATCAGTTTATACGCCGATGTGTCCCTGAAGAAGAGCAGTAGAATGTACTCCAGCAATGCCATTCTTTACCTTATGGAGGAAATTTTGGAGGAACACGTACCACAACCAAAGTTTTGCAATCCGGTTTGTATTGGCCAACACTGTACAAAGATGCCCATGAGTTTTACAAGCAATGTGATCGTTGCCAAAGGACGGACAATATCTTTAGACGACATGAGATGCCGCTCCAAAACATCATCGAGGTGGAACTGTTCGATGTATGGGAGATCAATTTTATGGGACCTTTCCCATCTTCATTCGGCAACCTCTACATTCTACTTGCCGTTGACTACGTGTCTAAATTGGTTAAGGCAGCTGCAGTTCCCAACAACGATTCCAAGACCGTGCAATGATTCTTGCAGAAAAATATATTTACACGGTTTGGGATACCGAGAGCAATTATCAGTGATGAGGGCAAGCATTTTAACAACAGACTTATTGCCAAGATGTTGCAACGCTTCGACGTATCACACAAGATTTCCACGGCATATCACCCACAAACCAATGGGCAAGCAGAAATTTCCAATCGGGAATTGAAGGGTATACTCGAGAAAGTTGTAAATCCCTCTAGGAAGGATTGGTTAGTAAGACTAGATGATGCACTTTGGGCATATCGCACTGCATTCAAAACACCCTTAGGTATGCCCCCCTTCCGACTTGTCTATGGCAAAACATGCCATCTACCGGTGGAAATTGAACACAAGGCATATTGGGTAATCAAGACCGTGAATATGGATTGGGAAAGTGCCGGGAAAAAGCGTTTGTTGGACCTCAACGAGATAGAAGAAACTATTGCCTCGAGAATTCATGCCAGGGCAACTAGTTCTCTTATTCAATTCTCAGCTAAAACGTTTCCCAGGAAAACTGAAATCAAGATGGTCAGGACCATTCGAAGTTGTCAAACCATTCTCCCATGGTGCCGTGATAATCAAGTCCATCATTGAAGAACATGAATTCAAAGTTAATGGACAAAGATTGAAGCACTACAAAAGTGCCCATGTGGAACGTAACAAAGAAGTGGTCACCCTAGGAGATGCATGAGCATGCTCTCCTTTCGATATTTTTTTCTTTTTCTTTTTATTTTTTTTCGAACTATTTTATTATTATTATTATTTAATTTCAGTTATTTGTTCTTTTTAGGATAGATTTATTTATTTTCTTTAAGATTAAAACTACATCTTTCTTTCATATTTATCTTTTTGAGTTTAAGAATTTCTTTGCACATCTTTATTTATTTTCTTTTATTAGTTTATCTTTAATTTTAATCCTTATTTTATTTGTTTCTGAATTATAGGAAAATAGTTCAAGATAAAGAGGACTTTTGATTCAAGAAGGAAACTTCTTCAACAAGGAAATTAATGGGCTGAATCTAAGGCTTATATTAAGCCTCTATTTTACCCAAAATAAACCCCCTAGCCGTCACCCTTCCCCTAAATCGAAACCCCTTTCTTCTTTATTCCAAAATTAATCCCACCCACCATATTTACTACCTATCTTTTCTATTTAACCCATCACCATTAACTTCCAAGAAACCTATTCCTGCTTTTCATCTTGCAACTCTCTAGTTTCTTTTGCTTTCTTTTCTTTGTTTTAACCAAACTCACAATCAAGATCATCCATGGCATCCAAAATCGAATTTTTGGTTCATCCAAGTTCCTCCAAAGAACCAAGATACAAGAAGTTTGCTACACCGGTGGTTCAAGAAAGATTTCACTCCAAGTTTGAAAGCCGAAAGATTTGCGAAGAACAAGGCTTTGAATACTCCAACTCTAATCAAGATTTTGGCCTTGAACCATTCATCTTCGAAAGGATTGCACATCAAAAGTTGCAAATCTTTTGCCATCAATCGGAACCGGGTAACATCTCATGGGTAAGAGAATTCTATGCTCACTCACCTAACCCGGATAATCCTTATGTTTTTGTTCGTGATAAGGCTATACTCATAAGCCCCGAAAACATCAACACCTTTTACGGGCTCTACATTGATTAGGACGAGCATCAAGCCTTTGTTGATCAACTCACGCCCAAGCAACTCGACAAGGTGCTTCAAGAACTCACTCTACCAGGAACTCAATGGAACGATGGTAAATACAAGGGCACGGTAAATCACCTTCGGCTTAAACCCGAGGCAAACTTATGGAATAAGTTTGTTAAAACTTTTTTAATGCCCACCACACACAATGCTACCGTTGATACACCTCGTCTTTTGCTCATACATTCTATCTTGCATAATCGCATCATTAACATTGGAAAAATTATTTGTAATGAGATTTTTGTATGTAGCAAAAAAGACAAGGGTTCTCTTTTCTTCCCTTGCTTAATTTCCAATCTTTGCAAGGAGATACATGTCCCAAGTGAGTCCACTGATGAAAAGGCCCTACCAAAGTCCGGTTAGAATCGAGCACAAATCTGAAAGCTAATGAGAGAGGCACTGGTAAAATCCCCAACGCCTTCAATTGCAGTGGCAACTCCTGCCACCTCGGCAACCCTAAATGCCCAACCAACTGATGCCCGGGCAACTCGGCCAGCAACCCCAGGACAACTTGAAGCACTCTTACAACCATTGGCAAACCGCCTTAGGCAAATTGAAGAATGGAAATTAATGTTCATGCGGTACATGAAGGATCACAACAATGCCATCACCCAAGTCATCCTAGAAAAGTACCTGGACAGCCGCGTTTCGTTCCCCATCTTTACTGCCGAAATCCTTGCCACGGCAACCAATTAAGCCAATAGATGATGCTGTGGTAACCTACACTGCGCCTGCCCAACCAGTTGCCATGGCAACTAACATTGAAGATGTTGCGACAACCAAAGCTAAAGACGCCCCGACAACCACTGCAAAAGCCAAAGGTAAAGCACCTATGCCCGAATCAACTCGTACTGAATCATTGTCTGATTTTTCAGATTCAGACGAGTCCTCCATTGCACCAGCAAAGACCGCACCAATTGAATCCTCCAAGCCCAAGCGAAAAGCCAATGACATTGATGAAGAGGACGATGAGGACAACCCCGTACGAGGATCAATTCCACCATCGGCAACAAGGAAGCAACCACCGTATTCAAGCAAAAGAATCAAGACACCGACCAAAAGGAAACTAATCATCCATGATGACGAACTCTCAGAGTAAGTCCTCGTTTGCATTTTACTTTTCTTTATTTTTATTTTTCTTTGTTGCATGCATTGAGGACAATGCCTCACTCGAGTTTGGGGGGGGGATTGTTATTAGTTAGTTACCATGTTTAGTTGCATTCATCTTAAGTATTGCATTTAGGATACATAAATTGCTTGCCATGCCTTTAGTTGGAACAAGAATTGCCTAGATTTGATGAATATCCGATGATGACTTTACCAATGTACTTAATTGATAGAACTTTTTATTCTAGGATAAACATGGACACACTTAGAATCGTACTATGATGCTAAACTTGATGAAACATTGTGTGGCTTGATTGATTTAAGGAATTCTAGTGAACTTAGGTTGATAGTTAAAAAAATTGGGGGATTAGAATAAAAATTGGATGAATGCTAGAGGTGCTCGAAATTGGCTCTAGTATGTGCTAAAAATTGATCACTAGAGGTGCCCGAAATTGGCTCTAGTATGTGCTAAAAATTGATTGCTAGAGGTGCCTGAAACTGGCTCTAGTCGAATAAATTAATTAACTTAAGAAAACTAAAAACAAAACACTAGAGGTGCACGAAACCAGCTCTAGTTAAAACATGTTAAAAGAACCAAATGAAGTAATTTGAAATCCTCTTGTTTGCATAGAATCCGAAAAATCAACTTGCACACAACTCCACACACACTCACAAGCATTATAGTTTGATTCCGAGTAACTCTTAAGTTTTCCGAAAAATGAAAAGCCAATCATACTTTGTGCCCCGGTTCTACGAATTGAAATCAATTTCAAAGCTAAGTTTGTGAAAATTGAAGTCATGCCAGGAAATTATTAGTTTACATTGTTTGAGGACAAGCAATAGTTCGAGTTTGGGGGTGTGTTAAGTGTTAAAAAGTACTATTTTTATTACCCTTTTTATTCATATTATTGCTAGACTTAGGCTCATATTAGTTGCATTATTAGTCATTCATGCATGTTTGCATCGTTTCCTTGGTGGACAAGCTTGATTTCATATTTTGCTCAATTTTGTGGAAAAAGATACTGCTTTGGTGTGTTTTTGTGTGTGTGCAGAATCACTTGCCAAAGCAAGGCTGGAACTAGTTGCCAGGGCAATGCATGAAGCAGATGTTGAGCTAGTTGCCAAGGCAATGCATGAAGGTGATGCCGAGCTAGTTGCCAAGGTAATTTTTGATAAGGGATAAGATGATATGGTAGTCAAAATTGAGCAAAGCTAAATCCCAAAGGAGTTTGATTTCCATGAAGAGGTTAAAGGGAAATTAAATTCCAAGAAAATAGGAGAAGTTCTAGAAGGAATTTAAATATAATAAAGAATTATATTATTTAAAGATAATTTAATTCCAACTTAACTTCCTCCTCAAAAAAGACTTTCACCTAGCCCTATAAATTGAAGACCATGCCGTCAACTCCAAGGGGGAGAGAAGAGAGAATTTTCGACAAAGAGCAAATGAGATTTCGACAAGGCTTCAACCATTCTTCATCTTTTTCTTCTTTGTTCAATTAGGTTTATGCTAGGAATTCTTTGTCTTGTGTTTCTTTGGAACCTAGCCATGAACTAAATCTTCTTGGCTAAGGTTATTGTGTTTTGTGGTTGTGAGAAACAATTGGATTTTGTTTAGGTAATAAGAGTTTGCACTTTCAATTCAAGGTTTACTCATTCTTGGTTCTTATTCTTGTTTGCGAGTGAATTGGGAGAGGATCTCGTAACTTCATCTATTTATCTAATATCGGGAGAGTTAGATTCAAGAAATGAATGAGTATGGTCTTTATTCAATCTATTGATGGTGAAGATTAATCTGGCTTAGGGATAAGTTATGGATTTCAACGGCTAAGAAGAGCGCAAGATTGGTTGTTGTTCACCCTTGATTTACGCAGGGATGTATTATCAAGGCATGCACAAATAGCTAGAATTTCAACTTAGGGATAAGAAGAAACCATTGAAGAACGCTCCGCCGAACCTTGAAGTTGCTGCCCAGCCGCCCAAGTAGTTTCCCAGCTAGTTGCCCAGACAACCATCGATTAGTTGCCAAGGCAACCCCGCTGTGCAAGTTGCCACGGAAACTGAGTTGCCCTTGCACTCTTTTACCAAGACGATCCAATCGGCTATCATACCTCAACTCACGATAACCTGGCCTATTCTCTCTCATTTGATTACATCTTCTTTTACTTTATTATTTTCTAGTTTAGTTGTTAGTTAAAACTCATACAATCTTCTACTTGTGTTTCTTTTACTTTTTACAGTGCAAGAGATTAGATTCTTGAAGTGGCACCAATCCATGTGGAGACGATATCTTTTATACTATAACTTGCGACGTGTACACTTGCACAATTACGGAGCACTTATTACGCGCAACATTGGTTGCCTTCCACCGGCGCCAACGCAACACTTTGAAATCACATGTTTTTCTCGTGAGTGCTACGTTAAAAAATAAAACCACGACAGCCCAACTAAAACTGAGGTAAAATAACAATCCTTTTCTTTATTTAAAGTAAAACAGAAAAAAAGAAAAAGATAAGAGATGTTACCAGAAACTTGCTTCTTTTATTGCTTTCGAATTCTGATTACAACTGCTTGTTTCTACAAATTTTGAATGCTAGTATGTTTACTGTAATTGCTGTGTGTGATTTCTATGAAATTGTTGTTTTTTTACAATGATTTAAAGTGAGGTTTATATAGTACAAGAATTGCTTGAATTTTAAGCCTGAATCCCTATTTTCTTCCCCGGATTATCTTGAATTGCTTGATCTTTGCCAGAGGCTTCAATTTAGGGATTAACCCTTTCCATTTTGGTTCTGATTTTGGTTCCGAAATACCTTTTGCATATCCGACTGTAGCTTGATTCTTGCTAGGGCTTCAAATTAGGGATTATCCCTTCCCGTTTGCTTCTGATTTTTCCAGCTAGGGCTTCGAATTAGGGATTTATTCCCTTATGATTTTATCTTGAATTGCTATGCCCCAAATTTAGGATTTAACCCTTTTGTTCCTTTGTTTGTATGTTTCTGATGACTCGAGCGGCGCCGACGAGGAACAATAGCGAGTAGAGCATCGGGGAAGATGAAGCAAACGGCTAGAGTTGAAATGTCGTGCGCGTGGCTAACACGCGTTAGTGGTGATCTGCGTGATATATCCCGAAGAGATTTGGGTCGTCAGATTGCATCCTGATTGAACGACTGTGTAGTTGAGACGCTATATCATCCCCAACTGGCGCGGTCTGCGCCGTTGGATCCCAGATCGATCCCACGGCCTCCTTTCAGTTGTGCAAGAGGATAAAGACGAGATTAGGTTTTTTTGGGTTATAAATGGGCCAGCCGGTCCTTTGTATAATGTATGGGCATGTTTTTTTTATTGATGGACTCTATTTAATGTTTTTAAATCTATTGGATCTTTTTTATTTGAATGGGCTATCTATTTTATTATTTTTGGGTTTTGATAACTTATTATATTAACTACTAACTAGGATACCAAAATATATAACTTATGTTAATACTAACATATGACAACTATACTAATTATAATACACCAAACATACATTACATGACCCCTAAACAATTCTAATTACTAATTACGACATTAACACTAACACATACCACACTTATACTAGCAATGTAATATAATACTTATTAAGCCAAAAATGAAAGTTAAGGAAATGAGGTGAAAATTCAGTGACAACAGCTGCCCCTCTTTGGTCATTCCGGTGAAACAGGAATAGAGCAAAGAACAAAAGACACTGATTTTCACCAATTACCAAACCGTAGATGCATAAAAAACAAGTGGGTTCTATTCTCCTTGCGCTTGAATAATTAAGCATGTTCTATTCTCCCCATGCTTGAATAGATAAACAGATTCCATTCTCCAAATGCCTGAACGGATAGGCAGGTTCTATTCTCCTCATGCTCAAATAGATAAGCAGGTTCCATTCTCCAAATGCCCGAACGGATATGCAGGTTCTATTATCCTCATGCTTGAATAGATAAGCAGATTCCATTCTCCAAATGCCCGAACAGATAAGTAGGTTCTATTCTCCTCATTCTCGAATAGATAAGCAGGTTCTATTCTCCAAATGCCTAAATGGATAGGTAGGTTCTTTTCTCCTCATGCTCGAATAGATAAGCAGGTTTCATTCTCCAAATGTATGAATGGATAGGCAGGTTCTATTCTCCTCATGCTTGAATAGATAAGCAGGCTCCATTCTCCAAATGCCCGAATGGATAGACAGGTTTTATTCTTCTCATGCTTGAATAGATAAGCAAATTCCAAAAGATGACTTCATCCTCCATACACTTGGATGAATAAATGAGTTCTAAAACCTTTCAAAAACAATTGCAAATGATCCAATTAAGATGCATATGCCCCTAGGGTTGCCTAGCCATGAATGCATGTCCTATTTCTTTTCTATTTTCCTTAACAATTTTCTTAATAAACCTGAAAAGAAAACTATGAAACTCCAGGAAACTCAGATTATATCATCTCAAACATTTTCTCAACTTTGGCAACTGATGTCCTATTTCTTTTCTATTTTCCTTAACAATTTTCTTAATAAACCTGAAAAGAAAACTATGAAACTCCAGGAAACTCAGATTATATCATCTCAAACATTTTCTCAACTTTGGCAACTGATGGCGTGTGTCTGCTTTGGCCCATCCCATTAGAAAAGATGGTTCTTCAATACTAGTTGGCTTCACCAATTTTTTGTTGTTAAAATTCCATCATCCATTCCTTGGAAAATGATCTTCAACATTGCCTGCTTCATCGCGTCATGGATTCAAAATTACTTTGGACAATACATTCATCCTTTCATGTGACTTCTACCTTGATTTTTCAAATAGGGAAGCTCTTTGTTGCTAAAACACCTAAGAGCGAAATTCCGTAGGGATATGGGAAATGCATCAGTTTGCCATCATTGATGCATGTGAAATCATCTGAAAATTGCAACTGTATGCTTCGATGATTGACTAAATAATTATAGATAGTCTTCTCCATCACTTCTATTTTACCATTCTTATTCCTAGCATTTCCTTGCTTCATATGATCTTTGCTCATTTTCTCGCTCAATCCAGTTATCTTGTACTCCTGGTTGGAAGGGCTGACTTCATCCTCATATTCTTCAACACTCTTTTAGCCTTTGTCAAGTTATCATTGTAGTTGATACATCAATGTTCAGTGACAGGCTTCCTAGGATCCTGCTATTCTCCTAATGTCTCATATCCTTGGTTATTTCCTCCAATGTCTGTAAAATTGTTCTCATTGTTGTAGAAAACAAAATATCTCATGTAAGCATTTCTGTTTTGCAACATGATACCTTAAAGTAATGCAAAAAATCTCTTGAGGGTCCTCCCATAGAGATTTGCAGAAAACCTATTTCCATCTTAAATTCCCTTATAAGTTTCACTGTATTTTACGCCATAAGCTCTAAATTTGACCATTGAATACCTCATAGTTCCAATACCCTTCTAGACAAATTTCAGAGTAATGCTCAAAAATCCTTTGTACATTTGAAATGATGTCAAATTTTAACTCTTATTTTAATGCAAGATGCTTTATGGAAAGATATCAAAGGAGGAAAAGAAAAGGTCTACACAACAAGATTTTATTGGTATTATGGCAAACACAAAAAGAAATTACAAGGAAAGGAATAGGCATTCAGATATCATAAACCAAAACTCCTTCTGTCATGACTTTATAAGATGCCTTGAATGTCCAATATGCTGAGCAGACCCTGAACATAATGATTATGCGGAAAGATATGAATCTTCCAGGTTCTAAACCCCAAGATCGATTTGTAGAAGGACAACTTTTGCAAATTATCTGAGCTGCCCTTTACGGGTTTTCAACTTAGACCCATCTTTAGTTTCAAAACGCCATTTTGGGTTTTCATTTTGAACCCCCTTTTTCTTTTCTTTTTTCTCTTTCTCTTTCTCTTTTCTTTTTCTTTTTCCTTATTTTTTCTTCTTCAAACATAATACTTCTTAACCAAATCTGAATTTATTGGGCTTTGGAGTTCGTCTCCATCCATTTCGGCTAAAATTAACGCTCCTCCTGAGAAAACCTTTGTTACAATGTAAGGTCCTTCCCAATTCGGTGCCCATTTTCCTCGAGCATCGCTTTGGATTGGCAGCTTCTTCCTCAACATCAGATCTCCTTCTTGGAATTCTCTTGGGCAAACTTTCTTCTCATGAGCCCTTATCATCATTCTCTGGTATATTTTCCCATGACATAGTGCTTTCAGTCTTTTCTCTTCAATTAAGTTCAACTGGTCATATCTTGCTTGAACCCATTCTGCTTCTTCCAACTTTGCTTCCATTAAGACACGGAGTGATGGTATTTCAACCTTAATGGGTAGCACTGCTTCTACTCCATATACCAATGAGAAAAGTGTTGCCCCGGTGGATGTTCTTATTGTAGTTCGATAAGCGTATAAGGTAAAAGGCAACTTCTCATGCAAATCTCTATAGGTATCAGTCATTTTTGCAATTATCTTCTTAATATTCTTGTTCGCAGCTTCCACTGCCTCATTCGTCTTCGGGCGGTATACCACAGAATTCTGATGTTTGACATTGAACTGTTCACAGACCCTATTTATCATTTTGTTGTTCAAATTAGAAGCGTTGTCGGTGATGATACTTTCAGGCAAGCCATATCGACAAATGATTTCCTTTTTCAAAAACTTGCAAACCGTGGATCGAGTGACATTTGGATACGAGGCTTCTTCTACCCATTTCGTGAAATAATCAATGGCTACCAAGATAAAACGATGCCCATTTGATGCCTTGGGGTGAATCTAACCAATGACATCAATGCCCCACATGGAAAATGGCCAAGTGGCTGTCATAACATGAAGAGGCTGATGCGGCATATGAACCTTGTCAGTATAGATTTGGCACTTGTGGCATTTGCGAGAATAGTTGATGCAATCACCTTCTATGGTTGACCAATAATATCCCAGGCGCATGATCCTTTTGGCCATGGTAAAACCACTAGGATGGGTTTCGCAAACTCTTTCATGAACTTCTTCCACAATTAATTGAGCCTCTTTTGCTCCCACACATCTTAAAAGCACTTGATCACGACTTCTCTTGTATAAAATCTCTCCATCAAGGACATACCCTGATGCCATTTTCCTGATCATTTTCTTTTCATTTTCTATAGATTGCGGCGGGTATTGCTGGAATTTTGCATACTGCAAGATTTCATGGTACCATGGCAATTCATCCATCTCTTCTTCCATATTATAACAATGAGCTGGACGGTCTAGTATATATAACCTGATGGGCACCATCTCTGAACCCTCTTTTACCTTAAACATGGTGGCTAAGGTGGCTAAAGCATCAACCATTTGGTTGTCTTCTTTAGGAATATATTTGAAAATGATCTCATCAAATTCTTTGATCAACTCAAGGACCAACTTGTGGTATTCCACAAACTTTGCATCTTTTGTCTCCTATTTGCCACGTATCTGATAAATGACCAACGAGGAATCCCAAAGACTCTTAGGGTATAAATTTTCTTCCTTATAGCCTCTCTTAGACCCATTATAAAAGCCTTGTACTGTGCCATGTTATTAGTGCATAAAAATTTCAAACAACTGGTAAAAGGGTAATAGTCTCCCTCCAGTGAAACCAGAACTACCCCTATACCTCTTGCTAATGCATTTGATGCACCATCAAAGTTCATAACCCAAGATTCTGTTAAAGCCCCGTCATCTTCTGAGATACACAACAAGTCCTTATCAGGAAAATTGAAGTTTAATGCTTCATAGTCATCATAAGCGAGACTTGCCAAAAAGTCTGCTATGGCACTCCATTTTATTGTTTTTTGGCTCGCATACTGGATATTAAATTCTGACAATAACATTTGCCACGCTAACCTTCCTGATAAGGCTGGAGCTTCCATCATGAACTTCAGTGGGCCTAACTTCAAGATTAACCACGTAACGTGATAAATCATATATTGTCTCAACCTTTTAGCTGCCCAAACCAAAGCACAACATAGTTTTTCAATTGGCGAATATATGGTTTCACAATCAGTGAATTTCTTGTTCAGGTAGTATATCGCCTTTTCTTTTCTTCCAGTAACGTCATGTTGCCCTAACGCACAACCCATGGAATTTTCATAGACCGTTAAGTACAAGATCAGTGGTCTCCCTGAAACATGTGGTACTAATACTAGAGGATTGCTAAGCTGTTCTTTGATATTTTCCAAAGCCACTTGACATTCCTCATCCCACGTCCCTGGGTTATTCTTCCTGAGTAACCTAAACATTGGATCACACTTATCAGTTAGCTGAGAAATGAAGTGTGCGATGTAATTTAAATGCCCTAGAAAACCTCTAACTTCTTTTCTTGTTTGAGGTGGTGGGAGTTCTTGTATAGCTTTTATCATATCAGGATCAATCTCTATTTCTCTTCCACTCACCATAAAACCCAATAACTTGCCAGATGTGACCCCAAATGTGCACTTAGTCGGATTAAGCTTCAACTAGAACTTTCTCAGTCTTAGAAAGAGCTTTTCTAAATTAACCAAATGTTCTTCCTCAGATCGAGACTTGGCATTCATATCATCGACGTATACCTCTATTTCTCTATGCATCATATCATGGAAAAGGGTGACCATGCCCCTTTGATAATTTGCCCATACATTCTTAAGTCCAAAGGGCATCACTTTATAGCAAAAAGTTCCCCATAACGTCACAAAAGTTGTCTTTTCCATGTCTTTTGGGCACATCTTGTTCTGGTTATACCCAGAGAAACCGTCCTTGAAAGAGAAGAGTGAATTACCAGCTGTGTTGTCGACTAAAGTGTCAATATGTGGGAGCAAGAAATTGTCCTTTGGGCTTGCCTAATTGAGGTCCTTGTAGTCAACACACATTCGTACTTTTTCATCATTCTTTGGTATTGGGACAATATTTGCCACCCATTTTGGATACTTGGCTACCTCAAGAAATCCTGCATCGTATTACTTCCTTACCTCATCCCTAATCTTGAGGAGTGTTTCAGCCTTCATTCTCTAAGCTTTTGCTTTACAGGTTCGCATTCCACCTTTATGAGGAGCTTATGCATGACGATGTTAGTGTTAAGGCTGGGCATATCTTAATACGACCAAGCAAAAATATCTTTGAATTCTTTTAAAAGCTCAATAAGACTTTTTTCTGGTTTTGGTTGTGATGGTAGTACCGATCTCTATGTGGTTTAATGTTTCGAGTTCATCTCTATGTGGTAGAATCACTTTTCTCTTCTTCTACCATTCTGAGCATATCACTAGGTACATCATATTCTTCCCCATCATCAATATTTCCAACATTTTCCAAGCATAGAGGCAATTCAAAGTCAACCTTGAAGTCAGACTCAGATTTATTTATGTCAATGATATCTGAAGACTTGAAAAAAGGAATAGGCAAAGATATATACAAAGGGAATAAGCAAAATGAATGGAATGTTTTTATGCTTTTAACTTTATGGTTTTCATTTGGTTTTGGTTTGTTCAAGGAAAGAAAGTTTGCCAGATAAGATTTTAAGGAAATGCATCTTTTATCGAATTCAAATTAAATGTTTGACATAGGCCCTTTACATAAGATACCATATTGTCTCCTGGCATGGAGCAAAGAGGTTGGTTTTGAGAATTACTTTGAACATGTCTTAAAGACTACAAGAATTTCTTCAGCAATCCAATTGTCAAGCTCAGAGCAAGGGCAGATCATTGACAAGTACTGGTTCTCTTCTTTCTCTTCAGTCACAGCATTGATACTCAGCTTTTCAAATGCTTCACATAAAGTGCTCTCTCCTTTTCCTTCCTCACTAACTGAGGCATTTGGATCCAGCATGCCTCCAAAAATTAATTCATGGTTCAAGGGAGGGAAAGTCATCGACTTCCACTCAATTTCCTCTTCCTTCAATCTAGCTCTTATTCTCTCTTGATGCTTTCTGATTCCAATTCTTCTTTGCCATTTGTTGGGCTTGAAGCCCAAACTGAATCGATCTTTTTTTATTGGATTACTACGGGATACAACCTTCCTTGACGTCTCTTTTCGAATCCTTTTCCAATTTCAGCTCGTTTCCCAAGCGTTTGCTTTACTTGCATCTTCGCACAGCTTGAAAATTCAGGTTCTGGCACCTTACTCCTTTCAGTGACAAAGGTTGCATTGACAAGCTCCAATGTCCTGAAATGACACTCGAGCGCACCCTCATCGATCTCGATAAAGGGTACATCAGTGGTTACTGATGCAATGATTTACTCCTCTGCACCGACAGTTATTAGTTGACCATCGATCACAAACTTAAACCTCTAGTGTAAAGTATATGAGACCGCTCTTGCTGCATGGATCCATGGACGCCCAAGAAGGTAGCTATAGCTAGATCTTATATCCATAACCACAAATTCAACATCGAAGGTCGTTGGTCCAATTTGTAAAGGCACCTCAATTTTCCCTAACACATCCATCTGAGTTCCATCAAATGCTCTTACCGTATTTTGATAAGTTCTCATATGAGAACTATCTATTGGCATCTTTTTCAGTGTGGCTAACGGTAGAACATTTAGTGCCGACCCATTATCAATTAGGACACCTGGTAACATATGTCCCTTACATCTGTTGGTGATGTGTAAAGCTTTGCAAGACCCCGTTCCTTCACCTGGTATTTCCTCATCATTGAATGAGATGAAGTTGTTGACAGCAATGTTACGACTAACATGCCCATCTTATCAGTTGTAATCTCTTTTGGCACAAATGTCTAGTTCAAAATCTTTAACAAGGCATCACGATGGCCATCGGAGCTTAATAATAAAGAAAGCATAGAAATTCGAGCCAAAAGCTTGTGGAGTTGCTCTATGACGCTGTATTCACTATGTTTTAGGATCTTCAAGAATTCTTGAGCCTCTAATTCCTTTACAGGCTCGTGATATGTTGTCGATTTTTCCTTGAAGAAATCTATGTTATCTTCTTTTTTAGGCTCCTCAGCAGTAGCTTTCCTTTGCGTTACATCTTTATCCTCTGTTATTGGTTGAGAGTAGAGCCTTCCACTCCTCGTGAAACAGCTCACCTCATTGACCGGTTCTTTTTCCTCTTGAACAGATGTTTCTCCCTGAGCTACCACCGTACAAGCGTAATCCCAAGGGACTTGCTTGATATCCTTGTATGGAAACGGTGTTGGTGCCTTAATTATGAGCCATGGGGTTACACTCTTTGCTGTCTCACCAACTCTTGTTTTAGCCTTAATAACTAAAGGCTTCATTTCGACGTAGTCACTTCTAGAGGGTGTCTTCTCTGATGCACATACATCCAACAAACATTCATTGTCTTTTTCCTCAAAGAACTCAAGTTCTTTTTTATTCATTTTGTCTTGAACTAGATTCCTAAAATCTAAGCAACAATCATTCTCATGTCCTTCCTTCATGTGGTACTCGCAGTACAATTCATCCTCAATTTTCAGCTTCTGGGCTCCTTTTTCCAATGTCCCTATTGCCACAATTTGAGCCTATACCCACTTCATGGGAGTTCTAACTTTAGCAACACATTATTTAACCACCTTATCCTCTTCCTCTATGATTGCATTCACACTTGCCTTTTGATGATTTGGCAGAGGGTTCCCCTTTTCTTCTGACGTATCAAATGACAACATCTCTGATTTCCTTAAGTCATCCACCACCATTTTGAATGCAGTACAATTTTCAATGGTGTGCCCCCTAACTCCAGCATGATATTCACATTGTGCCTTCTCATCATACCATGGTGGGTATGGTGGTGAGAATGGAGGAACATGTCTTGGCAGCACCATCTGAGATTTGATCAATTCAACAAACAATTCTGCGTATGTTATTGGGATAGGAGGAAAATATGGTTTTGATCTCCCTTAATATCTTCGTTCTTCCTTCGGTGGGTTTGTGGCTGCTGGAGCTGTGGTCGAGACAGTGGGATTGTTGAAGACTACCCACTTTGAGTAACTGGGGTTGTAGACATTTGTGGCATTAACTTCATTGTCTCTCTTTTTGTAGGATTTCTTTGTTTCCCTACAATGCAACCTTCCATTTTTCATTGCCGCAAGTATCAACTCTCCATTTAAAAGCATGTCCGTAAAACTCTTTGTGGCATGATTGAGCATACGATCGTAGAAAGAACCCTTTAATGTCTACACGAACATTTGGGTGATCTCACTCTCCAACAATGGTGGCTGGACTTGGGCAGCTACATCCCTCCATCTCTGCGCGTACTGGCGGAAGCTCTCATGATGCTTTTTCTCTAATCCTTACAGAACTAAGCGGGTTGGAACCATGTCTAAAACATGCTTGTATTATTCACTGAAGACTCTGGACAAATCTTTCCATGATCTGATGTTAATTCGACTTAGCTGCGATACCAGTGTGCAGTTGACTTTACTAGACTGTCATGGAAGCAATGGATAAGCAGCTTCTCGTTCTCAAGGTACACTGACATTTTCCTGCAATACATAGTTAGATGTCCTGCAGGGCATATAGTTCCTTTATATTTTTCGAAGTCAGGGGCCTTGAACTTTGGTGGTACCACCAGATCAGTTACTCAGCTTAAATCTTTGGCATCCATCCCTCCATATATACCTTCTTCTTGGAAGGACTTAATCATTCCCTCCAATTTGTCATAGCGATCCTCCCATTTCTTCTCAGCTTTCACCTTATCAGCAATTTCATTGAGATTAGACACTTCAATGACCTCCTTAGAGTTTATCTTCCTATTATTCCGTTCAGAGGTTTCAGAAAAATATGGTGAAATCTTGACCCTAGAAGATTGAGTTTCTCTTTGTATGCTCGGATGAACAAAGGTCATCCTTAAAATTTTGGCACAACATTAGCTTCCTCACCAGCTTCTACCGCGTCTGGGTCCTTAAAGCCTAGTATGACTGCAATTGAACCAACCGTCTTTTGATGAACTAACTCTATCTGTTGCTTCAAATCTGTCTCCAGCTTGGCTAATCTATCCTGGGTACTCTTTTGGTTGCTTTCTAGGGCCATAACTCTGCCTTGCATTGCTCTGACTTGAGATCGAGTACCATACTTGTGGTTTGTTTTTTGCTATTTTGATTTTCTGCCATTTTTTACTTGAGTTAGATTCTTATTATGTCATGTATGTATGCACAACTGTAATCATAAGTGAAAAGCTATTAATCACAAAAGAATGAAATGCAAATGCATGAATGCATGCGAAGGGCCATCAATTCCATGAAACAATTGCTCAAGAAACAACTCTTTTATTGGATATAAAATGGTCCATATTACATCTCATTTTATTTGCAAGCATTTTTCAGCCCGAACTCATAGTTCTTTGATTTCTTAAATAAGCCACATAAGCCTCGGTCCCACTTCTCCTGCTGGCTTAACGTACTGACGAAGAGCTGCAGCTTCAGTAGCTAATATCATCACGTATTGAGCCACATCTTGTACCTGGGTCATGACAACCTTGTCTAACTCATCTCGTTCTTGGGATCTTCTAGCCATGTCCCTAAGACGAGTGAACCAATAGTCATTACCTCCCTCAGAAATGTCTTCAAGGGCCAACATTTTTTCCTATATTCCTGAATGATGTTGTTCATACTTTCAACCTGTTTCTTCAAGGTATCATTCTCACCTAGACAGGTCTGAAGCTCAATATATGTGTGATGATTCTGATGTTTGTGCAACGAGCGGTACAAATCATCTATTTTGGCTTGCCACTCAGCAACACAAGCCTGACTCTGCTTTAACTTTGCACTAGTCTGGTCATATGCCTTTTGCAACTCAAATAAGTGAATCTTGTTATCGTGGGCCTTCTTTTTCCATGCAACCGTACTTTCTTGCTCTCTTTCATGAACCCGTTTAACATTTCCATTTTTAGTTGCCAGCTTAACCTTTTTCTTCTCTTCAACAAGGGCTCGTCTATATCTCTCGACCTCATGCCTTCCTCATTCCTTTTCCTTCCCTACAACATGTTCGATTTCTTGCTTCCACTGTTCTAGAGTCTTCCTTATATCAGCATTTCGAACAGCAGTCTGGAGCTTTAAGAAGTCAACCCTTTCGATCTCAAATTTCTTTTCTAGGTCTTCATACAACTTCACTACTCGTTTCGTTTCCCCTTTATACTTCTCAACATCGAGGTATGACTCAAACTTGTCTCTTTGGTTTTGTTCTTGTAAGGCTTTTATCTCTGACTTAGCCCTTCTTAATTCTTCTCTTAGGACATCAGCAGCTGTGGGGACTACCTTTAAGTGTTCTTCTAGAGACTTGGCCTGTCCAGAGGTAGGTGCCATGACTTTGTCATTTATTCTTGTATGCCTCTAAATATCATAGTCGGGGGTATACATGCAATGACTATTAGATTCTAACTTCATATGATAACAGTGGTTCCATGCATCACTGATTGCCTGAACCTTCTGTTTGAATTCTCCTTGGAACTAGAATTCTGATGAGCCAAGACCGGTAGCGAATGGGATAAACTGCCGATACCTAAACTAACGAGATACTAGCAAAGGG
Source organism: Hibiscus mutabilis (assembly GCA_019671005.1). Lineage (NCBI taxonomy): Eukaryota > Viridiplantae > Streptophyta > Magnoliopsida > Malvales > Malvaceae > Hibiscus > Hibiscus mutabilis. Next base: position 68,747,829 of record CM033721.1, on the reverse strand, counting down.
GCACATCCATTTCCTCCCCACAAACCTAGCAGCATTAAGTAGTTGAAATCTCCACATTTGTACAAAACCTTGGTATGATCCATCCAAGGAACCCTCCATCTGATGTCTTTGTCGCGACGATCCCTAAATATATCAATTTATTTATTCTTCTTGAAAACAGGCCATTCCATTGCTAAGAGCTCTCGGAGAGATGAGAAGTTTGGGTAAAATACATTTGATAAAGCCAATGTCAGGCACTTCCAGAAATGATTGAGGGCCCAAACTTGCAGAAGCAGGGCACATCCTCCAAAACGGACACCTTTAACTTTTCGGTAGGCATTGAGGGAAATAAAGGTTTCAGCAAGTACGGCTAGTACCAGATTGACTCCTCTCTTTAGTTGTTCAAGGAAATCAAGTAGTGCCACATCAATGTTTCCTAGAACCCTAGAAAAGATGACTAAACCATAAATTGCAATGGCTAAGAGATCAACCCTCTTTTCCCTATCGGGGTGGATTGAAATTATACTTCTGATGTTTGACCAAGGGAAATTAAAGGTGCCTCCTCTCTTTTGTATCAACCCCTTAACCCAACCATCACTCATACCAACGAATGCTTGAAGCTTTGCATGTGGGTCTTTGTTTTTAGGAGGTTTGGCATAGTCTCAGTTCTTCTTTACTTTACACATGTTGAAAAAGGCTAAGTACTCCTCAAATGTTGGCATCATGTCTTGTTTATTAAAACTAAAGTAGCAATACCCAATTCCAGAATTGAACTAAGGCTTTCAGGAATTGTTCATCAACCTTCACGTACAAGAGATAGGCTATGTCACCGTAGACTTCATGGAACAACTGCTTAGTATCGTAATAAAAGTGCTCACAGATATCCAACAATTTTTGCACATTGTTCTGCTTGATACTGATGTGGGCATATTCTGAAGTCTCTGTCCCATGATCAGCTGCTAGACTATCTCCAAATGTTCGCTGATTCACCTCAGACCAATGTCGAACCTTTGCATTCTCATCTTCGCTTTTCAAAATTCTTCTGTCCATAAAAAGATCTTTTCAAAGTTTAGCAATGATTTTGAGAATCAATCCCTTCTAAATATGTAATGATGTGGCATGAATGGTTGCACAAAACAACAAGACACAAAGAAGAAAGATTAGAATCAAGAAAACACAGAGAATTCAAAATAATTTCACAAACAATTCTGGGCAGCTCATTCTAATACTCCAAGACATGTCTCCCTTTATTACTAAAACCCTAAGTTTTCTGCAAGGCTCTATTGGAGTGGGCTCTAAGTTCTAAAACAGTTGAATTCTAAAAGGTACTCGAGTTGTCCTCACGGTCCCCTACTAAGGGTGGCTAGGCCCCTGGTTCTCACCCATTATAGGCTTCAAACGAACCAAGTTCAACTCAAGAGGACTCACTTCCTATGTCTTCTCGAAGAATCAGTATCCTTACGAAGACATGAGGCATATGAGTCCCGAAGGTACTTGCTGGGCTCATATGGAGAATCAATATTCTGACATGAGCAAAGCATTTTCCTCTCACTTAACAATTGGGTGGAGCTCGTGAATAGAGCTTTTTGCAACAATTTTAAAATGCGCAAAATAGAATTATATTCATTAAACGGACGAATAAATTGAAACCTTTGTGAACTTGCAAATTCCTTTTTTTAAAACAAAATATCCCCAGCGGAGTCGCCAAGTTGTCGCAACCCTTTTTTAGGAGGAAAACAAGGTTTTGACGTTTTGGAAAACTTTATAAAATCGCGGAGTCGCCACCAATATTTTTTAAAAAAAGTGTGATTGGATCACTTTTAAAACAAGGGTTATTTTAATAAAATGTTTTATTCATTAAAATAACAGTTTTAGTCCATGAAAATAAGAGAAAACAAGTTCGAGGGTCGGTTACGTGTGGGGAAGGGTTAGCACCCCCACAACGCCCAAAAATTGGTACCTAATTGATTTCAAAAAAGGCATTTTTAAAACGAGAATTTGCAAGTTTACAAAATTTCGATTTATTTGTTCGCTTAGTGAATGTAAATCTATTTTAACGGCCTTATCGCCTGGGAAATGAACTTTAATCACCGCCAACACTCCTGGCGCTAACCTGTCATTCTCGTTTGATAAGACACCGCATTAATTAAGTTTTCACTTTTTAATAAATCAACAAGAAAATTAAATGTGTTAAAGCCTTTTAATTAAAATTAGTAATTAATCCCTAAAGAAATCTACATGCATTTTAACTATTAAAGCTTAAATATAATTAAGTGTGTTTTGTTGAAAATGAAGAAAGTTTTACAACATACACGTTTCTATTCTAGGTTTTAAGTCCCTAATCCTAAGGTTTAACACACATACATATACATACAAGAATAAAGAAGCAAAAATACTTAAATTAAATTTACTATCAAAGTAATTAAAATAAAGAAAAGGGAAATTAATTTTATTTATAAATAAAATATGTATTATGGACTAATTAAAAGTTGTGAGGGTTTATTCGAAAACAATTTAAAATTTGGTGCTAAATTAGAAAGAAAAAGGAAGAAATTGCAACAATTGAAAACAAAAGAGCTGTGGTATAAGAACCGAAAAAGAAGGGCGAGGGTCATAACTAGGTTCGGGTCGGGTCAAAGGGGTTGGTATATATACCAAATATTGTAACAGATTTCATTTTATAATCCCCCAAATGTATCAAAGCCGGTTCTTATAAAATTCTCTGAGGACATTCATCGTGTTCTTTATGAATTGAAGAACACGGTGGTGGTCCACCGTGTCGGCCGCCTTCCACCGGCGCCGGCGGCAAAATTCCCAAAAAACTCAGATTTTCTAGATTCCGGCGACTGAAATCACATTTTTTTCACGTCAGTGATACGTTAAACAACAAAACCACGATGGCGCAACTAAAACTGAGGTAAAATAACAATCATTTTCTTTATTTAAAGCAAAACAGAAAAAAAAGAAAAAGATAAGAGATGTTACCAGAAACTTGCTTATTTTACTGCTTTCGAATTCTGATTACAACTGCTTGCTTCTACAACTTTCGAATTCTATTATGTTTACTATAATTGCTGTGTGTGATTTCTATGGAATTGTTGTTGTTTTACAATGATTTACACTAGGGTTTATATAGTACAAGAATTGCTTGAATTTTAAGCCCGAATCCCTATTTTCTTCCCTGGATTATCTCGAATTGCTTGATCTTTGCCAGAGGCTTCAATTTAGGGATTAACCCTTTCCATTTTGGTTCTGATTTTGGTTCCGAATTACCTTTTGCATATCCGACTGTAGCTTGATTCTTGCTAGGGCTTCAAATTAGGGATTATCCCTTCTCGTTTTGCTTCTGATTTTTCCAGCTAGGGCTTCGAATTAGGGATTTAATCCCTTTTGATTTTATCTTGAATTGCTATGCCCCAATTTTGGGATTTAACCTTTTTGTTCCTCTGTTTGTATGTTTCTGATGACTCGAACGGCGCCGACGAGGAACAATTGGAGCGAATAGAACATCAAAGAAGATTAAGCGAACGGCTGGAGCTGAATGTCGTGCGCGTGGTTGCCACGCGCGAGTGGTGATTCGCGTGATATATCCCGAAGTGATCTGGGTCGTCAGATTGCATCCTGATCACATGACTGTGCAGTTGAGGTGCTATATCATCCCTAGCTGGCGCGATCTGCACCATTGGATCCCAGATCGATCCAACGGCCTCCTTTCGGCTGTGCAAGAGGATAAAGACGGGATTAGTGTTTTTTGGGTTATAAATGGGCCAGTCAGTCCTTTGTATAATGTATGGGCATGTTTTTTTAATTGATGGACTCTATTTAATGTTTTTAAATCTACTGGATCTTTTTTATTTGAATGGGCTACTATTTTATTATTTTTGGATTTTGATAACTTATTACATTAACTACTAACTAGGATACCAAAATATATAACCTATGTTAATACTAACATAAGATACTACCATATGACAACTATACTAATTATAATACACCAAACATACATTACATGACCCCTAAACAATTCTAATTACTAATTACGACATTAACACTAACATATAGCACACTTATACTAATTATACTAACAATGTAGTATAATACTTATTAAGCCGGAAATGAGGTGAAAATTCAGTGACAACACTTGGCTACAAGTTTGTAATCAAAATATATAAGTAAGGAATTTTAAAAACATGATTCCTTATTATATGCAATTCGATTCACATATGAAGAATTTCACTAATTGATTCAAAGGCTTTGAAACATTCGAACAAATAGGGAATTTTACTAGATATACATTCTTTACTGAACCTATTCACAACCAAGAACTAACACTTAGCATTTTCTGTCTTTGTAACCAGCAATCTATTATAAGGGATTTTAAACAAGAACTCACATTTTCATATAGAGAAAGCATATTTCCAAGCAAGAGGATTCGAAACTTACAAACAAGTTATCTAGTATTTTTTTATATCACTATGCGTAAGTCATTTGCCTATAAAGATAATTAACATAATCATGCAGGTCTAATTCTTATATCAATCTCATACTATACCCTATCAAGTTCAACATGTAACATATACACTTTCAGTTTCATAACATTTGCCATCTTATGCAAGTATAGACCATTTCAAAACTTAAGCTATAAATTCACATTACGAGAAATCAAACAACTTTAAAACCCTAGCCACAACAAGCTATTACCATACAACAACATACATATATAAATCCTTTAACCTTAACCTAATCTATTCGAATTGGCAGCCACCCAGCAACAACCCTATCAACTTCATAAGCCAAAAGCTCTAGGGTATGCACGTAATATATATATACAAACCGATATAAGTTATTAATTACAACCCCATTGAACTAACAAAAAGGCCACAAAATCCCCACCCTCTAAGAGTTATAGATTAACAAAAAGTAACAAGACATACATTTCTTGCCCAAATGATCTTGCTTCGACCTCCCTTGACACTTGATCTAACAATCGAAAAAAAAAAGAAACCTGAAAGTTTGCGGAGTGAGTAGTCAGAATTTAAATCTTCGATCATTTCACAAAAACAAGTAATTACTACAAGATTAACTATACTTAGCCAAACGACCATGTACATAGAATGAAGGATTTCCCTTCCTTTCTCAACATATAATCATTGGGAAGATATTCCCAAGCTAAATAGGGGACATACTTCTTTTATTCACTCAAGATTTGTAACAGAAATCGCATATGGAAATTATCACTAACATTAACATTCTTAAATAATGTTTAAGCATGAATAACCCTTTTCACATCATTCCACTGTAATTAATCTAGATTATTACGTGGCCTTGACTAGTTTACAACCTAGAAGATGCAGAATTATACAATCAAGTTCAGACAATGGTAAGCATTACCATTGAAGTAAGCATTCTTCTCTATTTAAATCAGAGGTACCTTAGTACCAAGATAGAGGACTGTAGTCTAATACAGACTGAGCTCAGGAGTTCATATTGGCATGCAAAATCAGACTAGGTTAGAAACTAATTAAGGCACTTATAAACATTATATTAGGTCATCAATTTTTTTATACTTCTCTTTCAATCATCAAATTTACTGAAACAAAATGCTACTTTAAGCATAAAACAGTCAAATTTCATTTCGAATCTCATTTACGTAGACATGTATATTTCGAAAGTCCAAACTTACCTTGAACTCTTACCTTAACCAATATTAGTAATTACCAATCATGTATAGGCAATCATGCCTCACGTCAATTAATCAACTTAATAAATTTGGCAAACTACGCTAACGAACGTAAATATAATCACAAGTAATCCGAGCTATGCTTGGTCGTGAAGTAATACCCCTTTCTTTCTCTCATCTTCTTGATCACCCCCTTTTTGATCTATTTGTAACAATAATGGGGTATTAGAATCAATTTACAACAGTGCAATTTAAACAACGTTCCAGCAACCAATCATTTCTTAGACTCTATTACTTATTCACCTATTCATTTCTTTTATATATATTAAAATCTCAATTTCTATTAACTGATTATGCTTCAATAAAACCATAGTTTCCTAACAATTTACCCCTTTCATAGCACATAATCAATGATCCAATTTTACTACCCAAAAACAGTCTCGGCAGATTATGCTCTAAATAGAGCAGTTCGATTCCCCTAATTAGATCACTCAATTTCTCCTTTTAATAAAGTTTAGTGAAACCTCCTAAATCCTTAAGACAATCCATCTTAGGCAGATTCGATTCAAACCATTTCCATGATCACACGCTATTTCAAAATTTATCTAATACATTCTATCTATACAAATTTACAGTAATTTCTTTTCATTCCACAACTTATAAACTCATTCAACCATTCCAACTTTCTAGATTCAACATGAGACTCAATTTTCGTTGTATTCCAACTTAATCGAGACTAACAAATCACAACCAACATCACTCGTCCAAAAATTCTGATCAATTAAGACTATACTGAAACATAGTTTAATCTAAGATGATGACACAAGAATTACTTACACAATTTGAGCGTGCAACCCCAATAACAAGCTTGAAACAATTCCTAATCCAAGCTATCAAAATGCCACCATAAATTTCTCTCCTCCTTCCCTCAAGTTCAACTCCCATCCTTTGAAAGAAATGAGGATGAAAAGTTTTATTTGTTTGGTTAAACTCTCCACCAATTTCTCTATTTTTCCTAGGTGTACCGATCCAAAAAATGCCACATGTATTGACCATTCTTTATTATAACTTTTGCATGCAATACTTGGTTTAAACAAAATCCTTATTTTGGTCATTTCCATTTTTGTCTCCCAATTCCTTGAGTTGTCGATTAAGTCACCATTGTGAGGCTTCAAACCTAATTACCTTCTTATTATAATTTATACAAAAACATGGCTATTTAAGTAAATTAAAACTTAGGTTGTCACAAATTCATTCAAGCTACAAGGAGTCCATGAAGATATCCTAAGGCTGAAATTATTTCCCTATTTACTGAGGGATAGCGCAAAAACGTGGCTGAATAGTATTCCATCCGGATCTATAGGATCTTGGTCAGATTTATGTCGTGATTTTATTGCTAGATTTAGTTCTACAAATATGACTGATAAGTTGCGTAATGATATTACTTCTTTTTGGTAGGCAAATGATGAATCTATGTACGAGGCTTGGGAGAGATATAGAGAGCTTTTACACAAATGTCCCATGCACTGATTTCTATTGTGGACGCAAGTGATGATGTTCTACAACTCAGTGAACACACCGACAAGGATGATGCTAGATGCCTCGGCAAATGGCATACTCCTCGACAAGTCACCTGAGGAAGCGATGGAGATTATGAATCGTCTTGCCAAGAACGATTATCAATTCCCAACCACCCGAAGGGGAATAGTCAGACGCAACGCCACGATAAATGAGCTTGATTTATCAGGATCTATTTATGCACAATTGGCCGCACTAACCAACTTGGTTAAAAACATGAGTCGACCAATTAACACACATGAGGTCAAGGTAGTTGGTTTATTTTGTGAATTATGTAACGATAACCATGATTCTTCTGAATGTCCGCAGAATCCGAAATCTAGCTTCTATATTGGAAACTACAACCGAAACATCAATGTGATGTCCAACACTTACAACCCAGCCTAGAGGAAGCACCCCAACTTCTCATGGATTAATCCTAACAATGCCCTCAACTAGAGCAGTCATAATGCACAAGTAACAGGATTCCAGCAGAACTTGCCACGGCAACAAATGCCACAGCAACAATCAACACCATCCAGTTCTTTGGGAAATTATCTCAATGCTTTCATTTTAAAAACTGAATCTTATATGGTAGAGAATAGTAATTCCATGAAGAAGACTAATGCTTTTATGAATAGGACGGAGATGAGATTGCAAAATCAAGAGGCAACCCTGAAATCCTTAGAGATACAAGTTGGGCAATTCGCTCAGAACTTGAATATGAGACCACCAAGCGGCTTACCCAGCGATACTAAAGTCACCAAGGGAGAAAACCATGAGAAATAAAAAGCCATCACTACTCGGAGTGGCGGACAACTTAAGGAATCTTAAGCTCACTCAACAGATAACACTCAACCAAAGAAGCAGCCCCTTATCCAGACAGATGAATCCAGCAACAAAACCTCCAATAAAAATGAAGAGCTGGAAATTGCCAAGGCAACTCCACATGCTCATGCCTCGGCAAACCCTGATGCCAAGGCAATACCAGATACCCATGCCTCGGCAAGTCCTAATACCTCGGTAGTTCCATCAATCAAATTCCAAACCAATGAAAAGATTGAGGATATCCGATTTCCACCGCCATTCCCAAAGAGCTTGAAATGGCAAAAGCAAGAGTATCAGTTCAAGAAGTTCCTTGACATCATGAAGCAATTCCACATCAATTTTTCGTTGGTAGAAGCAATAGAGCAAAAAATAAGGGAAGAGATCGCATCAAATATGGAAAAAGGGAAAACAAATCCCAAATCAATGCAAATCGGGCCAAAGCCAAAGGGAAATCTGAATCATTCAAGTAAAGCAAGGATTCGAGCATAATCATAACAAACATGAAAAGACAAGGATTTCTCACTACCGACTTATGGCAAATTTTTGATAGGATCCAAGCATTTTCAGGCCAAGATGTCTTCTTAAGTATTGACCGTCTTTCAGTTACCTTTCCAACGCATCTTGAAACGCCTCAATCGGACATCATGAGCTCAAGATATGCTCATTTTTCTGAAGACAACATGTGTAGAAAATGGATCTGCGAGTCGAATACGAAAATTAGGGGAAAAATCATCCCAAATCACAGCAAATCGAATCAAAAAGGGAAGGTCAAATCTGAATCAAGAAAATATGGAAGGAAGATCAACTGGATTATAGGGATTTGAATTCTGATTTTTTTCTTGTAATTTTGGCAACCAAAAAGCCTATATAAACACCCCCTTCCTTATTAATTGACACAACACACAATTGGTACAATTCACTAGAGAGAGAAAATAGTTGAATTTAGAGAGTTTGAGATTTTTTTGAGAGAATTCTATACAGTTTATGCTCGAGCTCTTGTACTTGGATTCGAAATTGGAATAAAAGTTTGAAGCATCTTTCGAGGTATTCATTTACTTTCTTTTATGCGTTCTTCTTGTTCGAATGTTTGTATAAAAGTTATCTTCTTCTTTCTTGTTCGAATTTTAAATCACTATCACTATAACCCAAATTCAAATGAAGAGATGGTTGAAAGTTGAAGTTTTTAAAAAAGGGGAAGTTTTGATTTTTTTAAAGGGGAACAATATTTTTCTTGTTTTGAGATTTTTTAATTAGATTTGAATCGGGTTTTCAAAAAGGTTTGTTTCTGGTGTTATTAAATTCATGAAAAAGTACCAAGAACAATTTGAAAGAATTTGTTAGAAATTGGTTTTGATCCATTTTGACTGAAAAATAAAAGGAAGAAGTGTTTTTTAAATTGGGTTTTATGCCCAAAACAAAAAGGACCATTTTCACTCATTAAATTTCCCTTTCCCATTTATTTTCACCCCGAGGCCAACCAAATTTTCAAATTTCTCGATTTGGTCACTATTTTCTTTTAAATTTGGTTTATAGTTTTATTTTGTTTTTAAGTCGATCATTAAATTTCTTTAAATTATTTTTCAATAAATTCACTCTTTTTTTAAATAATTTATAATGTGTATGTTTTTATAAATCGACTTATATATAAAAAATATATATTCATTTAATTTAAATAAAACCAACCTATTTTAACAGTTGTTTTTTTTCTTTTTTTATTTGATTGTTTATTTACTTATTTTTTATCTTGTATGCTTTCATATTATTTTGTAGATCAATTTTGTTGTGGTTGTAATGTAATAATATAATTAATGTGGTGCCTTACTAAACGAGAATGATGGGTTAGCGTCAAAAGTGTTGGCGGTGATTGGAGTTCATTTTCTGAATAGTAAGGCCGTTAAAATGGAATTAAATTCATGAACGGACAATAATTTTAAACTTTACGTGAATTCGCAAAATCCGACATCAAAACATTTTGTAATCGGCTAGGTACCATTTTTGGGCGTTGTGGGGGTGATAACCCTTCTCCATGCGTAATCGACTCCCGAACCTGTTTTCTATGGTTTCGCAGACCAAAACCGTTGTTTTAATAAAAAAATATTTTATTAAAATAAACCATTTTAGGTGATCCAATCACACTTCGAAAAAAGATTGGTGGTGACTCTGTTGTTTTTTTTATTTTCAAACATCGAAAAGCCTCGAATGGGGGTTGCGACAGCGTGGCGACTCCGCTGGGGATAACTTTTTGTTTTTACAAAAAAAAAGAGTCAAGACATAAGTCGATTACACCTTGTTTTAATGTCGAAATTTGTGAACTCTCGTAAAGCTTAACTTAATTGTCCATTTATGCATTTAAGACTTAATTCCAAGCTCTAAACCCAAGCTTTGTCCTGTTCGTTTAAGTGGAGGGAAACGCTATTGCTCTCGTGGGAGTATTGATTCTTCGTATGGGCCTAGCAAGTACCTCCGGGGCTCACGCTCTATGTCTTTGTATGGATATTGATCCTCTGTATGGGTATAGGAGTGAGTCCTTCTGAGTTGAACCTGATTCGTTTGAAGCCTATAATGGGTGAGAATCAGGGGCCTTGCTACCCTTAGTAGGGGACAACAAGGAAAATTTGGGAACCCTTTTAGAACCAAACATGTATGAGAATCTAGAAGCCCGCCCCATTAGAGCCATACAGGAAAACCTAGGTTTTAGAGTCCGGTCAAAATTATTTCGTATGAATAGTCCGTGGAGATATGTCCAGAAGTGTTGGAATACGATGTCCAGTTACTATTCGTACAATGGAATTATTTTGGACCTTTCATGTTTATTTATTTTCTTTTGAAGTGCACTAATCCATTCTTTCTCTTGTTTTATTGGTTTTTTTGCATATTTGTTTTTTGCATGCATCTTATATCAAGAATGGGTCGATTCTAAAGCACATTGCTCAATTAGAAAAAGCTTTCGCCATGGATGAAAGGTACCTAAAGAAAGAGGAAGACAATGCGGATGTAAGTCACCAATCTAAGGTTTACCAAAGGACAAAGAAAGTTAGTCAGGTGATCACATGGCAGAAACACCAAAGTATGCTCGCATTAGTGCCAAGCAAAATGTCGTACATAGGCTACAAGTGCTATGGGACCACTTCGACGGTACAACCAAGCAGTCGTTACAAAACAAAGATCTTAGTTTTTGAAGATGCCAATAAAGGGGCAATGATTATTGGTCCACTTGACTGAGAGGCAATGACAGAAGGACCCAAGAGCTAGATGAGTTCTACAGAAGCATCACATCTTAAATTGGAGACGAAGTTAAGAATGTGATAATGCTGGTCAGAGAAGCTATAACCCTTTGCTAGTACATCAAGCCAGTAGGAAAAATAGGACAAAGACTCCAAATATTGATTGAAGAAATAAAAGAGCTTGATGCTCAGGATGTATTCGTAAAAATGTCAAAATCTTTTGTAATAAGGACCTTTGGCATCCAATAAAAAAGCTACTTCTAGAGCAATTACTTTGTGGAATCGATGGCCCTTCGCCTACATTCATGCATTTGCATTTTCTTTGCTTGTTCGAATTTTTTGTTCCTTGTGTGCATTAGCTTATGTTGTGGCCATTGCACGCATAAACACATACTAAAAAGATTAATTATGTCATGTTCCACTTCGTAGCAAGATTTTTCACAAGCACGATACTCGAGCTATGACTACAGAAGACAAGTTGACAACTCTAGAAATAAACCATAAGAGTACCCAAGAAAGGTTCGACAAAATGGAGAAAAATTTGAAAGAAGAAATTGCACAAGCTTAGAAAAACACCGTCAGCCAGATAGAGGCAATGTTGGAATTTAGAGACCCAAGAAGAGGAAAGGCAGTTGAAGCCATTGACGTTTCGTCGCCCCAGCCCGGGATGACCATATGGACATTTCCACCAACTGGGAGGTCCAAGATCCGCATAACAGCAAGCTCAACCCGTATTCTAGGAGAGTTTGAGATAAATCATGGGGATAACCAAGGCATTGAAGTTCCTAATAGGTCAGCCAACAGAGCCAGAATAAATAAGAAGCTAGAAAACCATTGTGATAAGCAGTACAAGGAGGAAACGTTCATAGTGGCGTAAATGCTAGGGATCTAAGCCTAGTGTCTGACTTATTGGTTCCTCCAAAATTTAAAGCTCCTGACTTTGAGAAGTATGACGAAACCACTTGCCCTTTGATGCACTTGACCATGTATTTCAGAAAAATGTCATTGCACTTGAAAAATGAGAAGCTTGTCATATTTTGTTTTCAATACAGTCTATCGGGGTCTGCTACCCGATGGTATACCCAATTGAGTCGGGTCAACATACAAAATTAGAGAGATTTGTCAAGAGCTTTCCTTGAACAGTACGGGCATGTGACAGACATGGTCCCAAGTAGGGCCACAACGCAGGGAATGGAACAAGGGCCCAACGAGAGTTTTTGCCAGTATGCCCAGAGGTGGCGAAATGTGGCAGCCCAAGTTCAACCTCCACTGTTGGAAGATTAGGTTACTTCAATGTTTGTGGAGAGTTCAAATGGCCCCTTCTATGACCGTATGTTAAACCATATCACTGAAAGTTTTGTAGACATTATCGTGAATGGAGAGTTGATATTGGCGGCTATCAAAAGTGGAAGGCTCGGGAAAGAAGAATATGATGAGCGCCTATAACCTAAAATACCCAAGACTGGTTGTAATTCATTCATGCTTTCCTGAAATAATGCTAGACAATTGGGGTCATACCTAGAATCAACCCTTTTGCTTTTGCCCGTGAGCATTAGGGATCTTTTGTAAGGGCTTCTATGTTAATCTACTTATTTAAAGATGCATTCCCTTTGTTTTCTCAAGTGGCAAACATTTATTTTTTCATTTCTTTTCATTGTTCATCCATCTTCTTTGCAGAGTTCCTACAATTGATTGTTTGAATGATTCTTGAATCTAATCCCGAGATAGAGGGGCAATAAAGTGTGTTCAGGATTAATGGGAAGATCTCATGCACATATTTTGAGTGAATTTTCCTAGAAATTGTTGTTAAGGTCTTTGAATGAAGTGATAACTCTAAAATATCTACCAACTGAAGACCGTTTCTCTTCAATGGTATTTGTGTGTGAAATTAAAATTTGCATTCCTTCATTTCCCTTCACGAATAAGAAAATAAAAATCCATTGTTGTCCCCCCTTTGAGCCTGATATTATTTTTCTTGTGATTGAACCCTAACCAAGGATCACTCCCCACACCAGGGGGCAAAAAGGATGAAAAGATGTTTGCAAACAAAGGAAAAAACATGTCAGATCAAGTTGAATGTCCTAAACTAAAACTGAAAAGGACACGAAAAAAAAAAGAAAAAAAGAAGGAAAAAAGAAGAATTGAAAGCTGGAGTGCGAAAGAAAATTTGAGACAAATCCTTCAAATGAGACATATACCAGAAAGGGAAATGAACTCTAGGGTGAAACCCAAAATAGGCAGACTAGAGTGATCCAGAGAATAAAAGAAGAACGAAGATTTCATCAAGAAAAAATTGATCCTTGGTTTAATCACCCTTAAACATGTATGTGAGCCTATATACCCTTTTCTTGGTAACCTGAGCCTAGCCTACATTACAAGCCTTAAAAGACCATTTGGATCACACATGAATATTTGAGAAAATGAGTTTGTCTTTAGAACACCTTCTGCCTTATTGAGTTAACATTTCTTCAGGGACCTCAAACTTCTAATGTCTGATTGAGATCAGAAAAGTGGGAAAATTAAAATTTAGGGAGTGAGTGAGTTAAAGAGAGCCACCTAAAAGTGGGGCACTATCCGATTTATGGATTCATGAATCATTCATAATATGAATTTCGGGGCATCCGACTTTACTCTTCTTCATGTTTGCCATGACTTCTTCCTTTTTTAAAAGAAAAATCTCATTTCTAGCCTTTTCTTGCATCTTACAAGTAGGTTGACATAGATTCATGAAAAACAAAATATTTCTTGGTATTGATCCCAACCATAGGGAACCAAGAACGAATGTTTTCCATCACTTCAGGAAATAATTGAACCTCAGTTTCAACAGGGGCATCGCCTTACATGAGAAGGTAAAAAAGAAAAGAAGAAGAAATACATGTGTTGAAGAGTTTTAAGTGGACTGTATTGTCAAGCAAGATCCACACATAAGATGTAAGATCCCTAAAGCATAAAAAGGGATAGAGCCATGCCTAGTGGGCAAACTGTGCCATCAGATTGGGGCAAGTTATGTCGACCAAGGGTTCAAGATCACTGCTTTGATAGGCATGAGAGGGAGAGATTAAAGCGCCAGCATCATGCAAAGACATTCAAAGTGAAGGTTTAGCGTACAAACGCTTTAAGATGCCCTGTAGGGCAAGAATTTGAGAATTCACAAGAAGCGCTGAAGGTGTTAATGTTATTTTAAGGGGCATATGAAGACTTGAAGCTTTCAAGACCATTCAAGGAGGCCTTTCAGTCGATATTGATGTATCAGCTACAACGATAGTAGATCTTGAGACATTTACGAACGAGGATCATATGTTTTCACGAAACAAAGAGGTACAAAGAATGAGAATAGCGAAGCAGAGACAGTTGAAGAAGTTCGTCTGTTAAGAGTTTAAAAGTACTATTTTTATTACCCTTTTTACTCATATTATTGTTAGACTTAGGCTCATATTAGTCGCATAATTAGTCATCCATGCATTAATTCAAGTTTCTTTTCACCGTTAAGCTTGATTACATAACTTGGTGATTTTTGTGGAAAAGATATTGCTTTGGTGTGCTTTTGTGCGCAAGAACTAATTGCTCAAGCAAGGCTGGAACCAGTTGCCAAAGCAATGCAGGAAGGATATGCCGAACCAGCTGCCAGGGCAATTGTCGACAAGAAATGATAAGCTGATGTGGTAGCCAAAATTAATGGGAAAAAAACCCAAGATAACGTGGAGAAAAGATAAATCCTAAAGGAGTTGGAGTTCCATGAAGAGGTCAAAGGAAGACTAAATCCCTAAAGAATATGAGAAGATCTAGGAGGAATTAAAGAAAAGAGATTTATCTCTTTTAGACATTTAATTCCAACTTAACTTCCTCCTCAAGAAAGACTTTGACCTAGCCCTATAAATAGAGGACCAAGCCGCAAGCCTCAACATGTTCGATTAAGGATAGTTTCCAAATGGGTTGTGCAATTTCTTCTTCTTGCTCTCTGTTTCAGTTAGATTCATGGTTGGGGATTATTCTTTTTATATCTTACGAACCCAGCCATGAACTAATCTTATTTGGCTTGGTTTATTGTGTTTTGTGTTTGTAAGAATGATTGGATTTTGTTTAGGTATTTGAGTTTGCACTTTTAATTCAAGGTTTGCTCATTCTTGGTTTTTAATCTTGTTTACGAGTGAATTGGGAGAGGATCTCGTGAATTCATCTATTTATCTAATATCGGGAGAGTTAGATTCAAGAAACGAATAAGCATGGTCTTTATTCAATCAATTTATGGTGAAGACTAATCCGGCTTAGGAATAAGTTTAGGATTTCAACGGCTAAGAGAAGCGCAAGATTGGTTATTTTTCACCCTTGATTCACGCAGGGATGTATTATCAAGGCATGCACAATTAGCTAGAGTTTTGACTTAGGGATAAGGAGGAACCATTGAAGAACGCTCTGCCGAACCTTGAAGGTTGCCGCCCAGTTTGCCCGTGCAGTTGCCCAGTCAGTTGCCCAAGCAACCGTTATACTAGTTGCCCAGGCAACCCAACTGTGTTAGTTGTCATGGCAACTGAGTTGCCATTGCACTCATCTACCGAGACAATCCTTTCGACTATCACACCTCAACTCACGATAACCCAGCCTACTCTCTCTCATTTGTTTACATCTTTATTTTATTTACTTGCTCTTTTACTTTAATCGTTAGTTAGAACTCTTACTATCAATTTTGTTTTTATTTTTACAATGCAGTAACTTAAGCAAAGTGGCCCAAACCAATCCCTGTGGAGACGATACTCGATACTTATCATATCACTTTATTACTTGCAAATGTATACTTGCACCATTTGCGTAGAACTCAATACGCGCAATAAGTTTTTGGCATCGTTGCCAGGGATTGGAAATTGGTGTTAGTTGTTTTTGTTATTGCATTTTTCGTATTAGTTTTACTAACTTTTCTTTTTATTTGTTTTATCAAAAAACTTTCAGGTGCGCTACAAGTTGAGGGACATCAACATGTGGGAAAATAAAAGAAAAACTATTCGAGAGTTGATGTTGGAAGATAGGAAACAATCCACTCAAGAATTTCTTACACCATTCGATTATTACCTATACCAACTGAGAAAAGCCCAAAGAATCTATATCGTGGAAAACTCTTGTGCTTATTGTGGAAAACATCATGTGTTTGAAAATTGCCCTCACATTTTCGGTGCATATGACTACATGGAGGACCATAGAGGGAACCATCAGCAAAATTCTTCAGGGTATGATCAAAAAGCTCAAATAAATTTTACCATAATAATTTTGCCGCAGCAACAGACATGCCTTGGCAATGTAGTCCTTATCAGCAGCCAAGTGCCATGGCAACAGATATGCCATGGCAATATAGTCCTCGCCAAGAGCTATTAAATTCCATGGATGCGAGTATAGCTAGGATGGATGTACTCTTGAGAGAAGCGGAAGATCGATCGAGGAGATTAACATATGTCATGGATAACATGTACCAACAACTCATTCCTAGGGATACTGAAGTCCCAAGGCAAGAGGACAAGGAACAATGCAAAGAGAGCTCCCCGATGTGTGGGGAACAACTAGAACCTCCAAGTCGAAAGGATGCCAATGAGAGAGACTGCCCAACACATGATGAGCCTGAGCAATAAATTGCCTCGGCAATGATTGAGGAGCCTAAACAAAACAATGCCGCGACCACAGTCAGTGAAGCTGAGAACAACAATACTACAGCAAATTTTGAGGAACTTGATGCCTTGAAGGTTACAACGTTGATGTTGAAGCAGGAATCTGTAGATTGCTCTCATCTATAGTTGCCACGGCAATTGCACGACCACATGCAAGATCAACGAAGGCTTTTCAAAAAATGGTTGAACCTTTTGAATTCTTTAAGTGTTCAAAAGTACTATTTTTATTACCCTTTTTACTCATATTATTGTTAGACTTAGGCTCATATTAGTCGCATAATTAGTCATTCATGCATTAATTCATGTTTCTTTTCACCGTTAAGCTTGATTACATAACTTGGTGATTTTTGTGGAAAAAGATACTACTTTGGTGTGCTTTTGTGCGCAGGACATAATTGCCCAAGCAAGGCTGGAACCAGTTGCCAGAGCAATGCAAAAAGGATATGCCGAACCAGTTGCTAGGGCAATTGACGACAAGAAAGGATAAGCTGATGGGGCAGCCGAAACTAATCGGGAGATAAACCCAAGATGACGTAGAGAAAAGATAAATCCTAAAGTAGTTGGAGTTCCATGAAGAGGTTAAAGGAATACTAAATCTCTTTTAGATATTTAATTCCAACTTAACTTCCTCCTTAAGAAAGACTTTGACCTAAGCCTATAAATAGAGGACCAAGCCGCAAGCCTCAACATGTTTAATTGAGGAGAGTGTCCAAAGGGGTTGTGCGATTTCTTCTTCTTCCTCTTTGTTTCGGTTAGATTTATGGTTGGGGATTATTCTTTTTATATCTTTCAAACCCAGCCATGAACTAATCTTATTTGGCTTGGGTTATTGTGTTTTTGTGGATGTGAGAACGATTGGATTTTGTTTAGGTATTTGAGTTTGCACTTTTAATTCAAGGTTTTCTCATTCTTGGTTTTTAATCTTGTTTGCGAGTGAATTTGGAGAGGATCTCGTGAATTCATCTACTTATCTAATATTGGGAGAGTTAGATTCAAGAAACGAATGAGCATGGTCTTTATTCAATCAATTGATAGTGAAGACTAATCCGACTTAGGAATAAGTTTAGGATTTCAACGGGTAAGAGGAGCGCAAGATTGGTTGTTGTTCACCCTTGATTCACGCAGAGATGTATTATCAAGGCATGCACAATTTGCTAGAGTTTCGACTTAGGGATAAAGAGGAACCATTGAAGAACGCTCTGCCGAACCTTGAAGGTTGCCCCCCAATTTGCCCGAGCAGTTGCCCAAACAACCATTATACTAGTTGCCCAGGTAACCCAACTATGTTAGTTGCCACGACAACTGAGTTGCCATTGCACTCATCTACCGAGGCGATCCTTCCGATTGTCACACCTCAGCTCACGATAACCCAGCCTACTCTCTCACATTTATTTACATCTTTATTTTATTTACTTGCTATTTTACTTTAATTGTTAGTTAGAACTCCTACTATCAATTGTGTTTTTATTTTTAGAGTGTAGTAACTTAAGCAAAGTGGCCCAAACCAATCCATGTGGAGATGATACTCGATACTTATCATATCACTTTGTTACTTGACGTGTATACTTGCACCGTTTGTGTAGCACGCAATACGCGCAACAAGTTTTCCTTCAAACCAGGAGTACAAGATCATTGGATTGAGTGAGAAAATATGCAAAGATCAGATGTTTTCGATAAAGCAAAAAGTACAAAGAATGAGAATGGTGAAGTAGAAATAATGGAAATGGTTGCTCGTCTGGGCTGAACGAGTTAAAAACCATAAAACTTGACATGCATTCATGTTTTAGACATCCTTAGGGGCATGCTCATCGTAATTGCATCATGTATCAGATTTTTACAGGTACGAAAGCTTTTTCAGCAAAAGAACCCGCCTACTTATTCGGGCTTGAGGAGAATAGAACATGCTTATCTATTCGAGCATGAGGAGAATAGAACCCGCCTATCTGTTCAAGCATATAGAGAATGGAACCTACTTATTTATTCGAGCATGAGGAGAATAGAACTCGCCTATCTATTCAGGCATAAGGAGAATAGAACACGTCTATCCGTTCAGACGCAAGGAGAATGGAAATCGTCTTATCTATTCGAGCATGAGAAGAATAGAACTTGCCTATCCGTTTAGGCATAAGGAGAATAGAACTCGCCCATCCATTCAAAGGATAGAGCCCACCTATTCATCCAGGCATAAGGAGGATGGAGCCCGCCTATCCGTCTAGGTGTAAGAGGAATGGAACCCTACTTCTTAGCAACGCCTATCCATTCGGGCGCGAGGAGAATGAAACCTTTATTTTTAGCACAACATCTATACGTTCGAGCGCAAGGAGAATGGAACCTTGCTTTGATTTTTAGTGTGATTGGCTAAAATCAGTGCCTTTTGTGCTTTGCTCTATCCCTGTTTCACAAGAATGAGCAAAGAGGGGCAGTTGTTGTCACTTATTTTTAGCCTGACATAAAAAACAAGGGAAGAGATTGCATCAAATATGAAAAAAGGGAAAACAAATCCCAAATCAATGCAAATCGGGCCAAAGTCAAAGGGAAATCTGAATCATTCAAGTAAGGCAAGGAATCGAGCATAATCATAACAAACATGAAAAGATAATGATTCCTCACTACGGACTTATGGCAAATTTTCGATAGGATCCAAGCATTTTCAGGCCAAGATGTCTTCTTAAGTATTGACCATCTTTCAGTTGCCTTTCTATCGCATCTTGAAATGCCTCAATCGGACATCGTGAGCTCAAGATATGCTCGTTTTACTGAAGACAACACGTGCAGAAAATGGATCCGCGAATAGAATACGAAAATTAGGGGAAAATCATCCCAAATCACAGCAAATCGAATCAAAAAGGGAAGGTCAAATCCGAATCAAGAAAATATGGAAGGAAGATCAACCGAATTTTAGGGATTTGAATTCTGATTTTTTTCTTGTAATTTTGGCAACCAAAAAGACTATATAAACACCTCTCTTCCTTTGTAATTGACACAACGCACAATTAATACAGTTCACTAGAGAGAAAAATAGTTGAATTTAGAGAGTTTGGGAGTTTTTTTTTACAGAATTCTATACAGTTTATGTTCGAGCTCTTGTTCTTGGATTCAAAATTGGAATAAAAGTTTGAAGCGTCTTTCAAGGTATTCATTTACTTTCTTTTATGTGTTATTCTTGTTCGAATGTTTGTATAAAAGTTATATTCTTCTTTCTTGTTTGAATTTTAAATCACTATCACTATAACCCGGATTCAAGTGAAGGGATGGTTGAAAGTTGAAGTTTTTAAAAAAAGGGAAGTTTCGATTTTTTAAAGGGGGGAACAATATTTTTCTTGTTTTGAGATTTTTTTTAATTAGATTTGAATCGGGTTTTCAAAAAGGTTTGTTCCTGGTGTTCTTCAATTCATGAAAAAGTACCAAGAACAATTTGAAAGAATTTGTTAGAAATTGGTTTTGATCCATTTTGATTGAAAAATAAAAGGAATAAGTGTTTTTTAAATTTGGTTTTATACCCAAAACAAAAAAAGACCATTTTCACTCATTAAATTCCCCCTTCCTATTTATTTCCACCCCGAGGGTAATTGAGTTTTCAAATTTCTCAATTTGGTCACTATTTTCTTTTAAATTTGGTTTATAATTTTATTTTGTTTTTAATTCGATCATTAAATTTCTTTAAATTCTTTTTAAATAAATTCACTCTTTTTTTCAAAAATAATTTATAATGTGTATATTTTTATAAATCGACTTATATATATAATATATATTCATTTAATTTAAATAAAACCAATCTATTTTAACAATTGTTTTTTTCTTTTTTTATTTGGTTGTTTATTTACTTATTTTTTTATCTTGTATGCTTTCATATTATTTTGTAGATCGGTTTTCTTGTGGTTGTAATGTTTAATAATATAATTAATGTGGTGCCTTACTAAACGGGAATGACGGGTTAGCGCCAGAAGTGTTGGCGGTGATTGGAGTTCGTTTTCCGAATAGTAAGGCTGTTAAAATTGAATTAAATTCAAGAACGGACAATAATTTTAAACTTTACGTGAATTCGCAAAATCCGACATCAAAACATTTTGTAATCGGCTAGGTACCATTTTTGGGCGTTGTGGGGTGCTAACCCTTCCCCACGCGTAATCGACTCCTGAACCCGTTTTCTATGGTTTCGCAGACCAAAACCGTTATTTTAATAAAACAAAATGATTTCATTAAAATAACCCATTGTAGGTGATCCAATCACACCTCGAAAAAAGATTGGTGGAGACTCCGTTGATTTTTATTTTTAAACGTCAAAACGCCTCGAAAAGTGGTTGCGACACTAACTACGCTAAGTTCCTCAAAGACATCGTCTCTAAGCGAACAAGGTTAAGAGAATTTGAAACAGTTGCTATGACAGAAGGATGTATGGCCATGCTACATAACCGCATGCCATTTAAACTCAAGGATCCCGACATTTTCACAATACCATGTTCTATCGGAAATCACTATGTCGGGAAAACATTGTGTGATCACGGAGCAAGCATAAATTTGATGCCCAAATCAGTTCTCCATAAATTGGGAATCGGGAAAGCGAGACCTACAATGGTTATGCTACAGCTTACTGACCGATCCTATGTGCATCCAGAGGGAAAAATCGAAGATATACTGGTAAAAGTTGATAAGTTTATTTTTCCTGCTGATTTTATTGTTTTGGATTGTGAAACAGATGAGTTCGCACCCATTATTCTTGGGAGACCGTTCCTAGCAATGGAAATGACCTTGATCGATGTCAAAAAAGGAGAACTCACCATAAGGGTAAACGACAATCAAGTGAAGCTTAATGTTTTCCAAACCCTCAAGCATGCCGACGATCCAGAAGAGTGCCAAGTTATCAGAGCCACCACTGAATTCAATTTTGACATGGAGAAAGATTACCTTAATAGTTGCCTCGGCAATTGTATTTCCAAACCTGGGGAGTTTGAAGATCCGGATGATGAAGAGCAGGATGAAGCCAATTAGATAGCAAGTCGACTGGGTAAGTATTTTGAACCATTGGACTACTCAGGTAAGGAAGGTAAGACCGAAAAACCTTCTATTGAGTAACCTCCTACACTTGAATTGAAACCATTGCCAGGGCAAATGAAATATGCTTATTTGGGAAATGATAACACTTTTCCTGCAATAATCTCCTCTAAGTTGTAGCCTGAACAGGAAAAGAGATTGATCGACATGCTGGCATTGCATAAGAAAGTAATAGGATGGACAATTGCCAACTTGAAGGGAATTAGCCCGACAGTGTGTATGCACAAAATCCTATTGGAGGATGATCACAAACCGACGATTGAGGCACAAATAAGGCTTAACACTACTATAAAGGAAGTCATAAGGAAGGAAATCATCAAATGGCTTGATGCCAGAATCATATACCCTATCTCCGATAGTACATAGGTAAGCCCGGTACAATGTGTACCGAAAAAATGAGGTATAACCGTGGTAATCAACGAAAGCAATAAACTAATCCCAACTAGGACTGTGACCAGTTGGAGGGTTTGTATGGATTATTGCAAGTTAAATAAAACTACTAGGAAAGATCACTTTCCTTTGCAATTTATTGACCAATGCTTGATCGACTTACAGGTAAATCTTTTTATTGTTTTCTTGATGGCTACTCAGGTTATAACCAAATTGCCATAGCACCGGATGATCAGGCAAAAACCACTTTCACATGCCCGTATGGTACTTATGCTTTCAGAAGGATGTCGTTTGTATTATGCAATGCTCCGGCAACTTTCCAGAGATGTATGATGGCAATTTTTTTGATATGGTGGAAGATTTCCTGGAAATCGTCATGGACGTTTTTTTGGTATTCAGAAACAACTTCGACAGTTGCCATGGCAATTTGGAGAAAGTGTTAACAAGATTCGAAGAATCCGATCTAGTGCTCAATTGGGAGAAGTGTCACTTTATGGTAGATGAAGGAATAGTGCTCGGTTACAAGATTTCTTTCAAAGGAATTGAAGTCAACAGAGCCAAGATAGAAGTGATCAAAAAATTGCCACCACCAAATTCAGTCAAGGGGATCCGAAGTTTTCTTGGGCATGCAGGTTTTTACATAAGGTTTATTCATAATTTTTCTAAAATTACTAAACCCTTGTGTAATATGCCTAACCAGGACAAAGTCTTCAACTTCGATGACTCATGCCTCCAAGCATTTGAAGCATTGAAGAAGCAACTTGCCTTGGCACCTATTGTTGTTCCACCCGATTGGACCTTATCGTTCGAGCTTATATGCGATGCAAGTGACTTTCTAGTAGGAGCAGTTCTCGGTCAATGAACTGGTAAAATCTTTCATGAAATATACTACGCTAGTAAAACTCTTAATGACGCCCATGTGAACTACACCACTACGGAAAAAGAGTTACTAGCCGTAGTTTTTGCTTTTGACAAGTTTTTCTCCTGCTTAATCGAGACCAAGGTAATCGTTCATATTGACCACTCGATAATTAAGTATTTTTTCGCTAAGAAAGATGCCAAACCTCGTTGGATTCTACTCTTACAAGAGTTTGACATTAAAATTAAGGACATGAAAGGAACGGGAAATCAAGTTGCTGATCATTTGACCCGCTTAGAAATCGGCAACAAGGAGGACACAGATATGAAGATATGTGATACATTCCCAGATGAGCAAATGCTAGTCCCCTCGGCAATACCATAGTATGCAGCTTTAGTTAATTTCCTTGTTAGTGGCATTTTACCTTATGGCCTTACTCACCAGGGAAAGAAGCGGTTCCGGCATGATGCTAAGCATTATTACTGGGACGAGCCTCTTTTGTTTAAACAATGTGCAGATAAGGTAATAAGATGATGTGTGCCCGAGGAGAAACAACAAAATATGCTCCGGCAATGCCATGATTCACCGTATGGAGGCCATTTTGGAGGCACTCGCACGACGACCAAGGTCTTACAATCCGGTTTGTATTGGCCCACACTTTAAAAAGATGCCCAAGAGTTCTACAAGCAATGTGATCGATGTCAACGAACGGGAAATATCTCTAGAAGACACGAGATGCCATTGCAGAACATCCTCGAAGTGGAGCTATTCGACGTTTGGGGGATCGATTTCATGGGGCCTTTTTCCTTCTTCTTGTGGAAACCTCTACATCCTTCTAGCGGTCGACTGCGTGTCCAAGTGGGTCGAAGCAATTGCAACCCCCAAAAATGACACCAAAACCATGCAACGTTTCTTACAAAAAAATATATTCACACGGTTCGGCATGCCAAGGGCAATCATTAGCGATAAAGGCAAACACTTCGACAACAAACTCATTGCCAAAAGTCTTTACAACAGGATTTCGGCCTTGATCCTACCATTTTTTGGGTAATAGAGCACCAGAAGTGGCAAATCTTTTGTTGCCAACCAAAGCCGGGCAACACCACCTGGGTATAAGAATTTTACGCCCATTCCCCTAATTCTGACAACCTTTATGTCTTTGTCCACGGCCGACCAGTCCTCATAGATGCCGACCACATTAACACCTTCTATGGTGTATACATAAAAATGGATGAGCACCAAGATTTTGTGGACAAGATTACACCAAAGGTGCTTGATAAGGTGATGACCTCACACTCCCCGGCACTCAGAGGAACGAGGGCTCAAACAAGGGAACGGTAAATCGCCTTAGGCTTAAGCCCGAGCCTAAACTTTGGAACAAATTCATTAAAACTTGTTTGATTCCTTCCACGCATAATACTACTGTTGATACACCCCGACTTCTCCTTATTCACTCTATTTTGCACAAATGCATCATTAATATCGGCAAAGTTATTTGTGATGAGATCTTTGTTTGTAGCCAAAAGGACAAAGGCTTTTCTTTCTGAGCCTCATTTCCCATCTTTGTGAACAAGAGTGGGTCCCTACTGATCCTATGGACGAGAAGGCACCCGCCAAGACTAGATGGAGCCGTGCGCAGTACCAAAAAAATATGGGTGAAGCCCCAGAGCAATCTCCCACACTGAATGTTGCCTGGGCAATTCATGTTGCCTGGGAAATTCATGTTGCCTCGGCAAAGCCAGATGCTTTGACCAGCGTTGATGCTAGAAAAGTAGGCCAACCAACGTAGATCAACTTACAGCCATGCTCTGCGCTTTAGCGCACCGATTGAAGCAAATCGAAGCACGACAACTGTTGTTTATGAGGTATATGAAGGAACACAACACTACCATCACACAAGTAATCTTGGTGAAATACCCTAACAGCACAGTGTCGTTCCCTATTTTCCTGGCTGAACTACGTACCCTGGCAACTGAAGATGCCCCGACAACAAAACCTAAAGATGCCTCGGCAACTACAGCTAACAATGCCCAGGCAACTAATGCTATCGATGCCCAGGCAACCGAAACTGACGATGCCCCAGCAACCACTACAAAAGATAAAGGTAAAAGCCCCCTTAATGAACCAACCGTACTGAAACTCTATATGGTTTTTCAGATTCAGACAAGTCCTCCATTGCACCAATGAAGTCCCCTCCGGTCACATCCTCCAAACCTAAACAGAAAGCCAATGAATTCGAGGAAGATGTTGGTAAGGAAGAAGAGGTAGCCCCCGCATAGGAATCGATTCTTCTACCAGCTACAAGAAAGCAACCACCACGCTCAAGCAAGAAACTCAAGTAAACCGCCAAATAGAAACTCATCATCGCCGATGACGACCTCTCGGAGTTAGTCATCATTTTCATATTTTTCTTTCTATTTTTGCATGCATTAGGGACAATGCCTCACTTGAGTTTGGGGGGAATTGTTACTAGTTAGTTCATGTTTAGTTGCATTTATGCTTAGGAATTGCATTTGGGACTCATGTGTTATTTGCCTAAGCCTTTAGTTGGATTGAACTTGCATAGACTTGATGAATATTCGATGGTGACATTGCCATTGTACTTAATTGATAAACTTTCAATTCTAGGATAACCATGGAAGACACTTAAAATCTTACTATGAAGCTGAACTTAATTGTACACTATTGTGACTTAGTTCATTGAAGAAATTCTAATGAACTTAGGCTAATTGCTAATAGGGTAAAAGAATGCTAGAGGTGCCTAAAACCGGCTCTAGATTCATGCTTAAAAATTGATCGGTAGAGGTGCCCGAAATTGGCTCTAGATGAAGTATAATAATAAAAAAACCAAGAACTTAATTTAAATGCTTATTGTTCAAATAGAATCTGAAAAGTCAACTTGCACACAACTCTGCGCACTCACACGAGCATTATAGTCGGATTCCGGTAACTCTTGAGTTGTCCGAACAATTGAGAGATACTCATACTTTGTGCCACAGTTCTGAGGAGTAAAGTCAAGTTCAAAGCGAGTTCATGATAATTGAAGTCTCGGCAGGTAAATTTTAGTTTGCATTGCTTGAGGACAAGCAATAGTTCAAGTTTGGGGGCATGTTAAGTGCATAAAAGTACCTCAATTTTAGCCTTTTTACTCGTTATTATTGTTAGACTTAGGCCCATTTTAGTTGTATTTAGATAGTCATTCATGCATTCTGCATTGTTTCCTTTATGGTTATGCTTGAGTACATGTTTCAGTTGTTTTTGGTGGAAAAATATATTGCTAGTGTTGATTTTATATGTGCAGGATTAATTGCCCAGGCAAGCTGGAAGTTGCCGAAGCAACTGGAATTGAAGAAAAATGGAAACCTACGACTTTTTGGGATTAAGCCATGCAATCCAGATAAGCTTAAAGGACAAAGACAAATCCCAAAGGAGCTGGAATTCCATGAAGAAGTCAAAGAGAGATAAAAGCCCAAGAAAATAGGAGGAGTTTTGAAGGAATAAATAAATAAAAGAGTTTATCTCTTTTATCTTTTTTGAATCCAAATGAAACTCTTCCTTATCCAACCAAACCATCTCCTATAAATCCAAAGACCTAGCCGCAACCAAGGAGTTGGAGGGAGAGAGAGAGAATTAGACAATGAGCTGCACATCGACTTCACTTTCTTCTTCATTTTATTTCGGTTTATTTCATGTTTAGAACTTATTATTTTGAGTTTATTTTGAAACCAGCCATGAACTAAACTATTTTGGCTAGGGTTAATGTGCTAAATGGTTGTGAGAATGATTGAAGTTTATTTAGGTAATTGAATGCTATTTAGTTTGAGGTTTGCTTATTCTTGGATTTTAATCTTGATTACGAGTGAATCGGGAGAGGATCTCATGATTGCATCTATTTATCTAATATCGAGAGAGTTAGATTCAAGAAATGAGTAAGCATGGTTTTCACACAATCAATTAATGGTGGAAACTAATTTGTCTTAGGAACAAGTCGCGAATTTCAACGGCTAAGAGAAGCGTAAAGATTGGTTGATGTTCACCCAAGGTTAACACAGGAATGTATCACCAAGGTATGATCTATTGACTAGTGTTTCAAATTAGGGATAAGGAGAAACCATTGAAGAATGCTTCGCTAGATCTCAAATGAAGTCGCCTAGTTGCCCAAGCAATTGTTGCACCAGTTGCCCATGATAATCCAGCCTATTCTCCCAATTGATCAATTTCTCTTTAATTTACTTGCTTCTTTTACTTTACTCGTTTAAGCAAAACTCTTCCTATCACCATTTGTGTTTTCTTTTTAGTACAAGATGATAGATTCTAGAAGTAGAACCAATCCCTGTGGAGACGATATCTAAACTATACTATAACTTGCGACGTGTACACTTGCACCAATTGTGAAGCACTCTAGACACGCAACATCCTTAGTCGAGTATTATTGTGGGCATGGACAACAATAATATATTAAGATTAATATGTAGTTGATTGATGACAAGGCGTTGTCATTGACATGGAGATGTCTAAATCAATACATAAGTATGTGTTAGAGAACGACATACTGGACTGACCCGTTATGAGCATGTTTCTTGGATTATTATGTGACAGTCACAACATTGCTCATAGTGATAACTACATGTATGATCTTCAGACTTGAGATCATCATTATTTCAACATCGCGAGTGACATATTTGATACGGTCAAACGTGTGTCGTAACTGACTACACTATAAAGACTGATATTGGATATGTCATAATCCGTGTAGCGAAATATGGTTGATCAATATAGGATTTGTCCCTTCTACATAATAGGAGTAATATCATAGGCCACTTGATTGAGTGAGACTAGAAAATACATGACCATGCTCGAATAAATTGATATGAGATATCATAGTTATTCTTTTATAATAGTATACTCAAGATATCAAGAAACATTAGATGGACTATACAAGTGTGACTAATCCATGGCTTGTGCCTAATCTAGATATGAGGACAAAAGGATGAAATACATAAAAGAAGTTAATCACGAAAAAAGGTTAAATAGAACCACGATTTCATATAACTTAGGTAGCAATGATGTGTTGCTAAATGCCACTCATTTCTTGTAATATTATAATTATTCTGGATATTACTGCAAACGTTACATAAACCTACAAGGGCCATACCCTATGATTGAAACGAACAAATATCGATTAGATAACATGTGTACAAACTTGTTGTACACGTAATTAGTGAGAAACCGAAATTGTTATAATTATTGTAATTATGGATAATTTCGTTTATATATATATATATATATATATATATATGTTAATATTTGATAAGTTATTGTAATTATCAAATATTATTAAAGTATATATATATATATATATATATATATATCTAAAAGAAACCTAATTAAAGTAGAATCAGATTCTACATATTTAATTATATTCGGTTAAATATATTGTATATTTAAGAATCCAAATTTAATTAGAATTAGGTTTTTAAATTCTATATAAAGACATAAGGTCTGGCAGCCATTTATCCCTTATTTTTGAAAAACCTCTCTAATAGTTAGAGAAGAGAAAATATTGTTCGTTTCATTCGGGTGGACTGCCTAGAGGTCAGAACACTATTGTGACGACTCGGATTCGATTTGGTTATTCCAAATTCCCTGCAGATTTCCAGATTCCAGATTCATCCCTATTCACCCCGAATTCGTCCCTTGTACGTGGATCATTGGTGGATTATGCCGAATAATTTTTCCGCTGCGCCATGGGGTGTACCAGCGTTACCCTACAGTCGATGTGTTATGTACACGAACGGCAGCAACAATAGGACGATAATCATCACCCAATTGATTGACAATAAAAATCAGGAGATCTACATCAAAGACAAGATAGTTTGCCAAGGCAAGATCAGAGGCAATATCCTTCATGTAGTCAGAGATAGACCTGGAACCACGTGGATTGTGAGCCAATTTGGACTTGAGAGCAAGGATACGACCAAGAGATGCTCGGACATAACTTGCAACTAAAGTATCCCATGCAATTCTGGCGGTGACAGTGGATGAAATAAGTAGTTGAACTTGATCATCGCAACTGCCAAGAAGAGCATTGATAAGAATTTGATCTTGATGATGCCATCGTAGACATTCAGGATTAACAATTGTTGCCGCGACATCAGTAAACTTAGATGTGGAAGGCTGTGAACCATCAATATAACAGAGTAGCCCAAAATCAATGAGAGTAACCTCCACTTGGCGATGCCAAACAAGAAAGTTGGCAGATGTCAGTTTGATTGGGAAATTGGTCGGTGCATTAAGATGCACAACATTAACATAAGTAGAAGACGGAGCCATGAAAGGAGATCCGGTTTAAAGAAGAGTGGAAAGGAGAGGGAAAAAAAGTGGAGAAATTCTACTTGTCTCTGATTACCATGTAAAGGTTTTGTATATTTGATAAATCATAATGTTTACAATTGAGGTATATACAGGCTTACAAATGAATATACAAGGATAAGGAAAATCAAATATTAAATACAAATTAAATATTAAATACAAGATAAAATTTAGATAAAGATAGGATAAGATAATATTTGAATGAGATCTAACTAAGAGTTATCTCATCTTATCTTTATTCTTAATAAAGAAAACATAAGGTTATAATGCGTAAATTCATATACATTGTTAGTGAACTATAAGACACTGTCTATTAAAAAATATAATAACTATATATATATATATTTGATGAAAAAGATATTGATTAAATTTAAATTAGCCCGAAGGCATTACAATCCTCTTGAAGAAGATCGAGTACCAAAACCGGTGGTTCAAGAAATACCCGATTCTCCAATGATAATAATTTCTACGTAATATTAACAATCTATCGACTACTTTATTCGTCTCTCTAAAAATGTGACTAATATTAACAATCTAATTTCTATCTAATATAGAAGAAATATGATGTAATAAAGTATTAATTGTCGATGATAAGTATTAATATGAACATGGATAATTGCTTTTAGAAAGATAATTACTATCACCGAAGAATTGTGTTTCATAGTCATAGACTACACAACCCTCTAATTTTTGTCAAAAGAGAAACAATTAGAATTAGTTAATTGTTTTATTTTAGAATTGAAAAATTACACCATTGACCTATGAACTTTAAAAAAATTATATAATTTCCGCTCTCAACTTTCAATTATCCATTATGGTCATACGAAAAATGAGAAATTTTATGTCTAATATTATTTTCTCTTTTATATGTCGTACGAGTAACAAAGTAGCCGATCGGGTTGTTCGGGCTACTTTTAGAGGTTTATGTCCATCACTGTGGATGCGACAAATCCTTAATGAATTGTATTAACTATTGTAACTGCCTTTGATATGAAATGCTATCTTTTGTTCAAAAATATATATCCATTATGGTCTTATAAAAAAGCTATCCATTATGGTAATTAATTTAGATAGGCATAATGTTAAAAATACCCTTAATGTTTGACTGAATTGTTATTTTAGTCATTTTTTTGAAGCAATTTAGCTCTTAACGTTTCATTTTTGGGTCAAAATAGTACCTATGTCGATGAAAACTGTTAGTCAACCAATGGTGAATGGCTTGAAATGACGTGACAAACCTATATTGCAGTATAGGTCGCGATAACAGTGTCATATAGACAAATATGCTAACTTTATAGAATGACATATCAGTTAAAAAATAATTTGAAAATATTGTATAAAATATAAAATATTTTCTTCTTCTGACGTGTCACCTTATCATGTTGCTTAAAAAATAGGAGACTTTTTTGACATTATGCCATTTAAAAATTATAAATATTACAATATAATCACAATGGAATGTAAAAAAAACTAACTATATATAGTATGGTGTTTGATTAATATTATCAAGTTGCATGTTTATTATACAAAACAATCAGCATCTTGTCGATAATCACTAGAGTAAATTAGTAATAATTAATAATTTTCAATTGACATTATTCCCTTTTTATAAGATATGGGTTTAATATTTATTAAAAACAAAAAATTTCGACCTTTCCCTTTTAGTAAAATTTGTTAAAAAAATATCAGCATCTTTTTTCGTATAAATTAATTTTCGTTTGAATGATAAAAACAGTTGTCCATGATTTATCAATTATTGGATCCAAGATGACATCGATATCGCATCACATGGAATTTTTATAAAATAATTAACACTTGATTTAACAAACGTATGATGCAAAAAAATACTAATCGTTTGATTAAATAGTTAATTTGACTCTTATTATTTTGGAAGCATTTT
Organism: Hibiscus mutabilis; assembly: GCA_019671005.1. Lineage (NCBI taxonomy): Eukaryota > Viridiplantae > Streptophyta > Magnoliopsida > Malvales > Malvaceae > Hibiscus > Hibiscus mutabilis. Next base: position 68,716,337 of record CM033721.1, on the reverse strand, counting down.
AATTCTCAATATCTCATTTTAGGTTAAAATGACTCTTCTGTAGATGAAAATCGTCAGTCAACTGGTGATAAATAACTTGAAATGACTTGACAAAATGTTACGTCATCAGAAAAATAATTATACTTTTATTTTGTGTAATTTTATAAAATTATTTTTTGGCTGGTGTGTAATTCTATAAAGTCAGCATATTTGTCTATATAACACTGCTATATTAGCGCGCACTGCCATGTAATTTTGTCACGTCATTTAATGTTAGTTGACTAACCGTTTTCATCCATGAAAGTGTCATTTAAACCTAAAATGAAACGTTGAGAGTTAAAATGTATAAAAGAAGAATATAACCAAGATAACTATTTAGTCAAACGTTTGGAGCATTCTTTTTAGGATTATGCCTTTAACAAAATAACATTGCATATTGACGTACTTGTATTGATCAGATGATTTGCAGGCAATTAGATTACATTTGTATAATATTATTACGAGTTTATACTAAAAATATGAAGCAACATCTTGAAAGATATTATATATAATATAAAAAATGTCATTTTAACCTAAAATGAAACGTTGAGAGTTAAAATGTATAAAAGAAGAATATAACCAAGATGACTATTTAGTCAAACATTTGGAGCATTCTTTTTAGGATTATGACTTTAACAAAATAACATTGCATATTGACGTACTTGTATTGATCAGATGATTTGCAGGCAATTAGATTACAGTTGTATAATATTATTACGAGTTTATACTAAAAATATGAAGCAACATCTTGAAAGATATTATATATAATATAAAAAGTGTCATTTTAACCTAAAATGAAACGTTGAGAGTTAAAATATATAAAAAAATATAACCAAGAAGACTATTTAGTCAAACATTTGGAGCATTCTTTTTAGGATTATGCCTTTAACAAAATAACATTGCATATTGACGTACTTGTATTGATCAGATGATTTGCAGGCAATTAGGTTACAGTTCTATAATATTATTATGAGCTTATACTAAAAATATGAAGCAGCATCTTGAAAGATATTATATATAATATAGAAAATGTCGATAAAACCTTAATTCGATTGACATGATTGTTTATAAAGCATAATAGGAAGTGAGTTAAGAAATGTTTGAATTAGTATCATTTTTAAATTTAAAAGTTTAAATAATTTAAACATTGTATCGATAAGACAATAACTCTATGGTCATAACATTGTGAATATGTGAATTCAAGGAAATAAACTTAAGATTTACCGACTGAACAAATTAATTCGCAACATGAGGAAATTAGAAGGAAAGCAAATTTTTTCATTTCAATTTGATTTTCGCTAAAAAAAATTAAATGAGATTAATGTAAGACTTATATAAGATGAGACTCAAACGTTGAATTTTAAGAATACTAAATAATCAGTATTGAAAGGTACAAGGCAAGGTTGGTAGCCAAAAGATTCACTCAGTCCTATGGTATAGACTACCAAGAAACATTTGCACCAGTAGCTAAGCTGAACACAGTAAGAGTTCTTCTGTCTTTATCTGTGAATAAAGACTGGAAATTACATCAACTTGACATCAAAAATGCCTTTTTGAATGGCAATCTTGAAGAAGAAGTTTATATGGAAATACCACCAGGAATGAGGAATCATTTTGACAGACAAAAAGTTTGCAAGCTAGAAAAATCATTGTATGGCCTAAAACAGTCTCCTAGGGCCTAGTTTGATCGATTCACAAAAGCCATCTTGAAGAATGGATACAAGCAGTGTCAAACATATCACACCTTGTTCATTAAGGAAAGTTCAGAAAAGAAGAAAGCCATTCTTATTGTTTATGTGGATGATATCATCATCACATGAGATGATATTGGGGAAATTGAAAGGTTAAAAAGAATACTTGCTGGTGAGTTCGAAACTAAGGACCTTGGTTCTCTGAGATATTTCCTAGGAATGGGAGTTGCAAGATCTAAAGTTGGCTTGGTTATTAATCAGAGGAAGTATATCTTGGATTTACTCACTGAATCATGAATGAAGGGATGTAAACCAGTTGAAACATCTATGGAATTTAATCTCAAATTGAAGAAGGATGAATTGGGAAGCCCTGTGAACAAAGGACTCTATCAAAGGTTAGTAGGGAAATTAATCTACCTTTCTCTTACTCGACCTGATATAGCATTTCATGTTAGTATTGTAAGTCAATATATGAGTGATCCTAGAGAAGAACATCTTGAAGCTGTCTATAGAATCCTAAAGTATCTAAAGATGACCCCCGGACATGGCTTAATCTTCAAGAAAAATGAAGACATATCAGTTAAAGATTTTACTGATTCCAGCTGGGCAGGAGAATTAACTAATAGGAGATCTACCAGTAGGTATTGCACATTTGTGTGGGGCAATTTGGTTACTTGGCAGAGCAAGAAACAGTCAGTGGTGTCTCGAAGCAGTGCTGAAGCTGAATATAGGGCCATTGCACTAGGAATGTGTGAAGGAATCTGGTTACAAAGATTACTTAACGAATTGGGTTTGAATGACAACAAAAATTTTGAATTGTACAATGACAGCCAGTCTGCCATTCGTATAGTTAAAAACCCAGTTCATCATGATAGAACCAAGTATGTGGAGATAGATCGACAGTTTATTTTCGAAAAGGTTAATAGTGGAATGGTAAAACTCAGCTTTGTGCCTTCCAAAAATTAACTTGCTGATATACTCACCAAGGCCCTTCTACGACCTACTTTCGATGAGCTTTCGTGCAAGCTAGGACTATATAATATATACTATCTAGCTTGAGGGGGTGTTGAATATATTCAAATAAAAGAACTTTTGTAAATAATAGTAAATCAAGTTAGTTATTATCTATAGATAATTAGAATTCAAATTCAAATTTAGACTAGTTTATCCTATCTCTAGTTTGAATTCTATAGTTGTATAGTTGTAGGACTATTGTAAAAAGCCTATATAAGAGTTGTGTTGTAACATTTAAAGGGATATGAAATAATAGAGAAATATATTATTCTCTGCTGAAAATACATCATTCTTTGCTGGAATTTTCCTATTTCTCTACTAAAATTCCCTATTTATCTACAATTAAAACTGTCAATGATGGAATTCATGAGCTCTTTCTTGAATACATGGCACTTCCACTGCCTTTGAAACCGACTTATACAGAAGAAGGGAATGCCGGAGACAATGGAAAGACCGACGGATCTCATCAGGTAAATCTTCTATCAGGCCACAGGCTTACAGATTTTGATGTCTACATTATGGAGACTAGTAGCCAGCAGATGAAGTCTGAGCTAGATTAGTACTTGGAAGAGTTATTGTTACCCCGCGTCCAAGAGTTCGACGTGTTGGGTTGGTGGAAAGTGAACAAGATGAAGTATCCAACACTCTCCAAGATGGCTCGTGACATTGTGTCGATTCGGGTGTCTGTCGTTGCTCCTGACCAATCTTTGACATCACGGAGAAGCGGCTAGATGAGTACCGAAGCTCCTTACGACCAAAGACGGTGGAAGCACTAATCTGTGCCAAGGATTGGTTACATTATGGAGATTCTGAAGTTGTTTCCAATGCACTTGTGAAAATGGAATTTTAGATGTAAATGTTATTCAACAGAGTATGATGGTAGGTTACCGTGTTGGACATGTTTCACTTCTATTTGTAGAATTAGAAAGATTTATATGGATGCTTAGAGTAGTTTTTCCTATTAAATTGCTTCTTTGAAGGTTTTACAAGGCAGCTAAATGGTCAGACTAAATCAGATATTGTTAACTTGTAGTGAACTAAATCAAATACATGCTATAAAATTTTATTCAATAAAAATATAATTAAAATGTATATTCTAAATTCTTATAAAGTAAGAATTTCCAGGTTATCATAACTCAAGTCTGTGAATGTTAACAGAAAAGGGGATTTCATAAAGAAGAAGATTGGGTTATAAAGGAGAAGAAGAAGAAGATATTAGGAGAGAAAACATATGTGATTTCATTCATCAAGACAAGGCTTGCAACAGTAGCAATATAATAGATATAGATGTGAAAATAACAAACTATACTAAGTGGGTAATACCAGCCCTTAACCATTGTGTATGCTTCCGGTTTGTGACATAACAAAAGGTCTGTCCTTATCATCTCTACCAAGATGTAACTCAAAATGTTCCACTCCTCCAATATGTAAAGCACGCAAACCATCTTTGGTCATTGTCACCATATGCCAACTTTTGGCAGCCAATTTCCTTTGTATTTCTTATGGATGTGGGAATAGCAACTTATCCCATGTGAAATATCTCTTTCCATCAGTATGCTCAATATCAAGCCACCAAGCATTATATGGAATACCATGCTCATCAAACTTGGAATCCAAATTATCTACATCATTTTTCATTATGGTAATTCCACCTACATTGATGATATGCCGTGGAAAACAGGTGTGGCATTGCTAGGAGATCTTGTTGATGTATTGAGTATGATATTGAAAACTGGTATTTACTTTGTATGCGTCAGTAGTTTTGATAATTGTTAGCTATTTTCTAGGCTTTTATTAGTCTATTTACTTTAGTAAGTAAACAGCTATCCTTTTAAACTTTTGTAATCCTTTTAAATTGGTTGTAATGAAGTAGAAATGTGTGCTTTTTAGTTGCATCCATTTTTTCATGCTCTATTTTTCTCTCCAAAATTGGTTTTCTGTTGAAAACTGATTTTCTTGATCACCAATTGGTTTTCTTGAACACCAACTAGTTTTCTTGATCACCAACTGATTTTTTGATTTTCAGTTGAACACTAACAGTGGCATCAAAGCTTCTTCTTGAGGGTTGTGAGGTTCCATTGCTATTTTGAAACACTATGATTTTGAGTGCTTAAAAGTTTTTTTGTTAGTTTGAGAGCTTAAAAGTTTCTTGGAGTGTTTTCAAATGGCTTCTTCAAATGCTCTTTCTACGAGTGTTCCTATTTTCACAAAAACTCATTATCATGTTTGGGCAGTAAAGATGAAGGTTTATTTGAGGTCTCTTGGCTTGTGGAAGGTTGTTGAAACTGATGAAGAACCACCAGCATTGATAGCGAATCCCACTCTTGCTCAGCTCAAAGCTTACGTTGAAGAAATGTTAAAGAATGATAAAGCTTTAACATGCATTCACTATGGGTTAGCAGATCACATTTTTACTAGCATTATGGATCTTGAAACTCCCAAGAGTGTTTGGGATAAACTTAAAGAAATACATGAAGGAGGTGATAGAGTGAAGAAAACAAAGCTTTTAACTCTGAAAAGAGAGTTTGCTATGCTGCAAATGAAGGAGGATGAGTTAATTAAAGATTTTTCAAACATGCTGATGGATATTGTGATTCAAATTCAGCTTTATGGTGAAGACTTACCTAATGGAAAGGTGGTTGAAAAAGTATGATTAGTGTTCCTCAAAGATTTGAAGCAAAAATTTTAGCTATTGAGGAATCTTGTAATATGACGAGCCTAACCATTGCTGGTCTTGTTAGCAAGTTAGAAGCAAAAGAACAAAGGGTTTCTATGAGAGCTCTTGAGGCAAGTGAAAGTGTTTTTCTTGCTACTCATAAAGGAGTAAAGTTCAACAACTCCGTAAAGAAAGTTGAAAGCTCAAACAAGAGCAAAGGTTTTCTTTCTTCTCCTAGTGGTTCGAATGGAAAGTTTCCACCATGTCATATTTGCAAGAAGATAAATCATGTTGAAAAGGATTGTCGGTTCAAGGTGAAAGGCAATTCAAATTTTCAGTTTTGTGATAAGCCTGGACACACTGAAAAGTTTTGCTGGACTAAAAGAAGCTAGCAAATAAGCAACCTCAACAACAAGCAAATGCAAGTGAAGAGAACCAAGAGTAGGATGAGCATTTTTTCATGGTTTCTCATGTTGTTGAACCATCTCATAACTCTGTTTGGCTTGTGGATAGTGGGTGTACCAGTCATATGACACCGGTGGCTGCATACTTCAACTCACTTGATAAGTTCTTTAAAACAAGTGTAAAAGTGGGAAATGGTACTATATTCCAGGTTCAAGGAAAGGGCTCAATTTCTGTGAATACTATACAAGGTAAAAGGACTATCTATAATGTTCTTTTTATTCTTGATTTAGATCAAAGTCTACTGAGTATTCCTCAAATGGATAAAAATGGCTTTAGTGTTCAGTTTAAGGTGATGTTTGTTGCATATTTGATGTTTCTGGTTCTAAGTATGCCGAACTGAAAATGAAAAATAATAGCTTTTATTTGAAGCTTGATGTTGTTTGTGAACATGTGTACTTTGCAAATGATGATGTTAGTTCACTTTGGCATAAAAGGATGGGTCGTTTTAACCTTATAAGCTTGAAGTATATGCAGTCAAATGATTTTGTGATAGATTTGCCTAAGCTGAATGTTTCTGATGATAAATGTGTGTTGTCAACTTGGAAAGTCATGTAGGTAGACATTTTCTCTTAATGGTGTGCAGAGATCTAATATGAAATTAGATTTGGTTCACTCTGATTTGTGTGGTCCCATGAAGACTTCTTATATGAATGGCAACAAGTATTTCTTGTTGTTTATTGATGATTTAACAAGGATGTGCTGGGTGTATTTCTTAAAGTCTAAGCTGAGTGTGTTGTCAACATTCAAAGAATTCAAGAAATTTGTTGAAACTCGAAGTGACTGTAAGTTAAAGGTTTGAGAACAGACAACAGTGGAGAATATGTATCCAATGAGTTCAATGATTTTTGCAAAGACTTTGGGATTCATCATCAGTTTATTGTCCCTCGTTCTCCTCAACAAAATGGAGTATGTGAAAAGAGGAATAGAGTTGTTCTGGAGATGGTAAGATGTATTTTGCTTGAAAAACATCTTCCTAAATTGTTCTGGGTAGAAGCTGTAGCTACCTCTGTTTATTTGTTGAACAGGTTAGCAACTAAAGTTGTGGATGGAAAAACTCCTCTTGAAGCTTGTCTGGGTCTAAGCCGTCTGTAAAAAACCTTAGAGTGTTTAGTTCAATTTTTTTCATCCATATACCTACTAATATGAGATCCAAGTTAGATGAAAGGGCTTGGAAAGACATCTTCATTGGTTATTCTTCTCAATCCAAGGGGCACAAGATTTACAACTTGGAAAGCAAGAAGATTGTGGTGAGTGGAGATGTCATCTGTGATGAAGATTTTTACTGGAATTGGGAGAAGAATGATGTACAGAAACATGATTTGATTTCGATCTCTAAAGAGCTTGTTACAATTAAAGATGCTGAGAATGAAGAGTCCAATGATTGGCTTGATGTAGCAGGCACAATTGACACTGAGGTTATCAATACCAAATCCTTAGTAAGTGTGTATGAGAGGTGCAATTTTGTCTTTGTTGAACCAACAAGCTTTGATGATGCTGCAAAAGTACCTGAATGGATTGATGCAATAAAGGCAAGGATTTCTGTAATTGAGAAAAATGGTACGTGGTTCTTAACTAATCAACCTAGTAGAAAGCATGCTATAGGTGTGAAGTAGATATATAGAACCAAGTTCAATCTTGATGACATTGTGTTTAAGCATAAATCTAGATTGGTTTTAAAGGGGTATGCACAGATAGGTGGAGTTGACTACGGTGACACATTTGCACCTGTTGCTAGACTCGACACCATAAGATTACTTATTGCTATTACTGGTCAACTGGGCTGGAATGTGTTTTATTTGGATGTAAAATCAACTTTCTTGAATGAAGAGCTTGAAGAAGATATCTATGTTTGCCAACCTGAAGGTTTTGTGGTTCCAGGAAAGGAAAATCAAGTGTGCAAGCTTAAGAGGGCTTTTATGGCATAAAACAAGCACCAAGAGCTTGGTACTACAGAATTGATTCTTATTTGTAGAAGTTGGGTTTTCAAAAGAGCGTTAATGAAGCTATTTTGTATCTCAAGAAAGATAAAAATGTTGATTTGCTTGTTGTTTCTCTATATATTGATGATTTTCTGGTGATAGGAAGCAATGACAAAGCTATTTCAGAATTCAAATTAAGTATGCAAAAAGAATTTGAGATGTCTGATCTTGGCTTGATGAGCTACTTTCTTGGGATGGAAATTAATCAAAGCAAGGTTGGTATCTTCATTTCAAAAAAGAATTATGCTTTAGATGGTCTAAGGAAATTCAAGCTGGAATTTTGCAAGGGAGTTGATTCACCATTGCCTTTAAACTTGAAGTTATCAAAAAACGATGGTGAGAAACTCCGTGATCCTTCTATTTTTAGAAGCATTGTTGGAAGCCTACTCTACTTGATAGCTACACGACCTGATTTAATGTTTTCTGCAACATTGTTATCAAGGTTTTTGAGTTCACCTATTGATGTTCATCTAAGATGTAACATCCCTCACCAGGCCTGGTAGAGAACTAGATCGGAGAACGTTATTGGTGAATAAAAATGATGAATCGGTACAATATTTTCACTCGACACTCAATGCAAAACGATTACAATATGATGCTATGTCTATATGCGACAGTAATGATTCGATACGAGACTTGTTAACCCATTTTAGGACCAATTTTGAATTTTTATAAACTTTAGGGACTAAACTATAATTTCCATGTTTTAGAGGTCCTTATTTGAAATTAATCACGCCATAATGAAATTCATGTAGTAATCAATAATCCTGCCGATTTTCATATTAAACGGAATCCTTTTACCCAGCCAATTAGACTATTCAATATTCAGTGACCATTTTGTAAACAATGCATAACTATAAATCTATGTCTTTTAACATAACTAACTACCACCATATAGAAACACCTTGATTTCGTATCGGTACGGATGCACATGAATAAGAATTCCATTTGAAACTGCCAAACCCCGTATCGATACAGCTAAGCCCATATCGGTACGGGTTGACCAATGTTGACCCGTTCCGGTACACCCTAAGGTTGTACCAATAAAATTTATTTTCCAACCCTTACTGTCAAATCCCTTATCGGTACACTTTAGACCTGTATCGATACGCTATGGTTGACTCGCCTTTGACTTGGCCAAATATGCAAAGCCGTATCGAAACAGGTAAACTCGTATCAGTACGCCCTGCATTGTAATGACAGATTTCTTCTGGTTTTTATTCGAATTAACCTGTTGAACGATGTCCAAATATAATGAAATTTTACCAGCAAGATTCAATCGCTATAATCTACTATCATGCCAAATTTTAAAGCCATATGAATCCATTTACTAGGTTTCCACCTTTTAGTGCCCAATATGCCATTTTAATCATTTTTAAGCCAAACCAATATACCAAGCCAAACCAATATACCATTTAGGGCCTTAAACACTAATACAATGCAAGCATGACTTATACACACCAAAAGGGCACTTTAGCCTTGTTTGTGACTTGTCAAAGCTCCCGACTTCTCCGATCTTCAACGCAATCTTCTTATCCTGAAACGCATGAGATGAAATGCATTAGGCATACTTTGCCTAGTGAGGTAGTCATAAACAATGTTAATGATTATTGTGCAATCAAATGCATAACTCATTAATAATTACATGGTGATATGCCAATGTTCAATATTCAACATCAATATGACAATGATCACTATCAATGCTATAACAACAGTCAATATCATATCCATGCTCAATAATATATTTATTAATAACAATAATTTTCTTAATGTCTTATTTAGTCTTTTAACATCATTCACCTTGGATCACCTTTGGACATCATTATCAATGATTCGGTGTAATGCAAGCTCAAAGCACAAAGCAATGGCTTGTATCAACACGGTATTAATAATTTAATGCTTCTGGTGCCCGTACTCTCTCCAACCAAACCTCATCTTTGCCTGGGGTCGTCACCCTTGAGCCTTAGCTCATGGACCGTAGTCCCAATGTATATATCAAGTATTATGCCAAGGTGTCCAAGGGCTTTCATATTAAGCATTTCTTATGTCAAAAGTGAGCATTAGCTCCAATAGTCTTTGTCAATAATTCGATGATACAATGATTCAGTAACAATATTCAATAGCAATAACAATATCAAAGACAATGTTCAATGATTTCAATGACAATAACAATAATCAATACTTCATTTACCATGCTTCGATGACAATGACTATGTTGATAACAATGCTCAATGACAATGACTATAACATAGCAATGACAATGTTCCATGACCAATGTTCAGTGTATCTCTAATTCAATGACAATAACAATGACGAAACCGATGACGATGCTCAATAACAATGACTATGATAATATCGATATCCGATACTCAATACTATACTTACCGATGCTTACCAATGACACCAACTAAGTGGTTCGATGTGAAATCCCTTAGCAACAACATTAACAATGCTATATACAATGACAATGGAATTGGGAAAGGCACCTAGTCTAATCTCAAGACTCCGACTACACTCACCTCAATCTCGAAGCTCCTACGGCTCTCGAATTGTGATTCCTTTTCCCCTAGCTCTTGTTGGAGATGGATGGTTGTCTTTTCCCAATTCTTGAGCTAGGTAAACAATAGGGAAATTGTTAGAATTAGCTATACAATATCGAGATCATCATAACGATATCAAAATCGATATCTAAGCTTGAAAATAGCCATTAGCTATAATATTCCATGGGTGAAAAAAAACTCTAGCTTAAGATTAAGCTCAAAATATCCATGGATTTCAATGATTGTTTGGAGATTATAGCTTACTCGATCGGTAGCAACGATTTGATATCAATGAACCGAAAAAAACTTTAAAGCACTCAACAATTGAGGTGTGTGCTTTCTTGAAGATGATGAAGACAATGGAGGTGTGTGCTTGATTCTACAATCGGGTAAGTCTCCCTACCTTGGCTATTCACTTGTTTTTATTAGAATAGTTTTCCTTCTAATGAAGGAATTGCATCAGATAATCCCATGGAAGTGGTGATTAACCATAGGGAAGGGCTAATCACAAGGTTAGTCCCTCTATTTCCTACACTTTATACTTTTACCCCCAAACTTTTAATTTCTACAATTTAGCCATTAAACAAATTTTCAATATCTCCAATAAGGTTATTAATCAATAATTTTGACTCAATCAGAGTCCAATATTGATGCAATTGACTTCACAGTCGATGTCAAACAATATTTGGACCTTTTCGGTGTAGGGTTTTCAATCGTCGGAACCCAATTTCGACTATACTGGTTTTGGGGATGTTACATAGGAGTTGCTAAAAGAGTTCTTAGATATGTAAAGAGTACAATAGGTGAAGGGCTGAATTATTTAAAGATGGGTACTGTGATTTAACTGGATATTCTGACACTGATTGGGCAGGGAGTTTGGATGATATGAAGAGTACATCCGGATATTTTTTTCAACCTTGGCTCAGGTGCAATCTATTGGAGCTCAAAGGAGCAACAATTTGTGGCTCAATCGTCTGTTGAAGCTGAATACATCGTTGTTGCTGCTGCAAATCAAGCAATTTGGTTGAGAAATTTGCTTTCTGATCTTGGCTTTGAGCAAGAAAGTGATACTGTTCTTTTGTGTAACAACAAGTCTTCTATTGCTAGTGCTGAAAATCTAGTTCAACATGGTAGAACAAAGCATATCAATGTGAAGTTTCATGCTATTCGTGAGGCTGAGAAGAATTCATTGATCAAGATGGAATTTTGTTCTTTTGAGATACAGGTTGTTGATTTGATGACAAAGGCTCTTTCAAGGAATAAAATTTCATTTCTCAAACATGAGCTTGGTACGACCAATATCAACCTCTAGGTAGAGTGTTGATGTATTGAGTCTGATATTAGAAACTGGTATTTACTTTGTGTGTGTGTAGTAGTTTTGATAATTATTGGCTATTTTTTAGGCTTTTATTAGTCTATTTACTTTAGTAACTAGACATCTATCATTTTTAAACTTTTGCAATCCTTTTAAATGGGTTGTAATGAAGTAAAAATGTGTGCTTTTTAGCTGCATCCATTTTTTCACGCTTTATTTTTCCTCTCCAAAACTAGTTTTCTGCTGAAAACTGATTTTCTTGATCACCAACTGGTTTTCTTGAACACCAACTTGTTTTTTTGGTCACCAACTGATTTTCTGATTTTCAGTTGAACACTAACAGATCTGTCACACTCATGTACTGCTTGACAACACCCTTCGGTCCTGGTTCGATGAAAACGAATGTATCCCAATCTGTTGGCAATATATCAATATGCATCTTCTCGGCATTCAACCAGAAAAACTCAGAACTTTTTCCAGATTTCCCATGTGATGCTATGAACGAAATAGAACCATAAATCCCAAAAGACGAATCGTGAACATACTCACAATTATCCAAGTTAAACAATCGATATGGTTCAGATTCCTCAACTCCAAGTCCTCTAGTGGTTTTAAGAGTAAAACTAGAAGCATGCTCCAGTATTCCATACACAAAATCAGACTCGTAAAAAGACACATTGAAACTAATGGACTATGGACCATACGGTCTAGCATCAATATGCCCACTAAACCTTTCCTCCCAATCTGCAGAATTATTACAAGTCCAGACTGCTCCGTACATTTGACTTCCAGCAAAGAATTTAGGAACTTGGATTGTAGTGCTTTCAACAAAAACTCTAATCGTAAATTGTTTCTCCTTGACCACGTAACAAACAATTGTCACAAGTTCGTCACTAAGTCCAAAGTTGATCTCAAATAACAACAATTTAAAATCAATACGATCAAAAACATTGAATCTACATCTAGTCAATATCTCAACATTGCTAAAGAAAATACCAGGATCAAACAACTTGGATTGAATAGAAGCAAGTGTTGATAACACTCCACTTATTCTGTAAGACTAAACCCAAACTTAAACTAGTTCCACCACCTACAATATTAAAAACAGCATGACAAGAACGTACTGTGGTTTCACCTCCCCCGGGATCGAAAGATATTAAAACCCCACTAAGATTGTATTTACTGACCCAGCCTCCCTCAAACACCTTTAAAAACACGTTTGATATGTTACCTTGACCAAATGAACAGTCGGTAGACGCCGAGACACTTATCAATTGAACAGCTTCCATAATAATGAGTGGTGCGCCCGATTCGTGCAAACCTCTCATGGAACATATTTCCCTAGTTGTCATGCAAGTTTCCCCATCCAAATGGTATATCTGATTGTACAACATGGGCTGCCCAGCCGTTAGTGACATCGATTTCCACCATTTCGTTGATTTCTTTTACCGTTGTAGGTGGCTTACAAGAACAAATAATGGTTGTTTATTCATTCCCAAATTCAGTTTCCTCAGTAAAAAACATCATTTGACTTGCAGCTCCTTCATCCTTTGTTAGAGACAATTCATCGAACACTTTGTCTCTGTCAAAGATTGTCAACAGTGGTTTTTGTTTCGTCTCAGCAATTTCAAAGTTGAAGATTACTCCCTTTTTCGATAGTAGATCAAGAATCTTCTTCAAACGCCACTGGTTTTCTTCGAATCTTGATTCCAATCTATTCAACCGATTCTCTATGTTGTTCTTCCCACCACTTAGGGATTCTAGTTCCATCATTCAATTGATTTAGCTTACCTTGCACAACATGCAACTGTTTCTTGTAAAGCAGTAAAACTAGTGTTCCCTGCCATTTGCCACCAGTTTGTCGATGGATTTAACAAAACCGAGCTCTAGATACCAATTCTCACAACCAAAGTTTGTGAATGTTAACAGAAAAGGGGATTTTAGAAAGAAGAAGAAGATTAAGTTACAGAGGAGAGAAAACATATGCAATTTCATTCATCAAGATAAGGCTTACGACGGTTACAATATAATGGATATAGCTGGGAAAATAACAAACTATACTAAGTGGGTAATATCAGCCCTTAACCGTTGTGTATGCTTCCGGTCCATCAGCAAGGGATATTACCGGCCCAAGACCTGTATCCGGCTTACCGCCCACTCCGTCTTTCATAATGCAAACGACTTCGTTTTTCTCTTCAGCATTTGAATATTTCATAACACCCTTTCGAGCTGCAATTCCCATTCCATTTCCACCATTTGAGTAAATCCCTGATCCTTCTTTACTCAACTCTAAATTCACCCCAATTCACTCATGGTCATTACACAGGTATCTTTCAACAAAAAAAAAAAATCATGACACAGGTACACTAAATGTTAAAAAATTGGTTAAAGGGCATATTTGTCCATGTAGTAATCTGAAACCAGCAATGTTACCTTTAATTTTTTTCTCTTAATTTTGCCCTCAAAGTCAATCAATTGCAACAATGTTGCTTTTTGACCGACATTGACTGTTAAAGTGTTGACGTGACAGTTAACGATGCTGACGTAGCAAGTTTGCCGTCGAAGTCATCTAATTGCAGCAATTTTGCCCTCAGTTTATTTAGTTTTTGAATAAAATTAGATAAATAATTTAGTTTTTCGAGTTAAACTTTTAAAAACAGAATATATGAAAAATCGATTAACAAATTTGTATAAATATCCTTTAGGTCCCTAATAATTTTAAAAATAAACAAAGTAAGAACTCTCACAAAAAATCAAAACTTTCTTCAATTTTTTTTAAGAAATCCATAAACTTAATAAAAATAAATAAGTTATTAAAAAATAAAAATAATATAAAAATTAAAAATTATTAAAAATTATAAAATAATAAAATATAAATATAAAAATAAAAAAAATATTTATAAAGTATTAAAAATTTGAACAATTTTATCAAATTTTCTTTCGCTTTTCTATATCAAACTGATGCTCATTAATATTTGATAAGTTTTATTACTACTCTAATGAAAGGAAAATTCTATTGAATATATTTTCATGGAATATTAGTTGGCTTAGCACAACTAAAAACAGTCGAAGATTTTTTTCAATGGTTTTTATAAATATTTTTGAAATTTTGATTTTTTTGTATTTATAACTTTACATTTATATTTTATCATTTGATGAAATTGTTATTTTTAATACTTTATAAATACCTTTTAATTTTTACATTTATATTTTATCATTTTATAATTCCTAATACATTTAAATTTTTATATTAGTTTTTATTTTCAATAATTTTTTGAATATCTTATTTATTTTTGTTAAGTTTATTGATTTTTTTAAAAAAAAATTGAAGAATATTTTGAGTTTTTGTCAGAGTTCTCACTTTGCTTATTTTTAAAATTATCAAGGACCTAAAGGATATTTACACCGATTTGTTAATCGATTTTTCATATATTTTGTTTGTAAAAGTTCAACTCAAAAAACTAAATTATTTATCTAATTTTATTCAAAAACTAAATAAACCGAGAGCAAATTACTGTAATTGAATGACTTCGAGGGCAAAATTGCATGAATGACTTCGAGGGCAAAATTGCTACATTGGCATTGTTAACTACCACGTCAGCACTTTAACGGTCAACGTCGGTCAAAGGGCAACACTGATATAATTGACTGACTTTGAGGGTAAAATTATAGGAAAAAAATTAGGGGCAACATTGCTGATTTTGGATTACTATAGGGTAAATTTTACTCTTTAGCCTAAAAAATCAATATCTAATGCAAATTTTGCATTTTATTTTTTAAGGTAGAATGTCAAAAAATCCCCTTAATGTTTGATTGGATTGTCATTTTGTTTATATTATGTTTTTGAAATACTTTAATGTTGAGCACCTTCGTCTATATGACACTACCATGTCAGCGTGCACCTTTGTTTATATGATATTGTTATGTCGGCATGCACTGCCATGCAGGTTTGTCACGTCATTTCAAGTTGTTTATCGTTAGTTAACTTACATTTTTCATTGATGGAGAGGTCTTTTTGACTCGAAATAAAATACTAATAGTAATGGTGTTTAAAAAAAAGACTAAGGTAACTATCTAATCAAATATTAAGTGCATTTTTTGACGCTGACATTTTTTAATGCATGCAATGTAACATCATATTTTCCTTTCATGTATGCCTATTTTAATTCTTAATAATAAAATCTTAATTTGAATTTTTTTACAGATACAACCTCATTTATGATATTTAAAAATTATTTTTTTTATTCGCAAAGTATGATTTTATAGATAATAAAAATCATACAATATATTATTGTGTGCCTCATTAAAAATCTCTCTAAACCTAGATCAGAGTACAAGCACGATAATAGAAATAGCACGCCACCATAAAACCAAAATCCAACATAACCAAGTAAACCCCAAAATCCATGTAGTATACAGCCAAACGCGTACCCCATGCTCGGTAACAACCCCTCACAATGCTCAAAACAAGCATACGGACCCCACGTCTCACACAACCATCCACTCATGCTCCTTATGCCAAAACCAACAACACCCAACACTCACCCAAACAACTATAGCCCCAATACGAGCAAACCTCAAACATGACCAACAACTATCATTAAAAAGTAAACCATTATCCACACCTTTTTTGGACAAAGTGTCAGCAACACCATTTGTCTCCCTAAATATATGAGCGAAGCAAACACAAGATAACTAATCGCACAAAATGTCAATAGATCTAAAAGTGCCCCAAAATATCCACGAAGTCGTTCTTTATGTATCACCCATCCTAATTCCACTTCCGAATCGGAGTCGATAATTAAATTGCTAGCTTGACATCATTGAGAAAATGAAAATAATGACAACGCACACTCCATAGCTCGAAGCTCCACCTCTTTAGATTTCACAATCCTAAAAGACAAGAAAACATCACCATAAAAGTACATAAATCATCTCACAGTGCACTATCGATCCCTCAAGCTCTTGAATATTCATCAATTTGCACTCCGACAATCAACGATAATACGATGGATATCTTTAATAAGTTGAAATCCCAACCATTTGAGCCAAGTGCTCATATCTATTATGTGTAAGGATGATTAATACTTAAGGTAGAAATCTGGGGGTTTTAACCCGAATTAAAGCCTGATCTGACTCTTCACCTACCATTTGATTACCCAATTGTTTAAAATTCTAGAAACCTCTCGAGCTTCCTCCTACCAACTTCCAAATCCAGCCACCACACTGATATCCCCCACCGTCATATCGTGCCAGTCACCACCAGTGTTATCCTATTCGTCGTCGTACCCTGAACCCAACCCTAACCGCCACTCGCGCAATAACCTCATCGTTCGCTGGGGAGGACCGTTTGAAATTTTGACAAGGAAAACTAAACGTCTTTTCTTTGTTTTTCTCTGTTTTTGACAGCCTCGACTGTCTGCTCGCCGCGCCGCTATCACCATCGTCTCCGTCGTGTCAAGGCGAGCAAAACTTTGGTCGCTGATCACCAGCCCGCCACCGTTCAATGCCTCTCCGAAGTTACATTGTTTCCAATTGTATTATTTCTGTTTTGGTAAGTCTAGTGATTTTTTTACCTGAATTTGAGTTATTTAAGATATTGGTTGTGTTGTGGTTGTTTTGGGCGTTATTTTGGTGTGTTTTCCGACCGTTCGGGCCGCACGTGGCATCCACACGCCGTCGCTGGTGATTTTCAGCCGCTTGGAATGGTAGCCTGTGGATCGAACCGGTCCAGCCACTGTTATGGGTCGGTCTAACCAACCCGGTCTAATAACTAATATGATTAATAATGTTTTTTGGGTCGGCTTGTATATAAGCCCAAACCTGAATCTATTGGACTGACTAACCCTGAGTTGACCCGACTCGACTTGAGCTGGCCCGACCCATGACTCATTTACTAGTGATGTTAGTATTGACCGATAACGTCAATATGACGCCAGCGTTGACTTTGACCCAAAAAGTCAAATTTTCTAAAAACTCATATTTTATGTTTTTCGACATCCTGAGTCCAATTTTGAAGCTTGTTTCTTGAAATTTTAACCCGGAAGCCTCCAAATCTGATATTGGACTTGAACGTGCTTATATGCTTCATTATTCAGTTTAAGTGCAATGTGAATAAGGATTGATTGTGAGTTTTGATTATTTGAAGGTATTCGCAGTTCCTTATATTCGAAATGTTAAGGGACATCGAAATTCAGGTTCGAGAGTAGTCAAATGGAGTATCATGAATCGACCGTTGTAGCTCGGAGCCGAGGTAATACATTACTACCTCTTGTATGCTTTATGAAACATATTGGTGTTTGATAGATGCTTATATGATCATGTTTAAGCATATGGTTAATTCTGTTAAAGTCAAATCAATTTTGGAAAAAGGATAGTAAACCAGTTAAGGCTAAAATGCTCAGTTAGGATGATGGATGACCTAAAAGAATTTTTGAGATCCAAGAATAATTGATAAGTCTGTTATACTTTAAATCTGGTTATGCCTGTTAATGATGTAACTTCTGAAATGTTAAGTTAAGAAATGACAAAAATGCCCTTGAGGTATAAGAATGACTAAAACGCCACTGACAATGAAAGTGATCTAGAAATCTACACTAGATCTAATAAAATAATTGATTCATCTAAAAACCTTGAATTACCTAGAAGGTTATGGTAGAAAGACTTAAACCTTCAAGATTGTAAAGTACTTGGGTTTTCCAGAATTTTGAATAGATCTCCGAAGATAAATTTACTGAAAACTATTCGTATGTCTGAATTAATCAAAGTGATGTAAAATATTGAATTTATTGAAATGAATAAAAGGATTGTAAATAATGATAAGGTTGAATTGATCAGAATGATCGTAATAACCTAAAAGACTAAAGTATCCTCGAGTACCGAAATTTCCAAATTAATTGGAGCAATGGACCCCCAAGTTCTTAAATAAGTGAATTGTTTGAAGTATCAAAAGTACCTGAATGACTAAAATATCATGAAGCGCTTAAATAATTAAATTCCTACGTGACTTGAGATAAGTGGAAGCTTGGAAAATCCTACAATTTTTTATAGACCACAAATGACTGTAATGCCCTTGTGGGTTTAAAGCTTGACTTATATAAAACAGTCATTCTTAACACTGTTACAATAATGGAAAAATATTGCATAAATACATGTTCAAACTTTCGAGGCTTGTTCTAGGATAATGTGCAACAATGATCTGTTCTGATGTACAACACAACCAGAACTAAATATTGAACACAGATAAGGTATACCATTTTGAATGCTTGGAAAGTAATGCATTGATGAGATGAGTATAGTGGAACGGTCTTGGAAGCCTGGCAAACCATTAGCTGTCTTCAGCGCCGCAAGTCAATGACTTACCCTATCAGGGTTAAACTACGAAATTGCCTCTGAATGTTAAAATGACCAAAATGCCCTTTTGAGCAAAATTGACTGGAACTCCCCTAACATATTCGGAAACTAGATTGATCTTGATCTCCACGGATTCTCAAAATATATTCTGATATATCTGAATTCTTGTATAATCATGATATACCAAAATTTTTTGAATGATCTTGAAGTATAATTCCTGAATACCTGGATGTAGTTGATAATATTCAAATTCTTTCGAATATGGTTCCTAATTTTGGAATCAATCTAGAATTAACTATAGTTTAGTGCCTCATTTTTGAAATTAGCGAGGATTCTTGAGTGATAAATTGAGTCATTTAGTGTGTCCCATGATTACATGATTAATTTTCCCAATTGGAAATCAGTCTATCTATTCTGATTCCAAGTGATCCTGTTATCTAAAGTAAAAACACGACTTCTGGTTCTTGATTTTCCTGATACAAGTATACCCGATTTATGGTTCCTAATACTCCAATTCTTCTAAATAAACATCTATCTGTATCTTGGATTCCTGGCATACTACTACTAATTACTGATATGAATGTTACCGTCCAAAATTGTTTACTAGGTACTGGGATCTTGAGTGAAGACTATTAGCTCAGCCCTGATCAAGCTGGTAAGTCTGCCTACTTTTGGTTTCTATGCTTTAGCTAGGGTAATTTTGCATGTATTTGGTTCCTATGTTTCGGCTAAGGTAATTTCATATGTATTTGGTTCCTATGCTTCGGCTAGGGTAATTCTGCCTAGGACCTAAGGTAACCCTTTAGGTCGATACTTACACCCATTGGGCCTAGGTTAATGCCTGTATTAGGTTCCTATGCTTTGACTAGGGTAATTCCGCCCGGGACCTAAGGTAACCCTTTAGGTCGGTAGCCACGCCCAATAGGCTTGGGTTAACGCATGTATAGATGCAATCCTAGGAATTACATACTGGAGTACGATTGGAGGGTAGTTAGGCTAATACCAATTTTTCATGTCTCATCTTTTTCCCTGTCAAAATTCTTCTGTTATTTGACACTTTATGTCGATCCTTCTTGATTTATGTTTGTTGGGACACACCAAACCTCATGGCTTAATTTTTGTAAAATATATTTTCTTTTCGATTCTTCTAGATTGTAGAATACCCGTATGATATTCAGAAGTTCAAGTATTGAACAACCACGCTGCCTTTAAGAATGGCGTAATACGGGATTCTATACTGTAAAGGGGGCATGTTGATGCCATGATCTTTATGTCAGTTCTATGCTTTGCCTTATACATGCATGTTGAATTTAACATCTTTTGGTAGTTATGTATTATTGAGATTTCCAAAGATCGCGTTGTTTTTACCATCGCAGGTTATAAGAAATTTATCTTGGTTCCGTGATCGACATTAGTGATTGGAGTTCTCTTGGCGTTGCTTTTGGAGTACGGTACTGGTACAGTTAGTGGGCATGCATGTCGTGTATTGTTTTATGTTAGAGTTTGTATTATATTTTCTAAGTTTTTGTTATATGTTTAGATGATTTCTTGAAATGGTATATTAACTGGAAGTTTGCTTTTCAGTTTTAATGTGGTTAAAGAAAAACATTTTTTGTGAACTTTTACTGTAGATCGCTCTCGTAACCCTAATGTAACCTCTTAGATTTGGGTGTGTCGCATAGCTGGGTCTAAGAAGTTACACATCCATTAACCTCGCAGCTTCAGCAATACCATCTCTTGACTTCTTTTGCTTATCTTTGAATACAAAATCCATGAGGCACACCGAATCTTGTAACAAAAGGTTAAATTCCTGAAAATCAACATTCAACTTCGAATTGGATACTTCACTTTCTAACTCTTTGTCCCTCACTTCCATTGATTGAGTCCTCAAATGATCCAACTCCTCGATAGGCTTTGCTTCCATCACATGTACCCTATCAAAAACTCCAAACTTTGTCCCAACTCAGTAGACACCTCCCTTCATAACCCTTCAACATCCACATGTTCACATGCATGTCCAACCATACTAGGAGACTCCACCCAAAGGCTATTCGACCGATAATCAGTCACCCCAATACAATCCCGCTTATCATCAAACTCCATCTGCTCCTTTTTATCATAGAATTACCCCATAACTCTATTATTAATCGATAAGTGGAAATTTCCAAATAAGCACATACGAAAGAGTCCGGCACTACCGTATCCACATCGATAGCCACTAATAAACCCCACAAAAGGCAATTTGATTGAAATTGAAACGTGACCAAGCATGAATCAGTACCCCATAAACTAACACCCACACCCTCTAACTATGAAACTCACCATAGTCCACAGACACTTCTTAAACCGATTAAACCACTGCATCAGCTTCTCCTTAGAATGAAGAAAAGCATCGCGCGCATCAAACATAAACTAGACCACATAACCTAACACACACAACAAAGAGACATCAAAAAATCCCACTTTCTGTAACTCCACACAAAGCTACCAAATCTCAAAATTCCCATTGAACCACCTAATTGCACTCTTCTCAAGAATAGCGACAGAGTCTATATCTATCTCGCCAAAAACAGTCTTCATTTTAGATGTATCAAGATCAACACTATTTTAATCCCCTACAATATTACCTTCTTGTTGTGATCCTTTTGCTTTCGCCTTCCTCCAAAAATTATAATGAACATTATATGCCTTGCTTCAAGCACTTAAATAACCGATTCGCATAACCCAAATCCATTATACCTCTCAATTCCAGCCCTGGTCGCAACTCTCGATACCATTCGAACAAAACCAAATCTACGTCCATTATGTACTTTTTTCTTTGGAATAAACGTGCCTAGAACCTCCCTATAACAATCAAAGGGTAACCTTAACTAATAAACCTATTTGATTTTTAATATAACTTAATGAAAAATGTTTCTGGACTTAAACTAATTTGCAAAAATATTTCAAAAGTCCATAAACCTGAAAAATATGTTTGAAATGTTTTCGAAGGGTTTTTAACATGTTTTAAATGATTTTGAATAGCCAAAGTATCAAAAATAGGCATTGAGTATCAATACAGTTTGACTCGTACTGATACCTATAGTGTCCGTATCGATACAATATTAAGTGTACCGATACGATTTTTCCTCCACAAGTTTTCCAAAATCAGTAGCAATTTTCTGTAATGATACTAGCCTATCCGTATCGATATGAAATGGTTCGTACCAATACCCCTGTGTATTAAATGCTCAAACGGCTCTTTTTGTTTAAGGTAGGTACCGATACCGGAGTCCCGCATACCAATATCAAAGTGTCCAAAACTACATTTATGGCTAGAATTTATGTCTCCAATGGCTCTTGACTACACCCAACGGCTAGTAACGACCATGGAGTTGTTAGAAGGTTTAAAAGACCACTCCAAGCATCCATGGAAGAACAAGAAACAATAAGCCAACATTTTATGATCAAACAAAGTGTTTTGTACTTTAATTGTCAATTTCTTTGTAGAACACACTTGTGAGCTTAATTGCCATATATGCTCAAGTGTTAGGTTTTTTGTGAGAGCTTAATTTGCAAACACACAATCTTGTTTCCTTGTTTGCTATTTGTTTTATCTTTTGTAAAAGAGTGTTTTCTCAAAGCTTTGATGTTGTAAAGGTTTCCTCTTGAGCTTAGATAAAAGGAAAAAATTCTTAGTGAATTTGGAAAAATACTTAGTAGTGGATGTAGAGCTTGGTTAGAAGCTAAACTACTATAAATTATTGTGTCAATTTTTAATTTCCATAGCTTCCACACTAAACACCTTAAAACCAATTGATCCATCTTATCTATCTTGGTTAATCGACTGAGCCTCCTAAAAATTTGTATCAGAGCTTCATCTCCATGTTGGATTAACATCCTAGAGTCGATCCTTGAGGTGTTCAACATTTCTACATCAATCAGAGTTCATGGCCCAATCCATCGATATGCCAACTTTTTTTGACAAGACCAATTACTCATATTGGAAGAATAGGATGATGTACTTCATGAGAGCCAAAGATTATCATCTTTGGGACATTGTTCTTGATGGTTCGTTTGTTCCTCAAAAAAGCAAGGCAAAATGGAGTGACTATGATTACAAGAAGATGGAGCTAAACGTGAAGGCATTACACATTTTATTTTGTGTACTTGGCCCGAAAGAATATGCCAAAGTGTCATCTTGCAAAAGTGCCGAAGAGATTCAGGAAAAGCTTGAAGTCACTCATGAAGGAACCAATGAAGTGAATGAGACCAAGATTGGTCTTCTCAACCTTAAGAATGAGAACTTCAAGATGGGCCCGGAAGAAGACATCAAGGCTATGTCTGATCGATTCTCTACTATTATGAATGGACTCAACGGCTATGAAGAAGTGATCTCGAAGGACAAGCTTGTGAGGAAGTTGATTTACTCACTTCTCGACTTATGGGATTCCAAGAAGACCACCATCATAAAAGCAAAGAATTTAAATGAGCTCAAGCTTGATAAGCTTATGGGATCTTTGCTTACCCATGAGATGATGATGTCGAAGGGGAAGAAGAAGGCTATAAAGCAATGAATTGAAGATTCGAATGTTGCTCTCAAATCCTCCTCAAGAATCTAAGAAGAATCAAGTGAAGATGAAGAATAAGAGATGGCCAAGCTCTTCAATAAGTTCATTCGATTCATGGAGAAATAAAAGGAAGAATCAAGATAAGAATCAAGGATGAAGAAAAATGATCCTATTATATGCTTCAAATGCAAGAAGTCGAGGCACATCAAGTATGATTGCCCTCGTTTCAACAAGAAGGAATCAAGCCATAAGAAGAATACATTTGTGGCTACATGGAATGGTGAAGAGGACTCTACCGTAAATGAGGTAGCCCACATATGCTTCATAACCATCCAAGGTGACGAGGTAACTTCTAACTCATCTTGTTCAAAATCTTATACTTTTGATGAGTTACAATAAGCCTATGACGATTTGGTTTTAGAATTTAAGGCTTAATTTTTGAAAAACAAAAATTTGCTTTTAAAATTAAAAATAAAAAATGATTTATTTTCTAAAACCAATCTCAAACTTGAAACAAAGTTTGAAGCTTTTGAGGAAAAGAATTTGGATTTACAAAATTTGCTTCTAAAAGTTCAAGAGGATCATCAAAGGGAAGTTGATGACCTAGAAAAGAATTTGTTTAACAAAGATTTTCAATGAAGTGAAATTGGAGTTAGCTCCAAATCAAATTTTGTTAATAATTTTTTTTATCAAAGACAATCTATTTCTCCGAAATTTTTGAATGGAAAATGAGTTAAAAATATTTGGGTCCCAAAAGGACTCATTATTTCAAAGAAAAAGGAATACATTGAAAAATGGATTCCTAAAAAGACTAAGTTATTTGTGACTAACTCTATTGGATCCAAATAAATTTGGATATCAAAAATTACTTGATTATCTTTTGTAGGTGTGCTTGAGCCATTGATGATAAAAGTCAAATCTTGGAAGCTCTTGACACACAAAGGAGGAAGGATACTTGGAGAAGGAAGGCTTAACATCCTACCTTGGTTCAGGTGGTACATTTATTTTCATGCAATTTGCTTGATCAAATGTCTTCCATGTCTATTTTTTGATGTTGATCTAAGCATGTTTGTATGACTCCATGTTGTGCATAATTGCATATTGTTAGGGGGAGTCACAAATTGCATGAGTTACATGTTTTTGGCCTTGTATGCTCATATCTATGTTTTTTGCCTTAAACTTGTAATGTTTGGTTGAATTTGGTGAAATTCATGCTTTTGTATGCTTATACGTGTTATCTTGAGAAGCATGTTGTTGTTTTGTAGCAAAAATAATCATAATGCATATCTAAGACTTTATAGAGCCTCTGTATGAACTTTTAATTAAATTGTAAGGCCTTTAAAGTTGATTTTGCTGCATTTTCACCAAATTTTGTGCCTTCGGTATCGGTACCGCCCATACCGTATTGATACGACCTTTAACTTGTACCGATATGGCTTCTACCGTACCGGTACTGACAGTAAAAAAGGGATTGTTTTGACCTTTTTTGGCATACCTTGTATGCTTAATGATTTACTTTTATTAATGGCATGTTTAAATTGAATTTATTGGTTTATTTGCTTTATTTATTTAAAATTCATTATCTTGAATTGTTGGACTAACTTTTTACTTGATGCTTGAGTAAGGGGGAGCCATTTTAAAATTCTTTTCTTTAATCTTTTGGTATTTTCTCCAAATGTTATCTTACACCAACAATTGATAGAAAATATCAATTACTACTATTTTTTCCAACAATTGGTGTTTTTGAACTTAAATGTGATTTCAAACTTGTTTTTGAAACCATTTTTGATGAAACAAAAAGGGGAGAGATAGGTTTGACAAATTAAATTTCAAAAAAAAAAGGGAGCTTTAAATATTTTTAAAAATTCTCTTTTTCTAAAAATATTTTTAAGGGGATTTTTCACAAAATAAATTTTCAAGTGGTTTCGTTATATCAAAAAGGAGGAAATTGATAAACCTATTTGATTTTGATATAACTTAATGAAAAATGTCTTTGGACTTAAAATAATTTGCAAAAATATTTCAAAAGTTCATAAACTTGAAAAATATGTTTGAAATATTTTCAAAAGGTTTTTTGACATGTTTTAAATGATTTTGAATAGCCAAAATATCAAAAACATGCATTGAGTACCAATACAATTTGACCCGTACTGATACTTATAGTGCCCGTATCGATACGGTGTTAAGTGTACCAATACGATTTTCCCTCCCCAAGTTTTTCAAAATTCAATAGCCATTTTTTGTACCGATACTGACCTAGCCGTATCGATACGAAAGGGTTCGTACTGATACCATGTATCGCGTACCGATACCCCTATGTATTAAATGTTCCAACAACTCTTTCTGTTTAAGGCTAGTACCGTTACCAGAGTCTCGCGTACCGATACTGGAGTACCTAAAAGTGCATTTATATATGAAATTTATGTCTCCAATGGCTCTTAACAACCCCCAACGGCTAGTAACGGCCACAAAGTTGTTAGAAGATTTAAAAGACCACTATAAGCATCCATGGAAAAACAAGAAACAACAAGATGGAAAAACAAGAAACATCAAGCTAACATTCTATGATCAAACAAAGTGTTCTTGCACTTTAATTGTGAATTTCTTTGTAGAACACACTTATGAGCTTAATTGTCATATATGCTTAAGTCTTAGGTTTTGGGTCAGGGCTTAATTTGCAAACACACAGCCTTGTGAGGTTTTTCTTGTTTGCTATTTGTTTTCTCTTTTGTAAAATAGTATTTTCTTAAAGCTTTGAGGTATAAGCTTTGAGATTGTAAATGTTTCCTCTTGAGCCTAGAAAAATAGAATAAATTCTTAGTGAATTTAAAAAAATTCTTAATAGGAAGCTAATGTAGTAGATATAAAACTTAGTTAGAAGCTTGAACTATTATAAATCATTGTGTCAATTTTTAATTTCCATAGCTTTCACACTAAACACCTTAAAACTAATTGACCATCTCTTGACTATCTCGGTTGATCGATTGATCCTCTTAACATTAACCCTTTCTAATCAATGTTTTCTGATAAGTTTCCAACAAAAAGAATAATACATTGCGCTCTCGGCTCCATTCTCCGTTTGGCAGCCGTCACCGCCATTTCCTTTTTTGGGTAGCAGTATTCCAATCAGGAAATCAAACTTGATTGAGCAAGATCGAACAAAATTAATTTTTATTTCAGTACAAGAAATTTATATGTTATTTACCCTATTAGTATTATATAGTACATTTTTTTATCATAGATCAAACCAAATTAGATTAAAAAATTATTTATTCTTCTAATATAATATAATATAATATAATATAATATAATATAATATAATATAATATAATATAATATAATATAATATAATATAATATAGTGTCATGCTAGCAATATTCCTCATGTGTTGACGTTAGTTCATAGTTGAGTCTCTAAAAAGGATCTATTTGAAATGAATCGAAACATTAATATTGATATTGCAAAAGAAAGCTATAAGGATTCAGTTGAAAAAAGTCGAATCGTGAGGTTTTCTTGTTATTCCAAAAAACGCAACCCTCTTCGTGGTTTAATGATTCAACTCATTTTGGACAAAAAAAGAAAAAAAGAAAAAGGGAAAATCTCTCTTCCCCTTCTCGAATCTCGAGTCTCTATCAGTATCTATCCCCGAATTCGGTCGGCCTAGGTTTTTACCGTCTTTGCCATATTTCTCATTTCTGCAATTCAGGCGACACCCGAGCGGCAAAATAACCCTCGCCGATTCTCCTCTTTTGCAATTTCTTAAAAAACTTACAAAAAATCCCCAGTGAATTTCTTTTAAAAAACTAAACCACATTTTTCGTGTTAGTAGAAGCTAGGGTTTTTATTCGTTATGACTGAGATTATTTAAAAAAAATTAAAATTTCAATTTTCTGAGCCAGTTTGATTGGTCTGATCTGGTCATGGATTCGCGAGATTCGTCATCGTCGTCGGCTCCGGATCGGGATTGCTCCGCCGGCGACGATGAGCGTGCCCTTCCCGTCACTCTTCACTTCCAATCTAGAAAGTTCGTCGAATGCGTCGATGTGTTGAATCAGCTAAAGGTGAAGAAAGAAGGTGATCCAAAGGTAAATTATTTTGCATATACACGCGTTTGTCTCGTTAATGGATGTGATTAACCCGATTCATTTCTTAGCCCTTTTATTCATTCATTCATTCATTCATTCTTTAAGTTGGAATTTCATTTTCTAATGTTTTGTATGTAATTTTCAAACCTCAAATGTTGACTTCCTTATTACCATATTATGATTTCACTATATAAATTAACTTAATGATTCCGATTTGCTGACAATTAACTTGCTCGGGGTATCACGGCGATGATAGATTCTTTTATGTTACCATACTGCCAAATGGTGTACTCAGTTGCAATATACATGCAAATGAATGTTGGATAGTTGAGTTAAGCTGTTTGGTTTGATGAAAGTACTTATTCGATATATCTTCTGTGCGTACTGCTTAGTTGAGTAAAATCTAATCAATACATGATGAAGTTGGACTAGAGGGTAGTCATCAAAGGTGGAATTCATAGTTGGTTAAAGTGTTGTCATTGTTTAATTGCTAGGATGGGGAACTGCACACTGACATTTGTGTAACGTGGTTTGATATGTTGTTATGGGCTATCTATTCCAGAAAGGAAATGGTTAAAGTTTTATTTTCAAGTTGAGTGTTGTAGTCAATATTAGCATGGTATGGATATTTGTTGTAGTGCATGAGAAAGACCAATGTTAAGTTGTGCAGTTCCTCAAGTTTTTAAGGAGTTATGTACAATGATGTTTGATGATCTCTTAAATTGTTCTTTATCATAAATTTCAATGTTTTGTTATATTGGGGTCTAAATAAACATTTCAATGAAAAGAGTGATGAAAATGTTAACTGGTAAGTAGTTTTGCTGAATGTATGTCATATTAAATGGAGATGCTTTTATCTTTTAAAACATTTTAGGCTACAGTGCCTAGCTATATATTAATTTAGTTAAACAATTTGTACTATTTTTAAATTAAAAAATAATGATTTTCAAAATGCATTTTTTTTGTTTTAAAATTGCTTTAAGTTATTTTTCAATTTTAGGTTTTTTAAAAGATCATTTTAGTTTTTATGGAAGCCAAAACCAGAAAGCGTCTTAATTGTAAAACCAAACCAAGTAAAAGAGTGGATAATAATTTGATACAAAAAAGGTTGTATTATCCCTATATTGCAAGATTTGATGGCTTCAAGGCTGAGATGATTGCTATACAAACTTTCAAACCCGAGTTTGTGTATTTTCAGTATGAAACTTTTGGTAGCATGTCAAAACTATTTTTTGTATTGCTAACTAGCACTTATAACATGTTGTAGTGAAGTTGAATATTTATTTATCAGAATGCATTGTTTTAGTTTATCAAGTTTGTCGGCACAAATGAGTTCAGCTACTGCAGGATTTGTCAGCATGAATATGTTCACCAATAGCTTCACTTGAGTAGCTTTTTACTTCTTTTATAAGTTTGTCCTTTCTGTTGGTGCCATTAAAGTATTTTGAACCAATGGATTATTCAACAGGTTCTTCATAATATTGCAATTGCGGAGTTTTTTCGGGATGGTTGCTCAGATCCAAAGAAGTTGCTTGAGATCCTTAACAATGTCAAGGTACACATTATCTTATAACCTCCTGGTTTCCATGGCTGTGCACTCCCACAAATTTTCTCATTATTAATCGATTTATGTACCTTCTGTTATGAATGATTATCCTTGCTCATTCATCAAGAAACTTTGAAGTCTTGTTTTCTCCAGTTGAAAAGGAAGGTTAATGGAGCATCAACTGCTGCAGATATTATATCAAAATTTTAAACTAACATGGAAAACTTAATTTTATCTTTTAATACTCAATTGAAATATTTTTGGTGAAGCAATTCTCCTCGGGTTAAATGAAAGTTGTTTGTATTTTGTTTTTTAATTGCAATCACAATTGGTTAGGCATTTGACAATATAAACCGTAATTACCATTGTGAAATCACTGCTAGTTAGTATTTACACTCGGAAATGATTTGTGTATTTGATCACATTTAATTTGGGCCATAGACTTTTTGAGCCTGAGTTTATGTCATGCATTTGAGTCAGTAATGAATTCATTTTCTTTCTTCCAGTCCCTCATAACTTGTAAAAACTGTCTTTTAGTAGGAGATTTATTGTTATATGGAGAGAGATTTGCATTTGTTATGTTCACGATTTAAGTTACTCTTGGATTATTTTTTTAACATCCTTTTCCCCTTTCTTCTGATTCAGAAGAGATGTGAGGAGCTTGCTCATGCGTCTGTGGAACAGGTGGAGTCTGGTAGCAGTTCTGGTAATAAATTTACTCCGGATTCAAAAGGAAGTGGTACTACTGTACAGCAGCTTTCTTCAGATAGTGCCAGTATTATTTACACAGGCGAATTTGATACCTCTGTGGCTGCTCTAAACATAGTATGGCCTCTTTTTGTAATTTCAAGAACCCAGTAACAATAATCTTTTCATCAATAGCTTGCAGTAACATGTTTCTTGTGAATTGATCTGATGTAGGCAGTCATTTGGTTCCACCTTCGTGAATATTCAAAGGCCTTATCAATTCTTGAACCTCTGTATCAAAACATTGAACCAATAGATGAGGTATTTTATCTTTATATATTGTCATTTTGTTTAGGCATTTATTGGTTTGTTTTAATTTTTCACTTTTTATTTATATGCAGACAACAGCCCTTCATATCTGCCTTTTGTTGCTGGATGTTGTGTTAGCTTGCCATGATGCTTCGGAATCTGCCGTAAGTTCTAAATATTTGTTGTGTTATTACTTGGAGCCCCTTCCAAATTGAAAATTCCTTGCTAATATCCATTGTAACACTTTAGAGACCACTGTAAGATGGATATGACTAACTGTTAGAGTTGTACTTGGGGGTTGAGGAAAGTAAAAATGAGAAAAAGTTAGCTTGTGTATGGTGATGTGTGAGTTTGTCTACCTTACAATTTTGGAAGCATGTTTTTAGAGGACATCAAAGTGCTTGCTTGTTAAGAATTACCACTGAAAGATGGATATGACTAACTGCTAGCCTTGAACTTGGAGGTTGGGGAAAGAAAAAAATGATAATAAGGTAGCTTGTGTTCAGTGATATGCGAGTTTGTCTACTATAAAAAATTTGATGAGCATGTTTTTAGAGGACATGTTCATTCAATCACATATCCTTAGCATTTTGTGCTCACTGTACCTATTCTTTATTTCCATCTTGCATTTTTTGTAGAAAGTCTGAGAGCCTTGAACTTGGAGG
This sequence comes from Hibiscus mutabilis, assembly GCA_019671005.1. Classification (NCBI taxonomy): domain Eukaryota; kingdom Viridiplantae; phylum Streptophyta; class Magnoliopsida; order Malvales; family Malvaceae; genus Hibiscus; species Hibiscus mutabilis. Next base: position 68,685,464 of record CM033721.1, on the reverse strand, counting down.
TTGGGGAAAGAAAAAAATGATAATAAGGTAGCTTGTGTTCAGTGATATGCGAGTTTGTCTACTATAAAAAATTTGATGAGCATGTTTTTAGAGGACATGTTCATTCAATCACATATCCTTAGCATTTTGTGCTCACTGTACCTATTCTTTATTTCCATCTTGCATTTTTTGCAGAAAGTCTGAGCTTTTTTGTTTCTTGAATACCCTAAACTGTCTACTGTTGCCTCTTTAGTTAATAGTAATTCAAAGTGCTCCGTGTCTTGTGATGAGGCTAGCATGAAATTGTTGCAATTCATTAGGAAAATGCAGCTTCTAACCTTTATTTATTTATTTTTTGCACTATTTATTTATGTTTGTATTGGCACGTCTTAAATGATATGCAGAATGCTCTTATTTCATTTCGTAATTTTGATACTACTTTTAGTCCTCACTTCTTCCGATTGTCACCGTTTATGCTTACCCTTTCTTTCCCCCTTGTTCCTGCTTAAAATGTCCGTAGAAAAAGCGATTTGTTTTAAACTCCCGTGCCCAATTGAAATTGCTGAAACTCCTCTGGTTGTGAATTTGGGATTCTATGGCAGTACTGCTTTCTGTTGGTTATTTAATTTGATTTTTCCGTGCTAAATTTTTATTATATGGTATTGATTTTTGGATTTCTTTCACATTTTATGTTTTTATTTAGTATGGCAGTATAACACTGCTCAGAGTTCAGATAATTAAAAACCCACTTCGTACTCTGTACTTCAGTTCTAATGTAATACGCCTTATATTGCTTGTTGTTTGAACTTTGTAATAAATTGGTGACAAGATGGTTTAAGATCTTGTATGTCATACTTGGTTTGGAAATGTAAATAGGAGATAATTCCTTGCTGAACTTTTGAAAATTATCATTTACTCCACTGTTGGTCTAGATGTTATGGGAAGTTCTATCATGTTATGTTTTATTTAAAAGTAGTGCCCGTATCTTATACATTGATACTAAATACCTTTAGTTATGTGCAGGATGTTTTAAATTATTTGGAAAAAGCATTTGGCATTGGCAATGTGAGTCAAGGGGAAAATGGTAACACGGTCACTCAACAATCAACGAATTTAGTTGGAAAATCTTCCTCAGTTCCTAGCAGCCCTTTCATCTCAGATTCATCTAGTTCAGACATAGCTGCTAGTGTAAATGCCTCTGAGAATCCTCTATCTAGAACTTTTTCGGAGGACCGACTGGATGAAATGTTTTCGACACTGGATATTGGTGGACGGAACTTAGCACGGCCTGCTGGTCTTACATCTGCGAATGATCATCCCCGGATCGCAGTTGATAGATCTATCTCTGGCGTTGATCTGAAGCTCAAGTTGCAACTTTACAAGGTCCGATTTTTACTGCTCACTAGAAATCTAAAGCTAGCAAAGCGTGAAGTCAAGCATGCTATGAACATTGCTCGAGGGAGAGATTCATCTATGGCTCTCCTCTTGAAGGCTCAGCTTGAGTATACACGTGGAAACCATCGAAAAGCCATCAAGTTGTTGATGGCGTCAAGTAATCGGACAGATGCAGCAAATTCAAGCATGTTTAACAACAATCTAGGCTGCATTTACTATAAACTTGGGAAGTATCATATGTCTGCAGTTTTCTTTTCCAAGGCACTCGGTATTTGTTCATCTCTTCAAAAGGAGAAGCCTCTGAAGCTATTAACATTCTCACAAGATAAATCCCTCCTCATAACATATAACTGTGGGTTGCAGTACTTGGCATGTGGGAAACCAATACTTGCTGCTCGCTTTTTCCAGAAGGCATGTTCAATTTTCTACAAAAGACCCCTCTTGTGGCTTCGGCTCGCTGAATGTTGTATAATGGCTGTAGAGAAAGGGCTTGTAAAAGGAAGTCAAATTCCATCAGACAGATCAGAAATTAGAGTCAACGTTATTGGCAAGGGTAGGTGGAGGAAACTTCTAATTGAATATGGGATTTCAGGAAATGGGCATGTAGATTCTGTTGACAAGAATGATTGGGCTTTAGGTGGCGATGGGCAGCCTAAGCTTTCATTACCCCTTGCTAGGCAATGTCTCTATAACGCACTGCATTTGCTGAACTGTTCTGAGTGGAGTAATTCTAAATCTGTTTTACCCTCCAATTTATCCTTGGAGGAGAGTGAATTGAGCGATGGACTACCTTCGAAGAACCCAATCCATAAAAAGTTACCTGGCATCGGTTCCATGGCTTCAACCATGTTAGCTGGTCTAGTTAACTCAAACGGAGATTTGAAAGAGCCAAAGGGGGGAGCTAATCAGGAGATCGTTCAGAATTCTGTCTCCTATTATGAGGACATTCGCAGAAGAGAAAATCAGATGATTAAGCAAGTTCTTCTTGCTAACCTGGCATATGTAGAGTTAGAACTGGATAATCCTTTGAAGGCCCTCTCTGCCGCACTATCGCTGTTAGAACTACCAGGTTGTTCAAGAATTTACATCTTTCTAGGTCATGTCTATGCGGCAGAGGCACTCTGCTTACTGAACAAACCTAAGGAAGCTGCTGAGCATTTGGCCATTTATTTGTCTGGGGACAATAACATTGAATTGCCGTTTACTCAAGAAGACTTTGAGCAGTGGCGAGTGGTAAAATCTGTTGATTGTGAAGAACCGAATGGAGGAGCAGCAGCTGCCAAGAATCCTTCTCACGAGGGCTTGCAAGAATCCATGTATCTGAAGCCAGAAGAGGCACGTGGAACGCTTTATGCAAATCTTGCTGCTGTGTCTGCAATACAAGGTGACCTTGATCGGGCTCTCCATTTTGTGACAGAAGCATTGTCCCTGGTACCAAACAGTAGCGAAGCCACTATGACCGCAATTTACATTGATCTCATGCTGGGTAAGTCACAAGAAGCTCTGTCCAAGTTAGAACATTGTAGTCACGTCAGATTCCTACCCAGCGGTCTACACTTGAATAAATCCTCCTAATTGTTGTTTGTTAGCCAGATAGATCATCAATCCTTTTAGAGGATTTGTATCATATATAATGTTATAGTTCAATTCAGATAATAAGTCTTCAGCTTTCTTTTCCCCTTTCATTTTATCCCCACATGTAGGGTTCATATTACAGTGGTGAGGCTGATTGACCACACCTGTGAATTTGAGATCACGTAGTTTCAATTCAGGCTTATATTGTTCAATTTGGCATAGGTAAAATCCAATTCCTTCCTTCCAATGTGTTGCTGCTCTTCCTTTCAGGCATAAGAATTAGAACTAAAAATGATCTCTGAGATGCAATAAAACACACAACTTTTGCATTCATAAACCCTGCCTTACAAGCTTAAACTTAGACATTATACTTTACAACCAAAGCTATAGTGTTCTAGGTTCTGCCAACTCAATTAAAGGAACGAGTGAGTAAATTGTAGGCATTAAACTCTAGGGCGTGGGGATATCAGGTTCACCAATCCCATCACTAATTTGTAGAGACACTTGACCAATCTGAATATGAGTCGAATCGTGTGTCTGAGGAGGAGTACGAGCATTAAGCCGATCTAAACACCCGTAGCTATTCCTAATATCTTGATTAGTGAAGAGCTTGAATGCTCGGGTGTAAAAGCTACGAGACTTGCTAGGTATGCTAATGCCATTGCAGTAATGGCAACCCACATGATGACCTTTAAAACCCACATGAAGAACCGACGTCGCAGTGGTAATCCACTTATAAGCAGCAGGATGATACTGAGAGACGCCAGGAAACCTGTTGTATTACTTATGAGGAAAAAGGTATATGCTCGTGGATAGTTATCTGCCAGCACAGGAAGCTCCGCCGTGTGATTTTTTACCGTTCGATTCCGTTGATGAAAAACCACTTGGACTGTTGTCTTGCCAAACGCCGCTAGCAGGATTGACGCCGGCTTGGAACGCCATGGCAGCCAGCAAGGAAGCCACTAGCATTAGGATTGTTGCGTTTTCTTTCTAGCCAATCGGCATTCTTATCACTGTGAACTAACCTCTTGCCATGCTTTCTTTTCTTAGGTTTTGAAACTGCATTCGGCTGATCCCATGTGGACAACAAGATTTTGGTCCTTGTTGCCTTAAAGTAGAGAACTTGACAAAGGCTTGTCTTTTGCTCGTGAAGCGCCCATTCTTCGAACTTCATACTAAATTGTAATTTTTAAAGGGGTTAAACAAAAATTTACATTCAATTTTTTTAGCCATTTAATAATGCACACACTGTGTACACATAGTGCTTGAACTCTGGTTACCTAGATAATATATCATTTTTTATAATTGGGACCCTCAACAGGTTTCATTAAAATTACTTGTTAATTATATTCAATAGCGGAACATGATCCACTCCAATTTATATGATTTAATTGTATTTTGAACTATTGAAAGTTTTAAAACTATTAAAATTGAGGGTTCTTCCAAAAAATATTTGGTTCAAACTTTTAAGATCCTATTAGTTTTGAAGTTGATGAAATTAAGTTTTGCCTCTAACTTTTCAGTTTAACTATTTATAGGATATGTCAATTTTAAAACTAGTGAAATTAAATCTCAACCCTCTACTTTTATAATTATCTTTTAGAGTCGTATAAATTTTAAATATAAGCAACTTGGTCCTTCCCGTATTTTCATCCTAATTATATCCCAGTTATATTTAAATGAACATACAAATATTTATCTATAAATCTTTCAATATTTTCTTTATTTATTAACAAGATATTGTATTATTATTTACCGATGATGCATGAAACTCATAGAGAAACAGTGCATAAAAATTATCTCATACTATATAATGAGTTAAAAAATTATCTCATATTCTTGATCGAGATATAGTTCGATTGGCATTGTCGTTAATATAATATAAAGATGACATGGATCAAACATGCTTAAGCACTCAATATTTTCCTATTTAAAGTTAAAATGATCAAACTAGATGACCTTAGACTTGTCAAACTTGACCCAAGACCTGAATTGATTTACCCGACTCGAGACCTGATATGGAATACGACGATTCAAACTCGAGACAAAATCGACCCAAAATTTAGCTGAATTGAAAGCAACCCGAACACAATTTGGCACAAACCGAAAGAAACCCAAACCGAAAGTAACTCGAACAAAATATCAAATCAAACAGAAATTCAACCGATTTTCTATTGACATGAAGCGGCTGTATTGTTTTTTGTAACTCAGAACTAATTAACAACCACTTTAAGTAATAGTTTAATGATTTAATATAATCTTTTCTTCAATAAAAGATCATCTTCATATATTGAATCAAATTGAAAATTGATCGATCCGATATTGACCAAAACCAAAAATCAATCGATTTGATATTGACCTGAAGCGGAAATCAATAAAAGATAATCTTTATATATTGACTCAAATTAAAAATTGATCGATCCGATATTGACCAAAACCGAAAAGCAACCGATTTGATATTAACATGAAGCGGAAATCAACGATGCAATATTTACCCGACCCGGCACAAAATAACATAAACTTGAACTAAATCCGAATCAGACCCGAACCTAAACTGAAAGCAATTCAAACTAAAACTCAATATTACCCGAAATGACACGACCCGGACGATCCAATTACCACCACTAGATACCATCTCTAAAACCATTCTGATCCTTCAATTGGCCATGACCGACACTCTGGATTTAACTGGTTAGGAGTGCAAGCCTGAGCAGCTCCTAAGACAACAAATTAAAAAAAAATCTAGTCAAATTCAATTGTTTAGCTTATCCTAATTGCTTGGGTCGAAGTGGAATTGACTGGGATTCAGATCAGTACTGAGTACACACCTCTGTTTGTTTAGCTGCTATAGCCAGATGCAAAATAGTGTTACCCTCATAATTCTTACGGTTCAAGAACTCGTGATCCGACACTCTTTCTGTTTGAAGTATTGATGGGCACTCCGTATAATATATATATATATAATATATATATCGAATATATTATAAACGAACCAAATTACAAGAACTTGCTGCGGCAAGTTTGATACACAACCAAATCACTCTTTGCTTTCTCATTCGACTCACACTATGCTTTCTTTCACTTGCACACACACTCACTGATTTTTTTTTGCACACTACACACAAACAATTAACTCCTATTTATAATGCTCCTTAACCGACTTAAAAGGTGCTTCTAGGACTAACTAAACTATTCTTAATTTAATTCTAATTTTCTCTAAACAATTACCGATGCTTCTAGGCAAATCCATATGCTTCTTGATTATCATAGTTTGCTCCACTTCCATTGCTTAAAAACTAAGGATTTCTAGATCCTTCTAGATGCTGTCGATGCATTCATAATTCCTTGCCTTGCCGACTCAAGGAATTAAAATCGTGTTTGAATTTTAACACTCCCCCTCAAACTCGATTTTTCATGTCAAGCTTTTCTTTAAGTCCATGGAATATGTCTGCTTTCAACGGCTTCGTAAAAATGTCTGTCGATTGATCTTCAGTTCTGCAATAGACTAGCTTCACGTTTTTGTTCTTCACCTGTTCTCGTATGAAGTGGTATTTTGTATCAATATGCTTGCTTCAGCTATGGGAGACATGATTTTTTGCAAGGGATATAGTGGACTTGTTGTCAACATATATTGTAGTTGGACCTTCTCGTGAAAAATTTAGCTCGTCCAAAATATTCTTCAACCAGATTGCTTGACAGGTGCATGCTGCAACGGCTATGTATTATGCTTCACATGTTGAGAGAGCTACCATTTGCTGGTTTTTTGATGACCATGAAAATGTTGCAGAGCCGATATGAAATAGATATCCAAAAGTACTCTTTCGATCATCTATGTCTCCCCCGTAATCACTGTCGGAATATCCAACTACAAATTTTGTGAATGCTTGTAGAATAATCCATGATCCAATGTACCTTTAACATATCTCAAAATTCTCTTTGCTGCAATCCAGTGATCATGTTTTGGATTTTCCATGAATCTGCTTACCAATCCCACCACGTATGTTATGTCTGGTCGTGTGATAGTTAGATACATCAAACTCCCAACAATGCTTTTGAACAATGTCGGATTCACTGAATTTCTTGTTGAATCAACACTTAATTTCATGCTTGTTCCTGATGGAGTGGCTACCGGCTTGCAATCTTTCATTCTGAATTTACTTAAGATTTGCTCCACATACTTCTTTTGGGATAAGAAAATTCCTTCTTCCATTTGCTTCACCTCAACTCCAAGAAAGTATGGCATCTTGCCAATATCTGTCATTTCAAATTCTTTAGTCATAGATTTCTTGAAATCGTGAAACATAAATGGATTGTTTCCGGTGAATATCATGTCATCCACATATAAGCACACGATCATGATATCACCATATTTATTTTTCTTTATATATAAGGTATGTTTGTACGGACTCTTTATGAACTCATTCCTCTGAAAATATTCATCTATTCTTGTGTTCCATGCTCTTGGTGCTTGCTTCAATCCATATGAGGCTTTCTTTAAGCTGTAGACCTTATCTTCATGTCCTTGTTTAATGTATCTGAGTGGTTGTTCGATATAGACTTCTTCTTCTAGGTAGCCATTTAGAAATGCTAACTTCACATCCATTTGATAAATATTCCATTTGTTTTGTGCTGCAACTGCTGTAAGGAGTCTGATAGTGTCGATCCTTGCTACTAGAGCGAATACTTCATCATAGTCTATTCCTTGTCTTTGCTTGTAGCCTTTGGCAACTAGTTTCGCCTTGTATTTCTCTACTTGCCCTTTTTTATTGGTTTTCGTCTTGTACACCCACTTGACTCCAGTTGGGTTATGTCCTTCTGGTAGGCTTGTGAGCTCCCACGTATCATTTCTTTCTATCGATACAATTTCTTCATTCATGGCATTCTTCCACTTGTCATCTTCAATTTCTTCTTCATATGTTATTGGATCACTGCTTGCAAGTAAACAAAAAAGTGAAATATTTTTAGTTTGATAATCTTTGTACCTTTCCGGTACTCTTCTTTCCCTCGTTGATCTTTGAACTTCGGTCGATTGTACTTCAGGATTTTTTGTTCCGGTATTGTTGCTTGATGAGGACGGCTCAGTCAACTTTTGTTGAGAAACTTGATCATCACCTTCTTGATTGATGAAGTCATCATCGTCTTTGTCTTCATTAAAAAATAGTCCTCCAACTTTCTTTTCTTTTGTGCTCCATCTCCAATGTTCAGCTTCTTCGAACTTAACATCTCTTGAGATTATTAATTTCTTGGTTAGAGGATTATAGAGTCTATAAGCCTTACTTCGTTAATCATAGCCGATGAAGATGCATTTTTCTCCTCTGTCATCGAGCTTTTTTCTTATTTGTTCAGGTACGTGGGCATATGTGATGCATCCAAAAATCTTGAGGTGGCTAATTCTTGGTTTTTTACCGCTCCATGCTTCGTTCGGCGTCATGTTCCTCACACTCTTTGTTGGACAACGATTCAACAGGTAGATTGCACAACGAACAGCTTCGGCCCAAAAATTTCTTGGTAAATGCTTCCCTTTCACCATGCTTCTTGCCATGTCGAGAATTGCGCGGTTCTTTCTTTCAAGAACTCCATTTTGTTGAGGCGTGTATCTAACTGTCAGCTGATGGATGATGCCATGCTCCTTGCAATAATCTTCAAATAATTTTACTGTATACTCGCCTCCTCTATCAGATCTATCTTTAAGTATTGACCACTTTACTTCTCCGCCATTGCTTTGAATTTATTCAATGCTTCCGATTTTTATTTAAGAACATATATCCAACACTTTCTGCTATAATCATCAATAAAGGTTAGGTAGTACCTGTTTCCTCCAAGTGATGGTATGTCGAAAGGACCAACTATGTCAGTGTGGACTATCTGCAATGGTCTTCTAGCTCTCCAAGATTTGCCAACTTCAAAGCTTTGTCTGTGTTGTTTTCCTTTGATGCAGGCCTTGCACAGTTGATTTGGAGGTTTGATTTCTGGCAATCCATTCACCATCTTTGCTTTTGACAGTAACTTCAAGCCAGAAAATCCAAGATGCCCATACCTCAAGTGCCACAGCCACGAATCATCCTTGATTGCAGTCTTCATGCACTTTACTTCTCCTGACTCGATGTCAATAGTGAAGAGACTATTCTGCGTTATTTTGACTTGGGCAACCAATTCTCCATTTTTATTCTTGATGGAAAGCGAACGATTCTTCATCTGCACTTCATATTCTTTTTCTAGTAGCTGGCCAAGGCTGATGATATTGCTCTTCATAGCTGGTACATAGTAGACATGTGATATGTATTTCTTTTCCCCATTTTTCTGTGTAATCATGACATTGCCTTTACCTTTGACCTCTGTGTGTGAGTCGTCACCAAAAGTTACTCATCCACGGATTGTTTCGTCTAATGCTACAAAAAACTCGTTTCGACCACACATATGATTATTGGCACAATTGCCGGGATACCAAATATTTTTCTTTGATTCTTCATTTCCTTTATAAGTAAGGAATACATGAGATTCTTCGGTGTTTTCTTCTTCAAATGTTGCTACATTAATTCTTTCTTCATGCTTTGGAGCTGACTTACACTCGTAACTATAATGACCATACTTATTACAATTATAACATTGTACCTGAGATTTATCTCCTTGTTGATATCTACCTCTTCCTTGACCTCTATATCCTCGTCCACGACTTGGTGATTGATAATTTTCATTTCCTAGGTTGCTAACATATGAACGACCGCCACGTCCACGTGTTCCTCTTCCAGATATCCACCATAGTTTCCTCTTCCTCGTGTGTAGCTGCTGCTAGCTCTGCCATCGTTGACGTGCAACTTGCTTTGAAGGACTTGCTCCATATTTTCACTTTCTTCATTTAGTTTCATTTTCTGCTCATGGGCTTGGAGTGAACCCACAAGCTCATCGATAGTCATTTGAGTTAAATCTTTTGATTCTTCAATTGCAACGACCATGTAATCAAATTTCCGTACCAATGAACGTAAAATTTTCTCCATCACTCTAACCTCGCCGAGCGCTTCTCCATTTCTTTTCATTTCATTTGCTACAGCTTTTACATGGCTAACATAGTCATCTATGCTTCTCGTGCCTTTCATTTTTAGCATCTCAAATTTGACTATGAGCGATTGAAGACGTACCTTTTTTGCTTTTTCGGTACCTTGAAGAGATTTTTGTAACTCCCACGCTTGCTTTGCGGTCTTCGCATCAGAAATTTTTTCAAATGTAGATTCATCTACTCCTTGAAAAATAAAGAACAACACCCTTTTGTCTTTCTTGCGAGATTCTTTCAGTGCCTTTTTCTCTTCATTCGATAGGGCTGCTTCTACTGCTACATTTTCGGGTTCGACATAGCCTTCTTCCACGATATCCCAACAATCTTGGGAACCGAGTAACGCCTTTACTTGGATACTCCAGTTGCCATAATTCATCTTTGTCAATCTCGGGATTTGTGGTTGAATCATGTTGACCATCTTCACCGTTGCGTAAATTTGAATTCGAACTTGACTCGAATACCACTTGTTGGAAGCGTTGATGGGCACTCGGTATAATATATATATATAAATATATCAAATATATTATAAACGAACCAAATTACAAGAACTTGCTGCGGCAAGTTTGATACACAACCAAATCACTCTTTGCTTTCTCACTCGACTCACACTATGCTTTCTTTCACTAGCACACACTCATTGATTTTTTTTTTTTTTGCACACTACACACAAACAATTAACTCCTATTTATAATGCTCCTTAACCGACTTAAAAGATGCTTCTAGGACTAACTAAACTATTCTTAATTTAATTATAAATTTCTCTAAACAATTAGCGATGCTTCTAGGCAAATCCATATGCTTCTTGATTATCATAGTTTGCTGCCACTTCCATTGCTTCAAAACTAAGGATTTCTAGATCCTTCTAGATGTTGTCGATGCATTCATAATTCCTTGCCTTGCCGACTCAAGGAATTAAAATCGTGTTTGAATTTTAACACTTTCCACCAACAACTTCAACGCCTCCAACTGGTTGCACCTCGCGCACGCATGCAAAATGGTCTCACCCTGGTCCATCAGCACTCTGTCTGGCATCAACCAACTCTCTCAACAAACCAAGGTGACCTTTCATGGCTGCAATATGAAGAGGGTTCCTTCCATCAATATCACCCACAACACACATATCAGGGTTAACTTGCAGCAAGCTTTTGGCAACTTGCAGGTACCCTTTTGCTGAAGCTAAATGAAGCGGCGATGTTGCGGGAGTCGACTTCTTTGGCTAGCTCAGGCTTACGAGCAAGAACTTTGTCGACGAATTCGAGATGGCCGAGCATGGAAGCAACGTGCAAAGGGGTTTGAGGGAAACGACCCGTGATGAATCTGTCGAGAAGCACTGCATCTGCATCCTCTTCAAGCAGATTAAGCAATGAAATATTATTGCCTTGTACAGCTGCATCGCAAAGCTTTCTCCCCATTTTCTAATTTTCTATTCACAAAAACGAAATGATATGATTCTTAATTAAGCAAATTAAGAATAAACGTTGATATAAGTAGGTGTGGGGATTGGGCAGAGAATATCTGAAAATTATAGGGGCTCGAACTGACGGGATGGGAATAACCGAAATTTTTACCCACAGAAATAGAGACCGGCAAAGTTTTATCACCGAAGTTCAAATGGAGATGGGGGTGAGAATTGTTATATCCGAACCATGGAAATAACCGAACTGTCACCGTATAAATAACCGTGAAGATCCCCAACAAATATTTTTTCAAGGTTCTCTATATTTTACAAGATTTTTAAAAATATATATTTATTTATCTATATATCCCTTATACATATCTTAATAAAAAAATCCTAAATATATTATTATCACTTTAACTTTCTCTCAAGCCTAGTCACACTCAAGTTTCTCAATACGTTTTCATCCTGCTTTTTAGATATAAGTTAAAATTTTCGTCTAAATCTTCCCCAACACAACAGTAACCTTTCAATCTTTATCATTTCGTAATTGCTTCCAATCAAAGAATCCAAAATTTATATTTTAAACTGAATTGACCGTTTATTTTGGTTAATAAAATAATAATTTTGTTTAATTTTTTTGGGATGAAAATTCTCTAAAAATCGCAAGGATCTGAACAGAAAGGATATGATGACGAAAATATCTCCGAAATTTTTAATATAAATTCTCCGAAACCGTAAAGAGTAGTTGACTCGATAATCTTTGTTTTGTTCATATGTTTTTTTAAGTCTGATTAGTGTAGACTTCATGTTGCTTAAGAGTTTTAGTTTTGTTTAAAATATTGAAAGTTAAATAGTAAAATACAACTGTTATTAAAATTTAATTTATTACTTGTCACCGAATATAACACAATAAATTATAGATATTATTAGGGTCAGGTCCGATCCTTACAATTTGATTGTTTTGTAAATTTCCAACACACAGATCTGCCTGAATTGAAAGACCAATAAATACTATGTTCGGAGACTAGAACATGCCAACAGCCCAATGGGATGGTTGAAATCTCTGACATTCCCCTCCCAAAGATAATTTTATTTTTATCTATTAATTAAAGATATTTACACTCCCTAAACAAATGTTGAAGGTGATTATAATGTAATATCCGTTCATATACATTCTTAATTATTTTAACAAAACGTATATAACTTGTAGAGAAAACGATTTAAACCTGCGTCTTCTAGATGAATATCCGCTTTTTTATTAGGACACTCGTTGAGTTCATTTGGACCCATATAAAATAAGACAACATGAATATTTTTTACCACTTGACTAATCGGTGGATTTCTATAATATATATATATATATATATATTAAGATTTCCTTGTACAATATAAGATTTTAATGTTTTAGATAGCTAGATTAACTGAATTTAATAATTGAGATTAAAAATTTTAAATTAAAAATAGTTCACTTAATTTTATGTATGAATTTACTCATTTCGTAGAATTAATCTTAGTCAATATTTTTTGGATGAGTCTGTCACGCTCGACGAGCACCGATGAGCACAACTATTGATGAACGCTACTAATTTAATTTATAAAGATTTAAAATCTAAAGGACTCACTGTATAATTATAAATTATTTAAAAATCAAAAGGTAAATTGATTAAAATACATTTTTTATTTTTAATTTTCTTTTAAACACAATTAGATCAAAATACCTACCCTAAATCACAAAACCCTAGTTTTTTATTTTTTTTCTTTTGATTTTTAAATAATTTATAATTATACGGTGAGTCCTTTAGACTTTAAATCTTTATAAATTAAATTAATAGTGCTCATCGGTATTCGTCATTTGTGGTGCTCGTCGAGCGTCGTAGAATTTTTCATATTTTTTACTCATCCAACAATTAAAAAACAATCCATTTCACACATTCTAAGAACAAAACTTTAAAATCCACCTTTAAGGATAAGATCATCTAAGTTAAACGCATTTTAAAAGTCTATTTTTGAGAAGAAAGGTCCTTCTAGGGACAAAAATTATCTGCCTTTTTTAGTGTTTCTTTCTATGCCTTAACAATAAAAAATTAAATTCTAAGTCATAGTCCCACGTTCTAAATCTTAAACCTTAAAAAATACACTTTACTCATAATTCACTAAATAATAACTTTAAACATTAACTATAAAGCTTAAACTTAACTTTTTAGTGTAGAGCATAAATAAAAACACCAAAAACGATAAAAGAATTCTATTCCTTTTGGTAGCTAAGTTGTATGAATATGTACTTACGAAAAAAACATTCTGACAAGTATTTGTAAAATTTGGAAGTAGTTGGATATTAAAGAGATTACTAAGTTGAGAATTGTTGTTTTGATTTTGAAGCTTATTAGTAAAAAAGGTGTTCAATCTAACTTTTTTTTTTCCAGTTTGGTGCTTAAAATTTTTTTGGACAACTTAGGTGCTTAACGTTTCATTCTGTAATTTAAATTAGGTTTTTTCGTCAACGACCATTAAAATTTTTTCGTTAACCAATTAGAATATGACACATGACCTGTTTTATTTATTTATTTATTTAATTTTTGAATTACTTTAAAATTATGTATTTCTTAAAACCCCAGAGTTTTAATTTCTTTCAAACAAACCCTCAAATCACATCTCCCTCACAGTTCGGCATCCTTCCACGCTGGTGGTTTACCTTTCACCACTCAAGCGCCGGGTACCTCACCGTTCAACATCCCTCACCCTCTAGCCGTCGGTTAGAAGCTCAATCGGTCTCTTTTTTCTTCATTTTTGGATGTTCGTTGACGGAGCAATCGATGGTTCATTCGCCGGTTTTCAACGACGGGATCATGGGGCTTTAAGTCGTGGGGGCCGACGAAGTCAACAGTGGCCGGTGGTGGTTGAATCGGTGGTGGAATGCTCGGAATTTAGGGATCTAGGGTTTGGGTTTGGGGAGTTTTAGAGAAATTAAAGATTTTGGGTTTTTTTTTATAAAATTAAAGATTTTTTGATTTTTAGAAAAATAAAAATAAAAAAATGCCAAAATATGCCACGTGTCGTGTTTTTATTAGATAACGAAAAAATTTTAACGCCCGTCATGGAAAACTCAATTCGAGTTACGGAATGAAACATTAGGCACCAAAGTGGCCCAAAAAAATGTTAGGTACCAAACTGGAAAAAAAGGGTATAGGTTGAACACTTTTTTGACTATTAAGCCTGATTTTGATGATCCATTTTTTTACTGTTTAAGATTTGAGAGGTTATTAAATAAAAGAAAGAGAAGATTTTGGGACACTAGTGTGTTATTTTTTTTCATATTTCCAAACACCCAATGATATCTTACATGTCAGTTTTAAATATATTGCTAACGAAAGACAAATTGATTTTTTTATGGCTTTCAGGTGTACGTTGTATATATTTTCTGTGGCATGAGGCAATAAACAAGGTACCATATATTCTTTAGTTGTGAATTCTCAAAGAAAGTATGGTTTGAAGTATTAAAAGTTGTGTACTTTGGTTGTTTAAGTATTATTGTGTTTATTCTTTTCCTTCGACTAAGTTTAAGAGTTTTTTAATGAAGCATATGATAAAATTTTCTTTTGAGCAAAAAAATATATTATAAGTCGTAATATGGAGAGGGAAGTTATGACTTGAAATTGGACTGTTATGAGTTTATAGGGGGAATTCTTGTATGAAATTTCGATTTTAAGACAGTAATTCTTCCGCAACACGATAACTTCATTATATTTTTATTTGATTATTTTAGTCAGTACTAAAAATTTCGTTTTGCAATAATACATTAACTCCGACCGTTTACATGGCACCGATACAAAAGATCTCACTGTTCTTTAATCTTGGTTCCCCCCAGAATACACAAAAGTAGGCGAAAGGTTACAAAGCTAATAAAACTACACATACGAAGACGATAAAATCAGAAGGGTAGACTATAATTTTGGTTTCTTAAATTTGTCTATGTTTTTGTTTTGGTTACTGTTATGAATCCACAGCCACGCCCAGAGGTGAGTCGGCAAGGGTTGTTAGCTTGTATTCGAATGGGAGAGCGCGTGAGAAAACAACCCGCGGCTTTGAAGATAAAACGTATAACCAACAAGAGTTCAGTGCAATGACAATGTACATTATTTTTTCAAGAAAAAAATTTTGAGTACAAACCTTAGAAATGATAATATTGTGAGGAAACGTCAAAAATTTTAAATTTAGAGCATAAAATGAACATGTACTATCAAAAGTAAAAAAATAAATCGAGCTTTAAACACATTTTGAAGATAAAAACGTGTAAAGATGGCAACATTTAGAACTAAACACATTTTATTAAAAATGAGCGGAGCTTTAAACATGATACTTTTATCTAATATTGACTTAAACCAATTCGTTTTAAAATTAACAATACACAATTGAAGAAGGTTCGACCTTTTTCCAGAGAAGGACTGTTTTTGACATAATGTCAAAAAAAAAATTAACGTTCGACTGAATAGTTATCATGACCCTTATTCAATGACAAAAAATTGATCAAAAAGTCAAAAAAGGTCACCTATGGATAAAAATTGTTAGTCAATTAACGTTAAATGACTTAAATTAACGTGACAAACGACAGTGCACATTGACATAACAATGTCATATAGACAAAGATGATGACCTGACAGAATAACACTGACATAAAATTATTTTTTCTGCTAATGTGTCATATATATTATCTATTATATTCTAGGCTTAAATGAAAAATAAGTGCCTAAAGTATATCTCTTTTGAACTTTAGGTGTCTAAAGTACTTTTTTTTATAAAAATAGGTGCTTAAAGTTTCAACCGTTATAATTTTAGGTGTCCGGTTGTTAAAAAACTCTTACTCATTTAAAACGCGACACATGACATGAATGTTGATTTTTTAATTATTTTTGAAAAAAATAAATTTTATTTTTTCAAAAATTCTGAAATTCTCAAAAATGTTCAAATTAATCCCAAAATCCCTAAAAATAACAAAACCCCAAATCTCAAAATCCTCACCACTGCTGTCGCCGTCTGCTGTCTCCGACCCCACCCTTTCGGTTGCCGGACCTAGTCGACCATTTATCCTAACGCGCCATCGTCGGAATCGGTGAACAATATGTCAATCGAGCAACTATTTCATATCGACGTTCAATATTCGGTTGACACACTATTCATCAATTTTTGCCGACAGACCGTTGGGGGAAATGGTCGGTTGGGTCCGGCGGCTAGCGATAGTGGTGAGGATTTGAAGATTGAAGATTTAGGGATTTGAGAACTATTTTAATTTTTTTTAGAATTTCAAGATTTTTTTAAAAAAATTTAAATTATTAAAAACAAAAAAATTAATTAAAAGAAATTAAAAATTAAAAATGACATGTGTCCAATTTTTATTGGGTAAATTTTTTTTAACGAAAGTTAATTACCATGCAGCTAAAATTATAACAGTTAAAACTTTAGGTACCTATTTTTTTTAAAAAAATCTAAACACCTAAAGTTTTAAAAAGATATAATTTAGATACTTATTTTTCATTTAAGCCTATATTCTAATATCTTTAATCTGCTCATCTTTATCACCAGGGATACAAAGAGAATTCAGGAAAAATTTAAAAATTTTAAGTTAACCAAGTCAGATTTAGGTTCACTCTAAACATCTAAAGCATAAGTAAACACATAAATATTCACTATTATCTTAAACATTTGTAATAAGTCGAGAAGCTTGCTAGAAACTTTCATGACTTCCAATGTATCAGCTTATTACTATTATTGTTAGCCCTTTTAGACTCTTATAAAGATAACTAATTTTAAACACTTGATTCGATTACTAACTATTTTTGCAACAATCATTTATACAATGCACCAAGACTCAGGTAATTACAAAACTGGTACCAATTACTCTATTCAATTATCACTAAGTTAATATTTTTATGCGTGATATTATCATCTTATATACTAACCGATTGGATAATAGTTAATCTAGTCATTCGACTATTTATCAGAATGATATGCTCTTATATTAATTACTCCTCACTCCTGTACAAACTCAAGATGATCTATAATCCTAATCACAAGAAACAATGAGATCATTCAAAACATGCTAACCATTCTAGGCATGTATCAGAAGACATGAAATCCTGCTAACTAATCATTCAATAATAAGCAATCTGAAAATAATTATAAAGGCCCTTTTTACAACTTAATGCTCCTTAGAGCTTCATAAACAAATATATCGGTATACAGGCCATATAAGAATCTATATGCTTATGCAAGTCCAACTAGGTGCCACCATCCTAAGAGTTGATAAGAGATTGATCCGAACCAAACGAGATTCCCAGCATTCGTGATTAGCTCGGAAACAACCTGAAGACTCACCAAACCTGCAAGGTGTTAAGAGAACACATCGCAAGTATTTGCTTAATGAGGTAGTGATATTCTAATTCGATCAAAGTTCCTTTAATTCAAAGCGATTAACTTTCGGTAATACAAATTGAACATCAGGTATGTATTACTCTAATCATCTAATTTTACAATTCAGTCAACAAGTAACAATTTTAACATTTTATTTGATAAATATACCATAATCAATCAATTCACATTCTTTACCTGATACTTAAGTTATTGGAATATCTGAATCTTGTTGTGAAATTTAGCTTACTTAATCTACAAGACACTGCTATCATAGCAGTATGCCAAGATATCCTATTAAGCGTAGCGTTAGGATATGTTTCCATTTGATTTAATCCCCACTTAAAAGTTCTCTTATTATGAGCCCTTTCTTCCCATAAATGATTACATCCAAAATACTACCATTCTTGACAAGTGAGTAAGTAATATAATTCTTTACAAAATACTTATAAGCTTTCTTGGACTCATCTTCTCCAGAGATTGTGTTTACAAGAATTACCCGATACTTCATTTATTAACAGGCTAACTCGTTCTTTAAGAGCTAGACTATCTATCTATACATTTTTATAGATATTTTTAGTGAAATTGCTATAAACAAGAAACATGGATAATTCACCTTTACACTACTGTCTCCAGTAACTGAATTCGTATACTCCTAAACTTCAGATCAAGAGGTAGTAATCTAACCATATACCTTCAATCCATAGTCTTACTTGTACCAAGAGGTATTGAAATCAAGTTTAGATATAAGAACACATTTCTAACACATTCAAACATAACTTAACTCTCATTTTATCTATCTCGCGAATTAACACAACATCTAATAGTTTTTTCATTGCACGCAAGCATTTGATCTAACATGTAACAAATCATATTCAAATAGCATCAAAATGCTATGTCACACATACAACTATTCTGCCCTTTGGTTATCACATTTTGTTTATAAATTTGTACTACTTAATCAAACAAAGCATTACTTCACTCACTTAGTGTTCGAATTTCGTCTTCATAAACTAGACTATTCCTTATTCGATTATCACTCACCATATACATAATCATTTACTTTCAATCTCAGTATAAATCATATAATCTTACTAATTCTTAATTAGACAAACAATTTCTTAATTGTCAACAATACGCTAACTCTTTACTATAGCTATTAAATTTTCTTGTTTTCAAGAAAGGAAAACCTTTAATAATTTATACCTTTAACTTGTGAGTCACCTAACGTTTTAATCTAATTTTTAGACCTTGAAGGCCAATTATTCAATGTATAGCTTATCAAGTATACTCAACCATAACTCAACTATGGTTCATAATTTCCTTAATTACAAACCCACAATTGTAAGAAGTTTCACTATTTCCTCCTAAAATGTGGTCTTTGTTATAATAAACAACCTTTGCATGTTTTTTTTCAAACTCTTTTAAGATAAACTATAATTCGATCAAACCATCTTTCCTTAAATTTCTATAACATTCGAATGGATATAATCACCAACAACAATCAATTATTTTCTATTATGGAAAATAATCATAGTACCATGTCCAATGAAGCTTCTATGTAAGAATCAACCATAGTAGTTATAGCTTCTTTTTATGCTATTCATAGTAAATTTAACTTCTCAGGTGATTTATGTACTTTTATTCTTTGTTTTAATCCACCCTTGAGACTCAAGCACAACATGATACACGAATCCTATAAAATCAATGTCAAACAAGGGTATACAAAGTACCGAAACAAGGGTACACCAAGTACCAATACAAGGGTATACCAATAATACCAAAACAGGGGTACACAAATAGTACCAGATAAACCATTTGATCTTTAACAACAAGGGACTGTAGTTCGGACTAGCGAGGTCGGCGGACTCTGTGGCATGCCAATTGTACCTACGATTGACTCGAGACCAAGGCCTTATTTATTTATCGGATTAATAACTTTTTGCACATAGCTTCTCATCAATACCATTTCATATTACACATTACCTTTTAATATAAGTAGGATTGACCTTACGTGAATTTTACAGTCAAGGTGAGCGTTTTCTCACATTCTCATCAACAAGAACACTAGGGCTTAGTCATTAACCAATCATTCCATGAATCATAATATACCGCTTATAATCTTTATCAAACAAGCATCATTCATCTCATCCTTTCTAGTTAAATTCGAATGAGTGCAATTAATAACACTAGATTCTTGAAAGATTGCATCACTTAATCCACATGTGCTTTACAGCAATACATAGGAACAATCACATATAACCTACATGAGTAGGAAGAAATGTCTTATCATTCCAGCTTATTAGGTTGTTATTGAACCTTTATTTTAATAGTAAACCCCTTTAAATCAATAGTCGAATTTATGGTTCAAGCATCAACAATAGCATTGATTTACTCTCTATATCACAAAGTACTTTTCACAACAGTACTTACCTCGGATTCCAAGCTCAGTTGTGCATTGTTACATAAATTATATAGCAAGTAAGTGAATTAAAGCCATTAAGGATGCTCGGGATGGATTTCTCCTATCCCGAGACTCTAAACTACTCTCATCTCTTATCTTGTTGTTACGGGATACCTGAATCCTCGCTCGATTCATGCCACTCATCAAATCCTTCATAGCTTCCCCATGGTCTAGACATAACAATAATGTAACTATGTGTATTAGAATTAGTCCAAGCTATCCAATTAACATGTTGCACACCAAAAGACATGAAAAACAGTCCTTATTTTTAATCAATTCAATCTAGTCTCTTAGTAACATTTTTACACAACTAAACTCAAACCGTCCATTAACTCTTCTGCTCATACAAATCTGTCCAAATAATTTCATTTCATGGCAAGACAGCTTCATTAAGCATGTATATACATTTTAATCACAACAAAACAATCCACTTCACAATTAAACATCCAAAACAGCTCTTAATTGTCTACATACATTTACATACATTCAAATCAGTCTCACATCTTTATAAATTCACACTTTCTTACTCCAATAGTCCAATATACTCTTTAAATACTCAAAACAGCCCCACTTACATAAAACAGTCCCGAGATCAAAATATATGCTTCAAAACAACTCAATTTACTTGCTTACATTCCTTTATGCTTCATAACAACTCTCTATCATATTTATTCATTTTTTTAACAATTCAATTTACAATCCCTACTGTCTAGAACAGTTTTAAATTCATAAACACACAGCAAACATGCTCAAACAGTCCATGGTCTCAAAAACAGTCCCAAATCGATTTGTATGTACATTATATAACTCAAAACAGTTCCATCCCATTCATTTAAATTCAATCAGTTCTTTGCTCATTTAACACACAAAAACCTACTTTCAAACTATCTTTTAAATCTTCTTTAAACATAGGTCCGCTCTGTTTTCCTTCTAGTACGCAGAAAGGCTTCAAAACAGTCTAGCACATTTAGGATCATTAAAACAGTCCCCTCTAATCAGTTTATTACACTATGAGTATGGATATCTAAACCTTCAAACCTTCCCTTATCATTCATGTGTTCTAATACCTAAAATATAATCAACATGTAAAGGATTATGTAATATTCATGAAGAATTGTACTACACACATCAATTCTTTCTAACCGATTACCTAACAATCAAGTTCACACAAAAATTCATTTACAAATCTTCAAATTATCTTAATAAAAAAAAGGAAACAAGAAAGCTTACTTTTCTCCTTCAAGAACCGAATTAAGCTCCTGAATTTAGACTCAAATGTTCAAATCTTTTAAAGATCCATGGTTAAAGGCTCAAGTTCTCTCATCTCTTTTGGTTTCGGTGGCTAAGGGGAAAGAAGATGACAACCTTGAGAGTGTCATCCAAGGTGGCTAACCTTTTCTTCATGTCTCCATCTAATCGAGCCATGTGTACTAATCCCCACCAATTTTTTTCTTTACCGTGCAAGCTTAGGAAACTAAACATGGTTCAATTTAGTCCTCTACCTTTCTAGTATCTAAACTCTCGCTTTATTTATTTCGGTCATAAGCTATCAATCAGTTACTTGTTGCATACTAAAACAACTTCTTAAGGATCACAAGTGGTAACATTCTTCTAGGCCTATTTTAGGGATATTACAATTCCCTTCCCTTAAAGAAATTCGTCATCGAATTAAATGACGACGAATATATATTACAGGCTCAGAATATTTCCACATATTCTGAGTATCAAAACATAGTAAACAAACTTTATCGGTTACAAGTTACCAAAACGGAATAGAAATTCGAACTCCTAGGTGGCACACTAGACTTATGACAATGCAGTGAGTTCATGTTTAGTCCGAGAATCGACTAAACCATGCTCTGATACAAATTGTTAAGATAATAGTAACCAATTTTATTGGTTAACAATTTTTTTAACGAAAGTTAACTACCATACACCGAAAATTATAATAGTTAAAACTTTAGGTACCTATTATTTTAAAAAAAATCTAGACACCTAAAGTTTTAAAAAGATATACTTTAGAGACTTATTTTTCATTTAAGCCTATATTCTAATATCTTTAATCTGCTCACTCTTCTTTAATCTCGGTTTTTCTTTGGGCAGAATACACAAAAGTAGGCGAAAGGTTACAAATCTAACCAAAAGGGTAAACTACATTTTAGGTCACTCAACTTTGCCATGTTTCTGGTTTAGCCACTCAACTTAAAAAAAATCAATTCTATCACTCGACTTTTGAATTTCACACTTTTTGTTCACTTGACTGTTAATTCTTTATCGACGTTAAGTTTTTTTTTTGGGGGGGGGGTAAATTCATGCAAAAAATCTATGAAACTTACCTCTCAAATCCAGATTTCTAGACTCCCTTTGATTCATTGGCGTAACAGTTTATTTTTCCAGATTCAAATGGTGGAAAGGTCAAGAAGGAGGAGAAAAATAATATATCTGAATTTCACGTTGATCAAATGGCGGAGATTGCATACCATACCAAGATAATGTCAAAGCTTTGATTTGAACTTTATTGATTTCAAGGGAATTTCGAGAAAAACCAAATTGAGAAGAAGAAAGAAGGGAGATAAAGGAACGTTTCGGTATCAATTACGTCGCAAATGATGGCCAATGATTGTGGAATGAATGTGGAGAAAGATGTCGCTTATGGGAAATAAGATTAAAAGATTAGGTCAATTTTAGAAATAAAAGGTCCAAAACGCAACCTTTTGGTGCTGTCGGACTTAATGGTTGAGTGACCAAACATAGTGAAATTCAAAAGTTGAATGATAAAATTTAAACTTGTTAAAGTTCAATTACCAAAACAAAATTACGGAAAAAGTTGAGAAGCAAAAATCATAGTTTATCCTATACATAAAAAAATACCCAAGCCTAAACCGAAGGGACATCGTCCGCGAAAATTGTAAAATTTCAATCCTTTAAAAATTTAAGTTGAAGATAGGATTATTATCCTATACATTACAGTTGAAACTGAAAGTTTCTACAAGCACCTTAGTCTTAGGGTTTATGGTCTTAATTTAATGTGTAAGGTTTAGGGGTTTAGGTGTACGGATTTAGAATTTAGGGATAGTTGCTAGAATTTAGGGTTTAAAGGTTGGGGTTTAATTTTTAGGGTAATATGGTTAAGATTTAGGTTTTAACTTATAAACCCTAAATTATAACCCAAACCGTAAATTTTAACCATTATCCCTGTAACACCCTAAAACTAGGCTAGATGTTTATAGGTTCGACCGGGTTCGGTTCAGACCGGATTGGCCGATTTGAATAGTTTTGGGGGATTTAATATTTTCCACATGTAGGGTTCATATTACAGTGGTGAGGTTGATTGACCACGCCTGTGAATTTGAGATCATTTAGTTTCAATTTAGGCTTATATTGTTCAATTGGCATAGGTTTGTTCATTTTGTATTTAAAATCCAATTCCTTCCTTCCAATGTGTTGTTGCTCTTCCTTTCAAGCTTAAGATTTGAACTGAAAATGATCTATTAGATACAATAAGACACACAACTTTTCTATTCATAAACCCTGCCTTACAGGCTTAAGCTTAGACATTATATTTTACAACCAAAGCATAACTCAAGTGTTCTCGGTTCTGCCAACTCAATTAAAGGAACGAGTGAGTAAATTTTAGGCATTAAACTCTAGGGCGTGGGGATATCAGGTTCACCAATCTCATCACTAATTTGTAGAGACACTTAACCAATTTGAATATGAGTCGAATCGTGTGTCCGAGGAGGAGTACGAGCGTTAAGCTTAGACAATTATATTGGCTTAAAGAGTAAACATGTATAAACCAACATTATACAATAACAACTATCAACATGATACATCAATAATTATATTGGCTTTCAATTGATTATAAACCAAGTTCCATTTTCCAAAATATTACATCAGATACATGGATTCAACAAGTGTCAACTCAGCACTTCATGCCATCTCAACTGAAATTGCGGTACAACTTACAACTTGGGGACACCAACCCCAATCATCAGTTAGATGCATAATCCACTAACGGGATTTTTTGGTACCATATAACCCCTCAACCGTTAGGGTACTTGGATGGAGTATTCGGTACACCGTATAAACCCCTCGACATCCAAGGCGACTTTTTATAGTGCACTATCAATCCTATGGTCGGCCAATTATATCCGCTAACATTTTAAACCACATCACTTGCCAATATAATTCATTATTAACCATGTACGTCATTGTTTTTATATGCATCAATTCAAAACCATTTCCAAAGCAACAAACCATGCTTTAGAACAAGTATAACTCATACTTACATGGATCACTTACCACATGCATCCATCATCATTTCATGATCAAAACCAGTATATAACATACTTTAAAACATGTATAAACAGTAGGTACCATGTCATTCAAAATAAGTGCATAAAATCCATTTCGTAAAAGCACGACCAAAAGAGAAATCTTATTATACTTACTTCCAAGTTTAAACCAGCGTTTCAAGCTAAGTTTAAACCCCCACTATAACCTTTAAACCATTTCAAAGCTAAAATCCACGTTCTCACTCACCGACAATGCAAAGCTTTAATCGACGATGCGAAAACAAGCGTCCAAAGCCTCTAAAGCTTCACCAACAGCCTTAGGATCAATCTCCCCTGTTTTAATCACATAACAATAGATGATTAATGCATCATCAAGCATCTGTAATCCCAGCAACAGAACTCCACCACTTCGCCTCACTAAAACCATCAAACGCCTTTTGAAAACAACCGAAAACACTTTCCAACTTAACCTCAACACAACCCAGCCATAATCTAACATTTCAATCCATCAATTAACATCAATTGACATCTAAAAACAATCCAAAACAATCTTTATACCTCCAACATACATTAAACCTCCCCAACTACTAAAAAACACACAACTAGCAACCTAGAAAATTAAAGATTCACATAACTTCGGGATTCCAATGCTAAAATCAATCTATTAACATGATTAAACATCAAAATATCGATTAAAATCAATCAATCACCCAACAAAATTGATCCAATTCGAAAATCACATAAACTCATCAATTAAACCTTGATTTAACCATATTCCATAATTAAATCATTAAAACTCAATTGAAAACATTTATAAAGAGTCAAGAACTTGGGTATTTCAAAAAAGAATCTTTGATTAGAGGAGAGAAATGAAAATCACCTTTAATGCTTGACTTTCCCCTTAATTGGTAAGATTTGAATGAAATCTCCAAGGTTTGATGAAGAAATCAAGAGTAACAATGAAGAAATCAAAAAGAGAAATCAAGAGAACTATTCTCTGATCATTTAGGAGTAGAAAATGTAGTTTGGATGCTAAGAAAATAAAGAGAAAATTAAGAGCGAAAGTAGTTATGTAAGAAAAGTGATTTGATTTTAATAAAACTCTTTTTATTAAATCCCTTGTAATCCCCTTTTTATTTTCCAATTAAAACTATTTAAAAATAGCCTAATTAAGGGGAAAGTCTTATTAAAACAATTTGATATAATAGCTCCTGAAAGATTCAAAGTTTTGACTCTTTTACAAAATAGTCACCAAAAATAGTTTTCAATCTTTACATTTTAGTCACTAGTCCTGTAACATACTCTAACCACCCTAGTAGGATTAGGTAAGTTACCACAATTACAATCAATAATACATTCAATTATAGCTAGTGAGTTCAATTCGTTTTAAGCCTTTCTTGCACATTAAGAAAGAGTTCGAATAGGTGAGGATACAATAGACAATGCATGATGCATCTACTAGATATATTAGGACCCATAATGCAATTAGTTATCATGATCAACACCAATTAGGATTTACTTGTTCTTCAAGCAACCATTCGAATGGTTGGAGAACACATTAGGAATTCCAATATTCAACATGGCTAATATGCATACCAATAGGTGAATTACATCATTTACCTATGTGACCATAATCAAACATACATGCTTTCAATGTTATATATATATATATATATATCATTCGAATAGAACATTAAGTGACCAAAGTAGTCCATGTCTAAACATGAAGGCTGTTAGATAGACAACTTCAATAAGCCTATTCAAACCATTTCATGCATAATCCAACAATGGGAATCTAAAATTAGGCTAGCAAGCATTCAAGTTTAATTAAGTGTATACATATCCATATTTACATACAATACTCTTTATAGGTCATAGATGAAGTTAATTTATACAAACCATTACTAAGTGATCATGAATATACATGCCTTAGGTGCCACCATCCTAGGAGAACTATAACAAGATGGAAACATACTCTTTCAAGCAAAATGTGACTTGTACGAGCTAGACTTAGGGATAGTATCCGATATCAACCTGTATCGTAGTAAAGAGACTTGATTAAGCA
This sequence comes from Hibiscus mutabilis, assembly GCA_019671005.1. NCBI lineage: Eukaryota > Viridiplantae > Streptophyta > Magnoliopsida > Malvales > Malvaceae > Hibiscus > Hibiscus mutabilis. The sequence continues at coordinate 68,658,836 of CM033721.1, read as the reverse complement.
AAGCTTAGTGAGTGAGTTCAAGTTAAAAGACAATCAATGCAATAAGTCTCAACTACGAACCATCTAATAGATGGTATGGTTCCCTCATCAATAAGGAGCCATTCGAAACTCTATAAACATTACTAGATGCATTTGCTTAATTTTCAATCTAATATCAATAAAAGGCTTAAAATTTAGACATGCTCAATCATCCAAATCGATTAACATTAGGAATAACATGTCATTTGAACACAATCAATGTTTCAAGCTCAAGCAATCTCATATAAGCAATGTTCAAGCAATGTCTCAATATCAATAGTTCATGGCAATCAATTTTCCTTTACTATCAATCAATGCAATTCAATGCAATTCAATGTACATGAGTTATAGTTCATTTTAAGTATAGCCTTGAGAATCGATTACTCGGTCTAGATAATCGAGTCCCCAACCAAACTGTCGCCAATATCAATAGTCAATATGGTACAAAGTACCGGACAAATCCCTCCTATTGTCGCCAATGACCAATAACAATACTTCCCTTCTACTATCGTCAATTAGGGACCAATGTCCAGACCGTAGTCCACCCTGATAATGAGCTCTATAGACTCGATGGCATGCCAACTATATCTAAGACCGACTCGAGACCAAGGCTTACAATAGTTATCACTTTCATTCAATTAAAAGCATGATTCGATTCAATGTGCACATTTTGTGCCAATATCCCCTTTCAATCGAATAAGGTTCAAAGCCAATACCAATATTAATATTCCAATAGTCAATGAAGGTATGTCAATCAATATGTCGTTAAACAATAAATTGAGTTACTTCTAACTATAACAACATGCTTCATTTCAATATAGTTCAATTAAGCAAGAGGCATGTCATGGCAATCAAATGTAATTCAAGCATGTTTCTCAATCAAGTAACCACTCAAAAGAGCACTTACCTTGCTAATGCTCCATAGCAAGCTCATTACAAAATTTATACTAAGAATCAATAAGAAATTCAAATCAGAAATGGACTTGGAGAGGTTACTGCCCTCTCCAAACTTTAAATTACACTCACAAGAATTTTCCGAGCTATTGTCGATCCCAGATTGAAATCCCTTTACCTCTACTAGCTTGCTGATCTATGTGAGCCCTTTTTTCTTCAATTTTCACTTGATCTATCATTAATACAATGCATAGTGTATTAGGTAAAATCCAGCAACCATTTGAGTCATTATGTGACTCCATACACTCAAGCATTCAATTCAAAACATCAAGACTGTTGCTACCTGGCAGCATGTACACTACTTGCTTAAATGTTCATATCTTTTATTCTGTTCATCGGAATTTCTAACCGTTTACATTGTTAGAAAGCTAAATTAATTGTCCTTCTAACCATATAGGCCTTGCATTTTTATTCATTATGAATTAATTCAGTTTTTTATTTAAGGGCAGGCCAAATTATGCCACTGGTCAGATTGCACTGTCCTTAGAGATTAATCTCTACAAACTGTTTTATAACTCGGAATTCGATTTCGTTTGTTGTATATGAAGCTAGACATACTCATGATTCTGTACATATAAGATTTACTCCCTAATTTGGTCTATGTGATTTTCTACAAAATTTTAAACTCACTGCCCAAAACAGAGTATTCTGGACAACTTTCCTTTAGCTACATTCTAGCTTCATTAATCACTCAGACAAGGATTCTAACATGATTGTTCAACATATATACTCATTCATACATGTCTAGGCCATTCCAATTATGTGTCAAACTTATAAAAACAGGGCAATTGAGCGATATTTTCAAATTGGTTCATTAAGACATCATCTCACTAGACTTTCCAATAACAAGAATTTCAATTCACCTATCAATCATCCATTCTAATCATCATCCAAATTTTTCTAGCAACTACCATAACATTTCACCATCAATTTGGTTATTGAAAACCTCAATTTCTCCTACTCATTCGAATGGTACTACCGATTTCATGGATTGATCAATCAATTGAACTTCTTAACTAATTCATGACATCAATTCATTAACTACTCATCCAATTCATGTAATTCAAACAAGGACTTACAATCTAAATGCATCATTTGAATCTATAATGAATTAAGGAAGATATTTTACCTTCCTAACAAGATAATATGAATGCTAGCAACTCCAATTCTTCCAATTTTCAAGTTTGAATCTATGAACATGGAGTTTTCTCACTCAACTTCATTCTCCCCAATTTTGTTCATCTATTCGCCCCCCTAAGGAAGAAGATGATAATAGATCATCAATTATCTCATTCCAAATGACTAATTTTCCCTTGATTATCCACTAATTAATGACATGTGTAGGGGCATTTAGGAATATAGCAATTTAGCATGCATTCCCTCATTTTGTTGTTTGTTTCGGTTGGGTCGCTTATACATTAGGTTACCACTTTTTCATTTATAGCATTCTAGTTCTTATTAACTAGACCTAGTACCTTACTTTCAATCAATTAGGGATTAAATGAAGGCATTGTAGTAACTTCTTTTATACTAGTTTTGAGGATATTACAAGTCCAAGATGTCCAATTTCCAAAACTCATTTTCCAAAATTGACTTTACCAAAAATATCCATATATTTAATAATAATTTTTAGCCACTTTTACAAATATTTTTCTCACCAAAAGTCTTTAATCTGATTTAAATCTCGAACCCGACATGGATCTCTAACCCGGTCCACCGGACTGTCTAGTCATCCTATAAACCTCTAGGCCCGAAACCGAGGCGTTACAATGAGAGCCATGTATGATGATTGGTTTGGTGGGAGCATGTGTTTAGGCGACTAGTGGTAGCGCCACATGTTTATTTCTCTCTCTTTATGCTCGTATTAGCTTGCATGCTTATGTTTATGATTAGCATGAAGTATAGTGGAGTAGATGTGTAACACTGAGTTTTGTAAGTTCAGTGCTCGAAATCATTGTTTACGTGCGTAGGTTGATCATCGAATCGTGGGAGAGGAGCACTATCAGTACAGAATTCCAGCATGTGGTGATCTCTAGAGTACGGTACTTGCGTTTAGTGGGCTATGTATTCATAGGACCTTACGTGATGGAGTATGTAGTATTTAATTTAAAATTCTATTAATGAAATTGAATGTTCAAATGTTTTGAATTTAATTTGGAGCTCCTTTGTAACATTTTGATTATTTATCTATATTTCCCATTGTTGGTTCTAAACGTTTTTGAGAAATACCCTTTGGGCTAAACCTAGTTTGAGAAATTTTATGGTTTTGAGTTGGGCTTGAGGCCCAAATGTGACATCCGAGTCGAGGGTGTTACAAATCCTTCTGATAATTTGGTTCGCTCACCATTCTTTTTTTATCTCGTAATGCGTCTCATTTGGATACAAGAAGATTCAGGAATGCTTCTGGATTTTGAAGGTATGCTAATCTCTATGGAAGTATTTACTTTTCTTTGCACTTTTACGCTTTTGTATGAGATTTTGGTCGACTAGTCCACATTATTCTCCCTTTTGGATGCGTTGTATTTGTGATATCGTCCATGGTTTTTTAATAAAATTCAGTTGTCATTGTAAAAAAAGTACCTTTGACAAAGAATCTTATCCGTCATCCCCTTTTTCTCTTTAGCATCTGAAACTTTTTTCTTTTTCTTTTATCTTTATGTGGTTGGCGGCGACCGTTGGTAATCTTTTTTCCTTTGCTTCGTTCTTTATTTTCAAGTTTTTAAATTCAATAACTTTATCCATGTGACACTTTTCTCTACCTTTGGTACGTATCCTCTGCCTTTTGCACACTTTTCTTCTCTTAATCAGTCACTTGGTTGCTTCTTTTTCATTTGATTTTCTATCAGGGTTTGATTTGATATCGCTACGACTGATCAAGATGATGCTCTTTTAATTATCTTGTTGATCTCTTTATTTTGGACCCAAAAACTGGATTTGGATACGAGCTCACAGTTACAGCTCTTGCTCGTGATTGAGTTGTGGTAATGACCCGATTCACTCCCCTAGCTTTTATATTTTGAGAAAACAAAGATGGTGGGGTGGCCAGAGCTTTCTCACTGACTTTCTCCCTTTTATTTATATAAAAAAAGAGTTGTGGTAATGACCGTGTGCCATGACCATTTTTTAACCAGGTGTGAAAATAGCTCGACGATTATTCTTTAAAATTAGGGTTTTACCTTTCAATTCATTTTATCTTAAAAAATTAAGTTTTTCATGTTAAATTGAATTTTTCCTTTATTTAATATTGAAAAATATTTTTGAGTCGCCACCAGTAACTCTGAGGTAGACCGGACACCATAAACAACCAGAGATTCTTTTTTTAAAATTTGGGTTCAGGAATCGGTTACGTGTGGGGAAGGATTAGCACCCCCACAAACTCCTGTTATTGGTACCTTTTAATTTTGGCATTTTGAGAATAATAATTTGAACTTAATTTAACCCTTAATTATTAATTGGATTTAAATTCCAAATAGAGATATCCTTTTATAAGGAAATATATTTTTAATCGAATATGAGATTAAAAACGCCCTGTTATGAAGCACCCCTATTCATATTCAAAAAATATATTTCCAACATAAAATGTTTTAATGCATGGTTCATTATTGTCTTGTTTATTTTAAGTTCTAACTTAAAAGGGCTCTAATTAATTAAGTTATTTTAGACTATGAATATTATTAAATTTAAAGGCCTTTATAAGACAACACCAATTGCTTGAATACTATCCATCTAGAACCCCTAAATTCCATATAATATTCACTAATTAAACTGGTCATTCTAATTGATTAAAGCGATAACCCTAATTGAAGCTTTATTAATTAACTAAGTTATTTATTTAATTCTGAGTTGTAATGTATGCTAAGTGTACCTCTTTAATGCCAATGTTGAGATAACATTCCGTTGCAAGCAAGTGGAACACCATCTAAATTTGAACCCCAAAGTTTTCACTTAATATACATTAAATTGCTACAATGATCTTCCTAATTAATTAATTAAATCTTAATTAAGAACCTAAGACTAAGGCTCTAAACAATTATATCTAAGTCTATTATATGATCTAGCAAATATACTATATGCTTAATTTAAAAAATGCATTCAATCATATAATTTAATTACATAAAATAAAATAAATAAATGTTGTAAAAAAGGCTAAATTGAAAGGGAACACAAACTGTAGAGTTCAATTTCTTTCAATTAGGGACCAAACTGAAGTACACTTCAAAGCTTTAAGGACTGAACAAACAAGTAACCCGGTCATAACAACTCGCAGGTTGAATCAACCCGGCACCAAAATAGTATCGTTTGACACAGGCTATAAAAATCCCCAATCTGAGCTAACTCTTTTATAACTTCTGATCGCCCTCTCTCTAACTCTCACTACCCAAAATTCTTTGAAAAAAAACATTTTGAAACCCATAATTTTCACTCATTTTGGATCAAAATCCATTATTTTCGTTTGGTGTTCATCATCGTTCTTCATCAACGCGATGAACATCAAAAGTTCTGGCGACTCTCCAATGTGACGTCCGCCCACAGATATTAAACCATAGTCCTCTGGCCACCTTTGTTAGTTTGCCGATAGCCAGGGTTCGAACCTCAGCTGTCGTAGGTGATCACCGCCACCCTAGGGAAAATTTCGACCGTTGTTCAATGGAATCCTATTTCCTTGAAAAATTCATTTTTTGAGCTCAAAATTACTAAAACTACCAGATCCAATAGGATCCCCACCTTTCCTGACCTAGAACTACCCTCTCGGCCCATTTTCAACTTCGTCTGGTGACCTAAACCCACTCCGGTCCTCCAAACAAAATTCTCGGTGTCGAGTGCACTTCTCCGACGTCGTTTGGCCTTCAGTGACTCTTCCACTTCCGGTGGTTTGACTACCGAGGGGTAAGGTTCTTTCTCTTCCTTATTATTTGATTATTATAATTATTAATGGTGGATATTGATTGCTAATTATTATTCTAAAATTCTATCTCTCTATTTATAGTATGGTGGAGGGTGATGTAATGGATGATGTCACGCAAGTGACGTCATCAAGCCAGTTGGTTCCAAAGAAGCACGAATCCAAGTGAAACCTATTTGGGCCAATGTCAGGCTGCCATGTGGTCATTTTTTAGCAGGAAATTGAATTATCCCATTTATTTGTGTTTGTTGGGCTCAAGGATGATAAAATGGGCGGGAACAAGTTTTAAATATCTAGTATGAGTTGTTTGGGATCAAAATTTTGGGTTGTAGTTGGGCTTCAGGCATTTCACATGTAAATAGACCCTTTTTATATATATTTAATGGCTTATATTGTATAAATGAACTTATTTTTTTGGATATGGAATATTTATTATTTATTTTTTAGATTTTATTGTTTAGAGAAAATATAGTATATATGGGTATACCTGGGTAAAATTTGGGTATTATAGCTACCAATCTTTGCACATTGCTATGCAACAGGACTTGAGCAAAGACTGAAAAGATACGAATTTTTTTGGATCTTCTTGCTATCATCTGAGTTGCAAGTTTTTCTGATTATGAACTTTTCACCCCTTCTTTTCTCTTTAGAAAGCTTGAACAAGTTTGTCTCATTAGGAACTCTTCAATCCTTCTACCAAAGCTAACCGTGAAGTTTGAACATGTTCTTTTCATTAGGAACCCATTCATTCCTCTTGGTCGTACTGATCTACCTCTGTAAAAAGGTGTCAAACAAGTGAGCTCTTTTCATTATGAACTCCTTGTTCTTCTTGAAAACACTGACCTACCTCTCTGCAAAGATGTCGAACAAGCGAGCCCTTCTCATTAAGAACTTCTCGTTCTTCTTAAGAACACTAATCTGCCTCTCTGCAAAGATGTTAAACAAGCAAGCTCTTCTCATTAGGAACTCCTCGTTCTACCTCTCTACAAAGATGTCGAACAAGCAAGCTCTTTTCATTAGGAACTCCTCGTTCTTCTTAAGAACACTAATCCGCCTCTATATAAAAGCATTGAATACGCAATATCTTCTCATTAGGAACTTTTCATTCTTCAAAAGGTGAACTCTTCTCATTATGAGTTCTTCATTCTTCTTGAAAATGTTAATACACTTCTCTGTAAAGGTGTTGAACAAGCGAGCTTTTCTCATTAGGGAGTCCCCATCCACCGTTGGAAATGTTGATCCACCTATCTATAAAGGTGTTGAACGAGCGAGCTCTTCTCATTAGGAACTCCTCATCCACTGTTGGAAATATTGATCCACATCTCTGTAAATGTGTCGAGCAAGCGAGCTCTTCTCATTAGGAACTCCCAATTCTTCTTAGAAACATCGATCCACCTCTCTGTAAAGGCATTGAACAAGCGAGCTCTTCTCATTAGGAACTCTTTGTTGTTCTTGGAAATGTTGATATGTTTTTCTTATATGACCTGCAAAATTCGGAACTATCATCAATCTTTCATCAGTATTAACCATAGGGAAAATATATAATAAAACTTCAAATGCTCCTTCAACAAGCGTTGCTAAAACTTTTGCCTCCTTAGAAATCTTGAACAAGCTCTTCTTATTATGAACTTCTCAATCTTTCTACACGGGCTAACCATAAATTCTGAACCGGTTCTTCTTATTATGAACTTATTCATTCTTCTTGGAAATGTTGGGCCACCTCTCTGCAAAGGCATTAAACAAGCAAGTTCTTCTCATTAGGAACTCCTCATACTTCTTTAAAAACATTTATCCACCTCTCTGTAAAGGTGTTGAAGAAGTAAGTTCTTCTCATTAGGAACTTCTCATTCATCGAAAGGTGAACTCTTCTCACTAGGAGTTCTTCATTCTTTGCTAAGCAAACTCTTTTCATTAGAAGCTCTAGGTGAGTTCTTCTTATTAGGAACTCTATATTATTTGCTTGGCGATTTCTTCTCATTATGAGCTCTGTATTCTTCAAAAAGGTGTACTCTTCTCATTAGGATCTCTTTATTCTTTGCTAGGCGAGTTCTTCTTATTAGGATCTCTATATTCTTTGTTGGGTGATTTCTTCTCATTAGAAACTCTATATTCTTTGTTGGGCGAACTCTTCTCATTAAGAGCTCTATAATCTTTACTTGGCGAACTCTTCTCATTAGGAGTTCTTCATTCTTTGCTAGGAATACTGATTCACCTCATCCTATGGGGAAAAAACCGAACCTGTAAAAAGAAATATCAGCAATTAATAAGAATTCAACTTGAAGCCATATGGAATATCTTCAATTTCCCGCTTAAAGCACTGAGATCTTTAGAGCCATAGCTTTACCTGTCTAAGATGTCTCGATCTTTCAGTCTAAAACTCATATCGTCTCTTTTGTTTTTCTTTCTCTGTTGATTGATCTTCTTCTATGTCTAAGGTGTCTCGATCTTTCAGTCTAAAACTCACATCCTCTTTGCCCCTAGTGTGGGGGCGATCCTTGGTTTAGGTTGGATCGAAAGAAAATCATCAGGCTCAAAGAGGACAGAAAATGATATTTTTCTTATTTTCTTTCTTTGTGAAAGGAGAATAAGGAATGACAAATTTCCTCCCATATACGAATATCTTCGAAGAAAAGTAGTCTTCAGGTGGTAGATGTTTTGGGTTATCACTTCATTCAAGGATCTTAGTCAACAATGCCTGAGAGGAAAATTTACTCAGATTTTGCATTTGGGATTTTCCCATGATTCCTGAACACTCATTAATAAGTTAGAAGAGAATCACATTTCAGAATTGATCTATGAATTTGATTCTTGGTCCCTCTTGCAGCTAATATTCTAGTACCTGATAGAAAATAATAGTGAAGATGTATATATATATGTATGGGAGAACAAAAACTAACCCATAACAAAGAATAAATGAAATATTAAAAGAATCAAAGAATGTAAAATGTTTTCCATTTGAGAAGAATTATGAAAGAAACAAGCATCAAAAACAAATAAACCGAAATAGTCTCCCTTATGAAGGACCCCCAATGCTCGCGGGCAAAAGTGATTGAGATGGTTCAGGGTATTATTTTGTAACGGTCCTAAAACTACCGATAGATATCCTGTGGTCAAATTGTCGATTTGATCAAGGAAAATCTAAGAGAATTTCAGCCACTCCAATTTCATCAACAATTCTTCATTTTTTTACCAGCACAAAGACATGCCCCATCTTTTTCATGTTCTGATGTTCTCATCGAATCTAGAATTAACACCATCCCGCCTATGAGTTTCCTTGTTTCCTCAATCAATTTCTAGCTTTTTTCATAGAATGTTCGGTCATTTGCATGTGGAAATTATCAACTTCTTCTGATTGACGTCTAGTTGAACTCTACTTTTTAAGATGTTGGCTAGATGTGTTGAAGCTTTTATCGGGCACGTCTATTCAAGGTTTCTTTGTTGTCAGCTGATAATTCTCAATTTAATTTCACCTTGCTCTTCTTTTTCTTTCTTTTCTTGACGTGTTTCAACACTTGATTTCCAGGCAATCCAATTGCATTGGCTCCAATCAGGTAACTACCTCTTGGGTTACAAATCTTAATGGACTAGCCTTCAGTGTCGACTTCCAAAATCCCCAGATTTAAAAAGTTTTGAACTTGTCATTTGAAAGTGTAACAATATTTAAAATCATGATCATGAACTCCATTATGATATTCAAAATGATTCTTGGTGATGTAACAACTTGAATGACGAGGCTTTAAAAGTTTCTCATGATGCAGTGGAGCTTCGAGCAATTTGAAGTATAGCTAACGATAGAAAACATGAGTAAAATCCAATTTGGTTTTTGATTTTCCACTGACATAAGCATTTTGAGCATCTGAATTTGGAGTATTCTTCAATGAAGGAAACTTTGAAGAGGTAGATGTCTAAACATTACTATGATTATGGTAAACCCTAAACTATAGCGAATTACCCACAAAAGCTTGCTGTAGATTCTGCCCTTTCTCTTATATCTCAATTATTCTAGAAAATGATGGTCTTTTGTAGAATTGTGGTTCTCCATTCATAAATGCTCAGTTCTAATGAGATCACTAACTTTTTCAAAACCATATCATGAAAGGACTTACAAAATTCGAGGCATAGTTATCAAAAGGTGATTTTGCTTGAGATAGGGCGACGAATCTAAATATGGCATTAAAATAAGACTAATCATTTTCCTTTTCTTACTAAACTCTGCGGCCTTTTTGTCTTGTGTTTCTATGCTCTTTGCTTCTTTTTTCCCTAATGCGTTCGATTCCATTGTGAGAAAATTCCGATCTTCAATTGAATCCCTGGCCTTCATCACTTCAAAGAAAGATTATGTCGTCCCTCAATTTTGCTAAAATCATCATGTCTTCTAACGTCACTGAACCAATGATCAATATGATTTTGGCAGAAACACCAAAATTTGGCATTTATTTATTCCTTTTATGCTTGCCTACTGGACTACCTTAATCTCAGCATTTTCAAAACTCATTAGTGCATTAAAGTTAGGCACTTCATTATTTCCTTCAGATCTACTGGATTTCTCACAGATGTCCTGACTTTATTGATCTGAACTTGTTCCTCTTTTCTCTTTTTGTCTTTTCTCCTTCTTTTTTGACTTTTTCTTTTTTTTGGTTTTTTGTCTTTTGTCTTTCTTTTTTGTTTTTTAGGAAGAATCATTTCAGATTGAACCCTCATGTGAGATGTGACACCTTCTTGCTCATCAATATCAGCACTTTCATCTGAATCATTCTTTTATCGGCTTCCTTAATTCCAAGTAAAGCGGTAACTGGAATTACCATCTCATTACTTGACTATTCAATCCTTTACCCAAGCGGTCCTCAACAACCTTCAGAGATTGAATGTCCCTAACAAACCTATTGCCCATGTTTCCCCAGGATATTGAGTTTCAACTTTTACAATGTTATTTGAAAAAATTGCAATTTTTTGACAAAAAAAATCAATGTTATTTGAAAAAAATGCAATGTAATATTTAAGCAATGCAATGCACGAATGCATGAATGCACGAGGTATTGATTTCAAGGACTAGTCATTAGAACAACTTTCATTAGCCAAAAGTTTGAATACAGAAAATAGACAATCAAATTGCAGAAGGCATCTAGCCCTAGATTGACCACCTCGTTCAGCCTCTAAGTCAGCGAATGTCCTAGATTGATGTCGACGTTGGGGTGTTGTTGTAGGTTCATGGCATAATTTGAAAAAATTCGTACATACTAGGCAATTTCCCGCACTTGGTTTCTGAAGTTGATCCTTTCATGCTTCTGCCCCTAGATAATCTGGGTAGCTGCCTAAAACTTGCATTTCAGTGCCTTGTCCACCATTTTTAGTGTCTCTTCGAACTTACAAGCTGGTCTTTCAGATGTTGTATGGCACTTTTCAATTTTGTCACCTTCTTTTTTAGCTCTTCACTTTCTCGTCAGAGATCAATTTTTTCTTCATTATAATACCCTTTCAAGAATTTTCTACATTTGTGAAACTTGAGATGACAAGCTTGCTCTTCCTCTAACTTTTGTTTGGTCCAGCTATTTGAATCATTATCTCTTGAATCTTCTCTCTCGCTTCCCTCACAACTTCTTGTAATCACTTGTACCCTAACACATAACTCCCCTGGATACTATTCCTCTTTTTGCATTAGATTTCCTCCAACTAGGTCTACATCGACGTATTATCTTCTCCTTGTTTATCAGACCCTTCAGCTAGTATGATTGTTGCCTACTTAACTGACCCTCAAATCGATACCTCTAAGTATCCAAATGATGCTAGATATATGAAAAGAAGACAACAAAAGAAAAACATAACAAAAAAATAGTGTCATTATGGTAAAATAATATTGTAAGCAAAAATTAAATTGATACAATAAAGCAAGTTATATTAAGAAAAGAGAATAACTAGAGAAACATATTTAAATTGGTAGCACCCTGTCCTAGGTCATTGTCTGGCTCTAGTAGGGTAGGCTTCTATATTACAGCATGTGGTTTTTGTTCTAGACTCTAGGTACTCGAACTTTTGTTACTGTTTACTGCGACAACAAGACATCGATTCGGGAGTATACGACCCCTTATAGAAGAGGCTTAACCTCATGGTGTATAAGGTTGGTATACCAGAAGAAAGACAAAATTCGTATCACGGAGCTAGATAACTCACATAGGATCATGTCCCGCTTCCACTTAAGGGTGAAAGCCCTGGTAGAAGGCTATGCATGAATGACAATTTATATCACACAAGAAAAAGCTACCTCAATTCTTTCTAAAAATCCATCCAATAATTATTGGAAAAATTAAATTCAAATTATCATTCTTTAATGCCAAAATGCCATGTAAAATTAATTAGGCCTGACTCTCAATTTCTTTCCCTAGTAGATTCGCTAAGCTGTCGTGACCATTTTTTAATTGGGTGTGAAATAACTAGACGATTATTCTTTAAAATTAGAGTTTTGCCTTTTAATTCATTTTATCTTGAAAAAATTAGGTTTTTCATGTTAAATTGGATTTTTCCTTTATTTAATCTTGAAAAACATCTTGGATTCGTCATCGGTCATTTCGAGGTAGACCAGACACATAAACAACCAGATATTCTTTTTTTAAAATTTGGGTTCAGAAATCGTTACGTGTGGGGAAGAATTAGCACCTCCACAAACGCATGTTATCGGTACCTTTTAATTTTACGTGGCATTTTGAGAATAATAATTCGAATTTAATTTAACGCTTAATTATTAACTAGATTTAAATTCCAAATGGAGATATCCTTTTATAAGGAAATATATTTTTAACCGAATATGAGATTAAAAGCGCCCTGTGATGAAGCACCCCTATTCATATTCAAAAAATATTTCCAACATAAAATGTTTTAATGCATGATTCATTATTGTCTTGTTTATTTTAAGTTCTAACTTAAAATGGCTCTAATTAATTAAGTTATTTTAGATTATGAATATTATTAAATTTAAAGGCCTTTATGAGACAGTATCAATTGCTTGAATACCATCCATCTCAGAACCCCTAAATTCCATATAATATTCACTAATTAAACTGGTCATTCTAATTGATTAAAGCGATAATCCTAATTGAAGCTCTATTAATTAACTAAGTTATTTATTTAATTTTGAGTTGTAATGTATGCTAAGTGTGCCTTTTTAAGGCCAATGTTAAGATAACATTCAATTGCAAGCAAGTGGAACACCATCCAAATTTGAACCCCAAAGTTTTCACTTAATATACATTAAATTGCTACAATGATCTTCCTAATTAATTAATTAAATCTTAATTAAGAACCTATGACTAAGGATCTAAACAATTATATCTAAGTGTATTATATGATCTAAAAAATATACTATATGCTTAATTTAAAACATGCATTCAGTCATATAATTTAATTACATTAAATTAAATAAATGTTGTAAAAAGACTAAATTAAAAGGGAACACAAACTGTAGAGTTCAATTTCATTCAATTAGGGACCAAACTGAATTACACTTCAAAGCTTTAAGGACCGAACAAACAAATAACCCATAGCTTTAAAAACACGTGGATCCAATCAGCCCGACCCGATAACAACTCGCGGGTTGAGTCAACCCAGCACCAAAACGGTGTCGTTTGACTCAGGTTATAAATAGCCCCAATTCGAGCTAACTCAATCATAACTTTTGATTGCTCTCTCTCTCTAACTCTCTCACTACCCAAAATTCTCTGAAAATAACACTTTAAAACCCAGAATTTTCACTTGTTTTGGATCAAAGTCCACCATTTTTGTTTGGTGTTCATCATCGTTCTTCATGAACATCAAAAGTTCTGGCGACTCTCCACCATGGCGTCTACCCACAGATCTTCAACCACCATCCTCTGGCCACCTCTATTCGTTTGTCGGTAGTCAAGGTTCGAACCTCGACCGCCCTAGGGAAAATTCCGATCGTCGTTCACCGGAATCTTATTTTCGTAAAAAAAATCCATTTTTTGAGCTCAAAATATCTAAAACTACCAGATCCGATAGGATCCCTACCTTCCCCGGTCTAGAACTACCTTTCCGACCTATTTTCAACTCTGACCGGTGACCTAAAGCCACTCTGACCACCAAACGAGATTCATTGCCACATTTCCTTTATTTTAAACTTGTTTATATTTTTCATATATATTAACTTTCGTTTATTTTTGCAAGAATTAACAGAGATGAAAGAAGTATACCTTCTTCAACGGCGAGGTTTCGGTGGCCGAATAATCTTCGGCGACCATTCAAGTCTTAGTATCCCTTCAGCTTACAAGTGGTTATTTAGATTTCATCGTCTTTCAAGTGTTGAGTGTGTTTTTCCGCGTCGTTTGGCCTTCGGTTACTCTTCCACTTTCGGTGGTTCGGCTATCGTGGGGGTAAGGTTCTCTCTCTTCATTATTATTTGATTATTATTATTATTATTATTAATGGTGGATAACGATTGCTAATTATCATTCTGATAACTCTCTCTATTTATAGTATGGTGGAGGGTGATGTAATGGATGATGTCACGCAAGTGACATCATCAAGTCAAATGGTTCTAAAGAAGCACAGATCCAAGTGAAACCCGTTTGGGCCAATGTCAGGCTGCCATGTGTTCATTTCTAAGCGGGAAAATTGAATTATCCCAATTATCTGTGTTTGTTGGGCTCTAGGATGATAAAATGGGTGGGAACATGTTGTAAATAACTGGTATGAGTTGTTTGGGATCAAAATTTTGGGTTTTAGTTGGGCTTCGGGTATTTTTCATGTAAATGGACCCTTTTATATATGTAATGGACTTATATTGTATAAAAGAACTTAATTTTTGGATATAGACTATTTATTATTTATTTATTAGATTTTATTGTTTAGAGAAATTATAGTATATATGGGTATACCTAGGTAAAATTTGGGTATTACACTGTGTTGTTAACGTGCCTTATTAATTTTATATGTATTTTTAATGTTTTTTGTTGTTGGTTTTTACCTTTCATCATCGAGATTTGGTGATGTTTGTATCTATTTTGTTTCGAGCCTTTGAGTTAGGATTTTTAAATTTTCTTTTTATGGTTATGTGTATGATCTAGAGACGTAAGTTTTCGTGTTTTTAGGAATATGCTTGGATCAAGTTTGTTTAAGTTCATCATCTTGTGTTGGACAATAGGTGTTATTAATCCAAGAAAATAATAAATAGTAAAATAAAATACTGAATTTATTATTTTAACAAACATAATAAGATAAATAAAAATAAAGTTGAAGAACAAACAAACGAATAAACCATGTATTCAGATCATCTCTTATGCTACGGCTATACTTGAATCCATTTGTATGGCTTCTTCCATGTGATCCACGTAATACCAACACACAACTTCTCTCACATTCCCTTTACTGCAAGTAATAAAAAATTACCTAGGAAATTAAGATAAAATAATAGAATCGAATAACCCAAAATTAGATATTGAGGCCTGCACGAAACGCAGTTTCCTTAAGATATATTTGACCACTCTTTGGTGCTAGAGTTCGTCAGTCGTCGGTCTCCCAGGATACAACAGCGGATGATTATCTTCAGCAGCGTCACTAAGAAATCACGAACATACTCAAGCCTTCGACTATCACTAGAAAACGAAAATATGCAAGTTTGGAGAAAAGAAAAGGTTTTTAATTCTATGTTTAAAACTGAAAAATACTCATGTATTTATAGGAGAAAATTAGGTTAAACATAAGAAACATTATTCCGATATTACCCCTAATCGAATGTTTGAGTGGGCTGCAAGTATAATTCGAATTTAAATTCGAATATATCCCTTAATTTTTGGGATTTTCTGCTATTGAAAAGGAAAAAATTAATTCGAACGTGGTAAAATATCTGCATGTCCATGTAGGGCTCGACCGGTTCGGACATTCGCGTCGCCCACGTCGTGCGGGTGCGCCCCAACCCAAATAGGATTGGATTCGCACCCCCTCTGCGCGCGAGCCACAGGTTCAACTCAAGTCAATCAATGACCACAAGTAGGGTAAGTGTATATAAATACTTCCCAATCCATTTATCCCATCCATGTGGGATATGGGGGATCTATTTCCTTTTCTAATTCCCAACCTCCATACTTTGTCTATCAATTTCTCATTCATTACTCAACCTTTTTGAGCATATGAGATACCGTTGTAAAGGTCGCACGGAGTAGAATAAGATCCAATCAAATCCTTATTCGAATCCCCACCTTTACTCATTCAAAATATGGCTCAAAGTTACCATGTTCTCACGTTTTTCTAACAATCCCCCACATGAATGAAACTGATGCATTTTATCAAAACCATTTTTACTCGATGTGGTGATAGTTTCTACGATTGATAGTTGCACAGGACAGGTAGGTGTCCACCCTTGAACCTTCCCTTGTGAAAGTATATTTACTTTACTGGCTGCCCAGTAGACGCGATGTCCTTGAACTGTTATGCATTTTGTGTAAACGATGATATACTCCACACAACTACCTTTTTGGCACGAGTTTAGTTCTCATGGTTATGTTCAATGGTCGTGGACATCACCTGGTTCTGCGAGAGTTTGAGAGAACTAAGCCCTAGTAGTCTCTTTGAAGTGGCCCCACTTCACTCTTACATAGGTGACTTATGTTGCTCGGCTTCACCGACGTACACAATGGTCATTAAAAGTATTGCTTAGCTTGTTATGTTTTTAGTCACTGTTTACATCATAGGAATGGGCTTGGGAGAGTAACCCCCCACAGTGACGACACAAGGTCTATGTGATTAGGTTGTCCCTTTGAACCTAGATCTTGGGATCTCCAGTCAACTAGGTAGGGTTTTCCTTCTCATAGCACCTTCAATTTCCATGGGCTTTAGTCCCATTCCTTTTGATGTTTTCTCAACTTGATCTCAGTTTAACCCTTTGGTTAGCGGATTCGCAACGTTATCCTTTGATTTTACATAATCAACATAGATAACCCCATTTGAGATCAATTATCTAATTGAGTTCTGGCTATACCAGAATCATCCTTGTCAAATTCCTTAAGAATTTGTCCACATAGTGTGACTGGGTCAATATGAGACCTTCAGATAACCGTTTGATTTGGATGCCCAAAATCAATTATTTCACTCTCATATTTTTCATATCAAATCTTGAATTTAACATGTCATTGGTACGTTTACCATTTCATTATTACCTATAACAATGAGCGTGTCGTGCACACATTTGTCACACTATGTCAATATTTTTCATTTCAACCTTTTGTTGAACGCATGAACTATTTTCCATTGATAGTCTCCAAGGTTCGTTCCATTGAACTTGGACCAACTTCCCTAAATATTCAGGAAATATATTTCAAAGAATGAGACATTCTTTGCTTTCATTATCACATTCTTGAGAATCTATTTGATATCAATGAAAATATAGTCCATTTATTTCCATTTACCTTGGTAATGGTAATATTACCTTTGCAAGACACCCACCATATTTTTATGTAGTTGTAGAAAGGTTTAGTTTCATTCCACAACTCATATGGTGTCTGATTAGTTGATAGAACAACTTCCCTCACATGTTAGGCACATTTTGAAGTTTCAATTCTTATTTTCAAAATTATTGTACTTTTGATGTTGTGACGTTATTCACATAGATTTTTTCCCCAAATTAATAAATTTATTAATTTTGGGTTTTAACATCTTACTCATAGAGAACAATTTCTCTATAGTATCTTTACTCTTAAGCAAAAATTAGTTTGTTTTATCATGAAGGGAACAAATTCCCTTCAAACAATTGTTCGCCATGACATTTGAAGGTGGTAGCAATATTTACCTTATCCTCTCTAATCATAGGAGGATCATCCTTCAGATATTTGACCAAGTTTATCATGATCAAATATGAAACATCATTTGTTGCCATGTTTGAAATTCTTTCCAATAAATTTCACTGATTGTGTCACATAGTCACAATCCAGAAACAAAATATCATGAATTTGTTAACCACCAGAACCAGAAACATAATTTCTAACTTTTGTTAGTCGACGGAGATTTAGTAAACTAAACTTCAAAACAAAATTTCATACGGTCTTAATAGAAATAACAATAATAAACAGTGCACCAAGTAGGTAACTTATGAAAGAGAGCTGGTGCACAAGGCACGCTTAAGTACCAGGTCTCTCAAAGAACCAATCCTAGACATGCACTTTCAAATTGTCTTTCAATCATTCGTTTATGGATTTTATTCTTGAAACCATTCCAAGCATGAGTAATCAATTAAAATCACTACATTTGATTCACAACAATTTGGAATCTTCCATTTATGGTCCAACGACCCTCACAATTCTTTAGCCATTTTTAAACATTGTCCACTTCATTGCATGCATCAGAATAGGCTTTAAGAATTTGGTAACCAATGTTACTTCCAGAAATATATTCACTGATTTATTTCCAAAATAATAAATTTAAGTTATTTCACCAATTTATTTCAAGATTGAATCATTCTAGATTCCCACGAAATTAAATCCAACGATTTGTTTCTCTTACAAAATTAGAATAACACAAGATTCATATGGAAATAAATTTAATGATTTATTTCTCGCAATGTTGGAATCATACAAGATTCTCCTGAAAATAAATCCAATAATTTATCTCCTTTTTCCAAAATTAGAATCAACGCAAGATTCTAGTGAAGAAATAAATTTAGTAATTTATTTCCATCATATCTTTTGTTAAACTTTGGATTTAGAGCACTAAAACCCCAAATAGAGATATCACGATCAACTTGATCAAGATCTTTGTTTCCAAAACAAATCACGAAATTTTCTCATGGTTATCTTACACTTTCCATGGAGAATTATTGGTTGAAATAATAATCCAAAGTGTTTTCAAACACAAATAATAATTATCTCAATAATTATTGTTTCACAAGAAGAGGATATTCCTTTTCCATGCCATATTGGCTCGTTAGCTTCCACCAATAGATAACCTTGCCGTAAACCTTTTACCCACATGATAAAGATTCTACAATACATGCATGTAACATACTCTAACCACCCTAGTAGGATTAGGTAAGTTACTACAATTACAATCAATGATTCATTCAATTTAAGGTAGTAAGTTCAATTCGTTTTAAGTCTTTCTTGCTCATTAAGCAAGTGTTCGAATATGAGAGAACCTAATAAACTAAACAATGCATGATGCTCCTATTAGATATATTAGGACCCATAATGCAATATGTTATCATAATCAAGACCATTTAAGACTTACTTGATCTCCAAGCATCCATTCGAACTAAGTGAGAAGCCTAATAGATAATTTCCATTCAATGTAGCTATTAAGCATAACATTAGGTGATTTACATGATTTACTTAAGTGACCTTAATCAAACATATAGGCTTACAATGTTCTATACATCATTCGGCTAACACCATAAGTTATCAAGGTGGTTCAAGTTTAAACATGTGGGTTACTTCATTCCTTTATTGTTAACTAGCCAATTTCAATAGATCTATTCATTCATTACTTATATAATCTAGCCATGGGAATCTATCATTAGACTAACAAGCATATAAGTTCAATTTAGTGCATACATGCTTATATATACATACCAACTCCATATAGATCATAGATGGAATTAATTCATACAAACCATAACTAAGTGACTATGAATATACATTCCTTAGGTGCCACCATCCTAGGACAACTATAACAAGATGGAAACATACTCTTTTAAGCAAAATGTAACTTGTTCGAGCTTAGACTTCGGTATAGAATCCAATATCAACCTGTATAGTAGAAATGAGACTTGAATAAGCAAAGCTTAGTGAGTGAGTTAAAGTTACAAGGCAATCAATACAAAAAGTCTCAACTACGAACCGTCAAATAGATAGTATGGTTCCCTCATCAATAAGGAACCATTCGAACAAGGCATACAATACTAGGTGCATTGCTTAATTTTCAATCCAATGTCAATACAAGGCTTGAAGTTTAGACATGCTTAATCATCCAATTCGAGTACTTTAGGCATAATATATCCTTTGAATACAAACAATGTCTCAATACACAAGCAATCTCATAAGCAATGTTCAATAGTTCATGGTATTTGATGTTTTCTTTACAATCAAGCAATCTCATAAGCAATGTTCAATCAATGTTTCAATATCAATAGCTCATGGAATTCAATTTTCCTTTACTATCAATCAATGCAATTCAATGTAGCAATAGGTTCAATGTACATGAGTTATTAGTTCATTTTAGGTATAGCCTTGAGAATCGATTACTCAGTCTAGATACTCGAGTCTCCAACCAAACTGTCGCCAATAACAATAGTCAATATGGTATCAAGTACCTGGTTTAATCCCTCCTACTGCCACCAATGACCAATAACAATACTTCCCTCCTACTGTCGCTAATTAGCGACCAATGTCTCAGACCGTAGTCCACCCCGATAATGAGCTCTATAGACTCTATGGCATGCCAACTATATCTAAGACCGACTCGAGACCAAGGCTTACAATAGTTATCACTTTCAATCAATTAGAAGCATGATTCAATTCAATGTGCACATTTGTGCCAATATTCCCTTTCAATCGAATATGGCTCAATCCAATACCAATATCAATGTTTCAATAGCCAATAAAGGAGTATCAATCAATATGTCATTCAACAATGAATTGAGTTACTTCTATCTATAACATCATGCTTCATTTCAATATAGTTCAAATAGGCAATAAGCATATCATTATAATCAATGGCAATTCAAGTATGTTTCACAATCAAGTAACCACTCAAAAGAGTACTTACCTTGCTAATGCTCCATATCAAGCTCATTATATAAATTATACTTAAGAATCAATAAGAATTACAAATCAAAAATAGACTTGGAGAGGTTACCACCCTCTCCAAACTTTAAACTACACTCACAGGAATTTTCTGAGCTATTCTCGATCCCGGATTGTAATCCATTTTCCCTCTACTAGCTGGCTGATCTAAGTGAGCCCCTTTTTTCTCAATTTCCACTTGCTCTATCATTCATACAATACATAGTGTATTAGATACAATCCAGCAACCAATTGAGTCATTATGTGACTCCATACTCAAGCATACAACTCAATATAAACATCTAGATTGTTGTTGTTTGGCAGCATGTGCACTGCTTACTTAAATGTTCATATCTTTTATTTTGTATGTCAGAATTTTGAACTGTTTACACCGTTAGAAAGCTAACTTAATTGTCCTTCTAACCATATAAGCCTTATATTTTAATCCTTTGCTAATTAATACAGTTTTTAGCTTAAAGACAGAGCAATTTACAACACTGGACAGTTTGCATTGTCCCTAGTGTTTCTTTTCTACAATCCAGAATTCAGTTCTGTTTTCTCCTAATGAATTTAGACATGTTAAGGCACTGTCCATAAAAATTTTAGCCTCAAATTCCATTTATACAATTTATGGTGATTTTTCAAAGTTACTGCCCAAAATAGAGTTTTCTGGGCAAATTACACTAGGTTAAGCTTCTAGCTTCATAATTCATCTAAACAAGATTCTAACATGTTTGTTCAGCATATATACTCATTCATACATGTCTAGGTCAGTCCAATTATGTGTCCAACCTATAAAAACAGGGCAATTGAGCAACATTTTCAATTTGATTCATTAGGACATCAATTCACTAGAATTTCCAGCATCTACAATTTCAATTCACATATCAATCATCCATTCTAATCATCATCCAAATTTTCTAGCATCTGGCATAGCATTTCACCATCAATTTGGCTATTGACAACATCAATTTCTCCTACTCATTCGAATGGCATATCAATCTCATGGATTAATCAATCAATTGAACTTCTTAACTAGCTCATAGCATCAATTCACTATCTATTCATCAAATTCATGTAATTCAAGCAAGAACCCTAAATCTACATACATCATTTGAATCTATATCACATTAAGGAAGAGATTTTACCTTCCTATCTAGATTATATGAATGCTAGCAACTCCAATTTCACCAAATTCAAGCTTGAATCTATGATTATAGAGCTTTCTCACTCAATCCTCTTTTCTCTCTTCTTTTTTCATTCATTCAGCTATGGGGAGAAAGATGACAATGGTTCATCAATTAATTCCTCCCTTAAATGACTAATTTATCCTTAATTATCCACTAATTAATGACATTTGTAGGGGCATTCTAGGAATGTATGAATTTTGCATGCATTCCTTCAATTTGTTGTTTGTTTTGGTTTGGTCACTTATACATTGGGTTACTACTTTTTCATTTATAACATTCTAGTCCTTATTAACTAGATCTAGCACCTTACTTTCAATCAATTAGAGATTAAATGAAGGCATTGTAGTAACTTCTTTTATACTAGTTTTGAGGATATTACAATGCAAACATGTATTTTATATATGATTTTAATCCTTGCTAAAAGCGAGAGTATTAAATCAAACGTGTATCCTCATGATACATACCAATAAATCGGAAATTATTTCGTTTATTTCCAATTTTGGGTTTTTACAAAATCTGTAACCTCAAATACTCCCAACGATAATTTCTGTAACACAGATTTGTCCCGTTTATTTCTGAGATCTAAGTAAACCCATTAAAACGGCAGGATAATTCCTAAAACAAATTTGTTTAATCTTCTCACAATTGTACTTATTTCGAATCGCCTTGGAGTAAATTATGTTCGTCTCTAATTAAACCTTCGATTATGTCTTAAGATTGTTGGACAATAGGTGTTATTAATCCAAGAAAATAATAAATAGTAAAATAAAATACTAAATTTATTATTTTAACAAACATAATAAGATAAATACAAATAAAGTTGAAAAACAAACAAACGAATAAACCATGTATTTGGATCATCTCTTCTGCTACGGCTATACTTGATCCATTTGTATGACTTCTTCATGTGATCCACGTAATACCAACACGCAACTTCTCTCATGTTCCTTTTACTACAAGTAATAACAAATTACCAAGGAAATTAAGATAAAATAATAGAATCGAATAGAAGAACCGAATAACCCAAAATTAGATTCTGAGGCCTACACGAAACGCAGTTTTCTTAAGATGGATTCTACCGCTCTTCGGTGCTAGAGTTCGCCAGTCGTCGGTCTCCCAGGATACAACAACGAATGATTATCTTCAGCAGCATCACTGAGAAATCACGAACGTACTCGAGCCTTCGACTATCACCAGAAAACGAAAATATGCAAGTTTGGAGAAAAAAAGGTTTTTAATTCTATGTTTAAAACTGAAAAATACTCATGTATTTTTAAGAGAAAATTAGGTTAAACATAACATTATTCCGATATTGCCCCTAATCAGATATTTGAGTGGGCTGCAAGTATAATTCGAATTTAAATCTGAATATATCCCTTAATTTTCGGGATTTTCTGCTATTCAAAAGAAAAAAATTGATTTGAACGTGGTAAAATTATCCGCAGGTCCACATAGGGCCCAACAGGTCCAAAAACATTTGCGTCGCCCACATGGTGCGGGTGTGCCCCCACCTAAATGGATATGGATTCGCACTCCACTGCGCGCGAGGCACAAGTTCAACTTAAGTCATTTAATGACCACAAGTAGGTAAGTGTATATAAACACTTCCCAATCCATTTATCCCATCCATGTGGGATATGGGGGTTCCATTTCCTTTTCTAATTCCCAACCTCCATACTTTGTCCATCAATTTCTCATTCATTACTCAACCATTTTGAGCATTTCGGATACCATTGTAAAGGGCTCACGGAGTAGAATAAGATCCAATCAAATCCTTATTTGAATCCCCACCTTTACTCATTCGAAATATGGCTCAAAGTTACCATGTTCTCATGTGTTTTCTAACATCTTGTTCCATAAGTGGCAGTTGGACAAGTAGCTGCTGTAAAATGTCCAAAAGAGTGAGGAGCCGGTTTTGTGTTGCATTTGAGGAGTTGGTTTTTGACAGGTTCGTGTTTATCTATAGGTTTGCAAGGGGGAATTTCTTTCATGAATTGGTTAAGTGGAAAATGGAGTTGGTTTAGTGTTGTCATAGTGGTAGAAGGATTTGCGTCATGTACTTGAGAGTTAAGCAAAAATGTGGTGTTTGTGTTGCTCGTTGGTCCAAGGTGTTTTCAGTGAGGTGTGGGGTATAGGAGAGTTTCTATGGAATTATTATCTTTAATAGGATTGTAATGTCATGGTTCTTCATTCACAAGGATTTTTTGTTTACACTCAACTGCGATCTTTGGTGGTTATATGCTCTATTGGTTGTTTTGTTGGATATCTTAGAGGAGTGATGGGGTTATCCTTGAAGTTGTGTTATCCAAAGGCTTATTTGTACTTCAGAATGGACTCCCTCGACAACAGGTGTGCTCAATTCAGTATGGAAGAAGTAGCTAAGGAGGGTAGTGTAGCATGTGGTGGTGTTCGTCTCACTATTTCAGCTTTGCTAACTGCGTGGGACGTTTTTTTAGAGGCAAGGTGGGTGGGCAAGGCGACTTTGTTAGTGGAATTAGATTCAAGAATGGTCTTAAAGTGGATTGCTTAATCTTTATATCGCTCTTGGAACTGGTGGTTTGCTTTTTCTGGAATTAGATGGTTTGTCAAAACATGTCGGTTAGGTCCAATTTACTCTTGTCTTGATCCCTTGCATTGTGTTGGTTTTTTTGGCTGACAAAAGCTTGGCGGTTATAGATCGAACGTTTATTTGTTGTTGTTTATGTGTTGTTTGATCCAAGTGGCATGCTATGATGCTTTGTTTATTGGTTTTTGAGGATTGGCAGATTGGTGTTTGTATTGCGTTTTGTTTGCTTTGTTGTTGTCAAATGCTATGAGGTGGTGTGTTGTTGTTTTTTTTTTTTACTTGGTTGTATGTACTCTTTTCCTCCATTTAGGATTAAGAAGGTTTTTAATGAGGCATACAATCCAGGTTTATTATTCTTAATAAAATTAACTTCCCAAGCAAAAAAAAAAACTCTATTTTGGATTTTCCCTCTTTTAATAAAACTAACGTACTAATATTAAAAAAAACTTGTTAGGAATTTGGTATGTGGCAAAATAACCAAAGCGATAATAACATAGACTAATACATGCACATGAGACAAGATTTAACGAGGTTCAGCGTAGCCTACCTCCACGGACGAGAGAAACGAACAATCCACTATCAATGTAGATAACACGAAGAGTACAAATACATGATAACCCATGTAATTCCAAAACTCGGTGTACAAATCCCACGACTCAGTGGAACTAAAACACTCTTCCCAACATCCCTACAATACTCATCTCTACAACGTAGGCACAATAGTTGTAGAAAACCTAAAAAGTAGTTACATCTCTCTAGAGTAATTCTCTCTCTATCTCATTCTCTCATAATTCAAAAGGTTAAACTTAGTCTATATTTATAGACCCAAATACTTGGTCACCGAGAAACCTTATTCAATAAGATCCCATACTTAAAATAGATATTTACTCATTAAAGTAAATCATAATTACCAAGTAATCTTCAACCACTAGAATTACAATAAAACTCAACTTAATTACCAATTAGAATTTGAGTTAAAATATAACAATAATTTTGACAACAATGTCGAACACTAACCTCTTAAATCAAACTTTCAAAAGTCCTTTTAGAAACAATGTCAATCTGACCCTTAGCCAAAACTATTTAACATTTGTTTCCTTTAAAACTTAATTTTGGAGTCATGAAAAAAAATAAAAGGGAAGATTCAAAACATAAAAATTTATTGGATAAATTACTATTTTCTTCCCATTTTTATTTTGACCACTAAAATTTAATAAATTCAAATTAATCATTCAACTTTTGAATCAAGTTTTGGTCATTCGAACTGCCATCTTTAGTTATATTGTCCGAAAAATTGTAGGCTTAGGAAGTTCGAGGGATCATATTTTTCATTTTGTTCCTAGATATTTTAATGTGGAGGCTGACAGATTAGCCAAATTAGGCATTGGGTGAATTTTGCTAGCTAGGAGAGACCTATGGATAGTTTTGCTGGACTGGTTTGCTTTAGTCGTATATCTTTACGTTATTAATAAAATTTTAGTGGAACTCATTTTTCTTTTCGCTGTCCGACGACGTATGATTTTATACGTTAAAAGATATAAAGGAGATTTTTAACGAGACTTACAATTTTTATAAAACAATAATTAAAGACACAATAACATAGCAAACAACACAAAGACGACGCTGTTTTAAAAAAGTCAAATTAATACAAAAAACGACATCATTTTAAATTTATATAAGATTCATTTCTCTCTTCTTTTCTTTTCTTTTCTTTTTTTTTCTTCTTCTCATTTTCTCTCAAGTTGTCCAATTTACGACCAACACTCATCGCGATTGGTTTACCATACTGATCGCCGTCGGTCATCGTCGATAGCTGCTGATAAATCCCAAAATTTTTTATCAAGCTTTATTTGACCTCCTAAATACAAATTTAAAAATCGTTTAACGAGAAAACACCACAAACCCCATAACTCTAGCATTGAACACTTCGATTTTTTATTCTTCATTCTTCGTCATCTGCCATTAGATGATGTCTAAATGGAGATATATTTCTCCCTGCCCTAAGATGAATATCTCCACCTTAAGATCTTCAAATGTACATTACCAAAAGTAACCCCATTGACCTTTCCTCCTTCCTTCCCTTCCTCTTCGTTATTTTTGTTCTTTTCCATTGTCCATTTTGGTTTTTGGTTTTATTATTATTTTTGTTCGGAAAATATGAATTTGTTAATAATCAAGCTAGAAATAATAAGAATCAGTTTGAACCCTTCCCCACAAATAATAACACATGGACACCTATACAACCACTACGCCTATGTAGCTTACAAGTGCAACCAAGCTACAACTAGCTTACAAAATCTGAAAATAAACATAAGACAACAGAAAGCAAACATCGTCAAACAAGTGAGAACTGCCACCTTGCTACAATTGCTGCCTACACAAATCTGACTTAGCACTAATTTTCTGAAGATTCTGTTCGGTCCCACCTATTGTATATGTTCAGAACTTCTAAACTACCCTGAAATCTCTATTCCAAAAGCTCAGAGCAGTGAACACATGAATTTTGTCTGAAGACACGGATGATAGCCGTTGTAAAGGGAGAAATTAAGGGAATATTCCATTTTAGGGAAATAATTAGAAAATTATTTCATTAATGGTCACGTAGAAAAATATCCCATTTTCGTCCACGTAAGACGAACTTACGTTTAGCCAAAAGCAAATTTTAAACTCGCGATTAGCTAAAAGCGAGTTCTGTGTAAAAAAACTTGGTAAATTATTATTTGTATTTCTTACCTACTCACTCAGCACATAACTCGCACTTAGCTAAGAGCGAATTTGAAACTCGCGTTTAGCCAAAAACGAGTTTGCCATACGTGGACCGAAAGAAAGCATTTTTTTACATAACCATTAATAGGGCTAGTTTTACAATTATTTTTCTAAAAGAGAATATTCTTTAATTTTACCGTCGTAAATGGGTTGGAAAAAGTTAAGGAAAAAATCAAGGAAAAAATGATTGAATAATACGTGACTTCCGCATAAAGCAAATAATAGTTTATGTTAGCAAAAAACAGGCTATGTCACCTTACTGTTTAACACTTGGGTGACTAAAACAAAAGCAATGTCAACATTCAGTGATAACATTAAATTTTTTAATATTAATGATTAAAATAAGAATGGGAAGAAAGTTGAGTGATGAATTAGAGAATTTACCCAAATTTGTTAGCGTAAACTTAGGTATGAAGTATCACCGATTGTCACCAGTGCCGAATATTCTCCGACTTTACTGGCTCTAACTCATATGATGTTTCTTATTCAATGTTTATATCTATTATATTCGAAAATCTGATTAGTTTCTTGCATATTTTATTTTCTTTTGAGATATATGTTCTTTCCGGTAAAGAATCAAAGTTATTTGTCGTTCAAATATCTCTTGTCAAATGAAAATAATAAAGTCTAAAAATAAAAAATATCTGACAAAAAACATATTTTCAATTTATTAATATTTAAATTGCTATTTTGAATCAAAACTAAAAAAAATAATAAAAATTCGGTTAATTCGAAAACCACAGGATTAACCGAATTTAGTTCGATTTGATTAATGATTTTTGAGAAAAAATTAATTCAGTTAACGGTTAAGAATTTTAAGAGTCAAATTAATTCAGTTTTGAGTAGTTCCGTTCGATTATCAACCGAACTGATCATTTGAACACTCCTAAATAAAGAAATATTATTTTTAATATATTAGAGTTCAAACAGTTTTATCTATAAAGTTTATATATTTTTATTAAAGGTTAAAATTGAATAAGTATTATCAGACGACATTAAGAATGCTAAAAATATATACAATTTAAAATACGAGTTTGAAAACAGCTGTGTTGGCCATCCGTAGGTAGATAGGATGTTTGTCTTTTAGACTCAATACTGATTGTAAACGCATGTTTTAGAGTGTGTTTGACAATGTTTTTAGGTGTCAAAAGCTGATGGAAATCGTCTGCTCTGATTATGTGCTTTTGGTGTCCCGATTTGAAAAAATGAGTTTAAGGTTTAAAGTAAAGATTTATGGTTAGGGTTTAAGGAATTAGGGGTAGGGTATATTTTTAGGGTATAGAATTTAAGATATAGAATTTAGGGTTTAAAATTTAATTTTTTAATGTGTGACATAGAAAGAGACATAATTAAGGGCAGAGGATTCTTGTTGGTGAAAAGTATTTATCCATTTTATAAGTAATGTTAAACGCTCTAAAGTTAAGTCTAAAATTATGGTTGGAAATTGTTTATTGACCAACCACAAAAGTTAAAATTAAAATAAAGTTATTTTTTTATTTTATACGGTTAATCTCAACAATACATTAACTCGATTTGGTATATATATATATATGTATATATATATCAATTCCATGTTGATCAAATAGTGGAGATTACAAATCAGATTAAGATAATGTTAAAACTTTGACTTAA
This sequence comes from Hibiscus mutabilis, assembly GCA_019671005.1. NCBI lineage: Eukaryota > Viridiplantae > Streptophyta > Magnoliopsida > Malvales > Malvaceae > Hibiscus > Hibiscus mutabilis. The sequence goes on along the minus strand of CM033721.1, from coordinate 68,630,030 downwards.
GTTTTGTCAATTTCGAGGGGACTTTGAGGGGAAGATAAGGGAACGTTTTGGTATCAATTACATTGCAAACGATGGGCAGCGATTGTTGAATGACAATGGAAAAGGATGCCGACCATGGAAAAGAAGATTAAAAGTTTATGTCAATTTCATAAATAAAAGGTCCCAAAACGCAATCTTATGGTGCTGCCAGACTTAACGGTCGACATACCAAAAGGAGCAAAATTCGGAAATTGAGTGATAAATTGAAAATTTTAAAAGTTAAGTGAACAAAACAAAAATATGAGAAAAGTTGAGAGACCAAAAACATACACCCAAGTCTAATCTGCAGCTGCAAGAGCCATCCTCCGCGAAAACTGTAAAATTTTGATTCCAGTCCCTTTAAAAATTGAAGTTTAAGTTAATCCAATGGTAAAATTTCATTTTGGACGCACAGCTACATCATAAAGCTTTTTCGCCATTTTCTTATTTGCTATTTACAAAAGCGAAAAAAATGATTCCAAAGAACACTGAATCATAGATGATAATCGTTTGGCATATATACAAAGACGAACTGACTCCAGAAATGAGTGGATAAAATTAAATTTATTACTTATCATTAAGTATAAAACATAAATACTATTAAAAAACCATAAATACTACTGGGGACAGGGTTATATATGCTAAATTTTTTATTCTTTATGAGATAATACATGTAAACGGTAAGACATGTAATTTATGGTACTAACTATAATACACTGTAGCTTTTCCATTCATATGCCCTGCCTTTAAACCTTAAGCTTATACATGATTACACCCGACGCCAGCAGAAGATTTTCTCATTTTTGATACTGCTATTTGTGGAAGGCTTTAAGCGCTGCCCCGACGTGTGGAGATGCCTTCTTTCAGTCTGATCACTAATTTTCGAAGATACTTGATCAATCTGATTATCAGTCGAATCGTGTGTCCAAGGAGGAGTATGAGCATTAAGCCGATCCAAACCAACGTAGCAGTAACTAATATCTTGATTAGTGAAGAGTTTGAATGCTCGGGTGTTAAAGCTGCGATACATGCTAGATATGCTAATGCATTGCACTAACGGCAACCCACATGATGACCATCAAAACCCACATAAAGAACCAGCGTCGCAGTGGCAATCCACTTATAAGCAACAGGATGATACTGAGAGACGCCAGAAAACCCGTTGTATTAAATATGAGGAACCTGGTATATACGATTGGCTTATTATCTGCCAACACAGAAAACCCTACCGTATGGTTTGACACCCCACTTTGGTCATTCTCTTGCCAAACGCCACTAGGAGGATTGACGCCCGCTTGCATGCCATGGCAGCCAGCAAAGAAGCCACTAGCATCAGGGTGTTGCGTTGTCTTTCTACCCAATCAGCTTTCGTGTTACTATTAACTAACTCTTGCCATCTTTTCTTTTCTTGTTACCATTAGCAGTTGGCTGATCCCATGTGGACAACAAGATTTTGGTCCTTATTACCTTTAGCTGAAGATTTGACAAAGGCTTGTCTTTTGCACGTGTGGCTTCCATCCTTTGAAGTGACTCCACAATCTCCTTCTCCTTCACATCTATTTGGTTTTGTGGTAAAAGATCAAGTGCTGTGAATCCATCTTCATTCTCACAATCCACGTCTATTGTTGTGCTGGAAATTAGAAAGTTTATGGTCTGCATTGCATACAACTTGTTATCACTAATATTTCCATTAATACATTATTTTGGAGATTCATTTAAAATAGAAAGAAACATGGGCATACATCTGTTTGTTTAGCAGCTATTGCCAGATGCAAGATAGTGTTACCGTCGTGGTTCTGACAATTCACAAACTCATTATCCGAAACTCTTTCCACCAACAACTTCTTCGCCTCCAACTGGTTGCACCTCACACATGCATGTAAAATGGTCTCGCCTTGCTCCATTAGCACTCGAGCTGCCCAGAGTCTGGCATCAACCAACTCTCTCAACAAACCAAGGTGACCTTTCATGGCTGCAATATGAAGAGGGTTCCTGCCATCAATATCACACACAACACACATGTCAGGGTTAACTTGCAGTAAGCTTTTGGCAACTTGCAGGTACCCTTTTGCTGAAGCTAAGTGAAGCGGTGATGAGTTGCGGGGATCGACTTCTTTGGCCAGCTCAGGCTTACGAACAACAACTTCATCGACGAATTCAAGATGGCCAAGCATGGAAGCAGCGTGCAAAGGAGTTTCAGGGTAACGACCCGTGATGTATCTGTCGAGAAGCAGTGCATCCTCTCGAAGCAAACCTAGCAATAAAATCTTATTGCCTTGTACAGCTGCATCGTAGAGCTGTGCCTTCCTCTCCATTTTCTAATTTTCTAATCACAAAAACGAAATGACATGATTCCTAGTAGTGTCTATATATAGAGAGATTCGGTTCTAATAAATAGTGTGAAAATAATTTTTAAAAAATAATTTATGTTTATTTGTATATAAATTTAGGGGGAAAAACTTTAATACACATGCAATGTAAAATAAAGTTTAAACAAGTCTAGCCAACATGTGTTGGACGCATTGGTAAAGCATATTGTACTCCTAAGGAGAGGATGCAAGTTCGGACTTTGGAGACAACATTATTGGGAGGGTAGTCTCGCACCCCGAACTTGGACTATATGACGGACATGTATATTACCAAAACAAGTTTAAACAAGTCTTTTGGTTTTGAGGGTTAGAGATTTTATTTAGGATTTAAAGTTAAGAATTTTCGGTTTCAAGGTTTTAGAATTTAGTGTATAGAGTTTAAAAGGTAAAATTTTTAAGGAGTCTCATCTCATTAATAAATAAATATGAAACTTTCAAAATGATAGACAATGCTGTTTTTAGTAAGTGAAATAATATAATTATTTTTGTTGGTGTATTTATTTATGAGTTGTATTTTGATACACAATATGTGTGAAAATTCACAATTCTTTCCTATCCAAAAAAAATTCACAATTCTTTCAATTTAAATTAAACAATCTAAATTTCTGAATATTCCAAATTCTAAACCTTAAGTTTTAACTTTAAACTCTTAAATTCTAAAGCCTAAAATCTAACACTTTCAATCCTAAAGCCTAAACTTAATATCTAAACCTTAAATTTGACAGACTTGTGTATCAAAATATTTCTTTATTTATAAGAAATATAGAGTTTAAATTTGACATGTTTAAATTTTAACTTACACAAGCCTGTTAATTTAAGAGTTTAAGTTTTAGGGTTTAAAATATAGAGTTTATGTTTATAATCTTATGTTTAGAATTTTAAAATTATAGTTTAGGATTAGAAATTTAGATTTTAAATTTTATAGTTTAAATATAAAGGGTTGTGTAATTTTTTTTAAAAAAACCCAACCAAAATACTAGAACAAAAGATAGATACGAACAACATCATCAATCTGCAATGAAAGATAAAAAAACATCAACACCAACATAAAAATGCATATAAAAATGAAGACACGTAGACAAAACAATCATTACCACAACTCCATCGTGAACGAAAAACAATAATTGTGAACGCGAGCACGTATCTAAATCCAACTCGAGAGTCCAAAGCAAGGAAGATTAGTAGGATAACCAAATAAGCACGGCATTGATCAGTCGAGACAATGTCAAATCTAATCATAAGAAAAAAATAAAAAACAACCAAACAACCATCAATAAAGACTAAAAATGTGTCAAAAGACAAAAAAAAAAAATATGCCACAAAAATAAAATTATTTTTATTAAAAAATAAAAAATAAATATAAAAAAAAAATCACCGACGATCGACAACACTAAAATTAGTGATGTAGTTAACCGTCAAACAGAATGAAAAAGAAAAGTTATGGCTAGAGAAAAAAAACCCTATGTTCACGCTAGAAAAAAATGTATCTTAAAGAGTTCAAACACTAATACAAGGATAAGGTTGTGTATTTTTTCTTTTACGTAATTTATGTATCAAATCTATATCACTTATTTATATAGGTTAATAATATCACTAAAATAAATGCTTAACAGTGAAATAAATGATTAAATTATATTATTTTTAGTTAGGTATTTAAATTTTATTTTGGGCTAAATAAGTGTCTAACGTTTTCAACGTTACTTAATATGTGTCTTGTTGTTACTGTCCATTAATTTTCATCATTAACTTCTGTTATCTAACACGTGTCATCTTCTTAAATTTCTAAAAATATATTTAAAAATAAATAAAACAAAATAACCCCAAATTTCACAAACTAACCCCAAATTTTGAAATCTATAACACCCCAAAACCTAAATCCCAATTTGACCTGATTTCGCCGCCAATTGCCACGCCGTCGTCCATCACATCCGTCGCCGGATAATCACGGCCATTTAGTCCACCACCTTGTCGACGAAAATCGACCAACACCGTGCGAAACGCCAAAATCATCAAATAGTTCATTCGAATGATTCGCGACGAACGGCGGTATAACGGACGATGAACAGTGTGTGGGTCGTTCTGCGAGGGGATGTCGCTTTATTTCATCGTTAGAGACGCGACCAACGCCGGTGGGAGTGATCGGATTTGGGGGTTTAGGGATTTAAGGACTATTTAGGGATTATTTGAAATTTTTAAGATATTTTAAAATTTTTGATTTTTTAAAAAAAATAAAATTAAAATTTTTTTAATACTGCCACGTGTACGATTTTTATTGGATAATGACAGAAAATTAACGTGCCTTACGGTGACGCACCTTTTTAGATCACAGAAGAAAACGTTAGGCACCTAATCAACCCAAAACAAAGTTTAGGCATCCATCTGAAAAAAATGTATAGCTTGGACACTTATTTTAGGGTTAAGCCTAAAATAAAGTTAAATGATTTTTATTGATATGCCATTATCTGACTCATCATCGGTGTATAAAATTATATTTCGTCAGTGGATCATATATATATATATTAAGAAAATACTTATTTAATATAATGATGTGGGTTTTTAATTTTTTATTAAGTAAAGATAATTATATTTACAAAGTAAATGATAGGATTCAAACTCATACAATATGAGACAACATGAACATCCTTGACTACTTGACCAACTTTTTAACTCCACAAGCTAAATTAAAAAAACGTCACGTGTTTAAGTTAAGAGTAATTTTTTAAATACGGAAAACTAAAGTTTAAACAACCCTACCTATTCGAATTCTAAAAATTACAATTTAAATTTTAAATCCTAAACTTCTTAAACTCTAAACCCTTAAACTCAAATATCACGTAAAACAAATGTAAACCCTAGAATACACAAAATTATATAACTAAAACTCACGCAATATATAAAATAAATTCTTTTTATTAATATTTAAAAGTAAAACAATAAGAATCTCACTGTAACCTTCCTTTTTTTCCTTTTATTGGTAGTCAGCAATTAATTTTAGTATTGGTTGTCGACCACTAGATTTATTATTTTTCTATATTTTTCATATTTTAATAAGAATTTTGTTTTTGTGGCACACGTTTCCTCTGTCCTCGTGGCACGCGTTTTTCTCTATCCTTGAGACATGTTTTTTTTATTTTGTGGTTCATTTCATCTGTCCTCGTGGCATGATTTCAGCATACCCTAGCGGTCGTTTGTTGCTCGCACAGAAATTTTAATGGCGTTAGTTTCTGATTATGATTTTGTTGGTGGTCATGGAAAGTTAGATCCTCACTCGGTTGATGGTTGTTTGCCTATGTAATCAGTCCTGGGTAGCGAAACATTCTACCTAATAGTTTTGGGTTGTTCACCACTCCTTTTTCAGTTGTTATGCGTCTCGATTGGATAGAGACAAAGAGATTCAGAAAAACTTCTAGATTTTGATGATATGCTTATCTCTATGGAAGTATTCACTTTTCTTTATTTTTATGTTGTAAGAGATTTTGGTAGATTAGTTTTATCATTCGCCTTCCTGGATGCGTTGTGGTTATGATATCTTCTATAGTTTTAATAAAAATTCGGTGGTTATTATAAAAAAAAGTAAAACAATAAACAAAACATATGAAGGCTTTTTTTTTTTTTTGATAAATTCTATCTAATTTTAATCCTACTTAGAGTGAAGGAAAAAGAAATGAGAGATTTAAAAAAAAGAATAAAATATCTTTAATAAGTCTAGAATTCATGACCTAAAAAAAAAGAATAAACAGCTTAACGAACTGGTTAAATATGTTTGCTCATGAAAATTTTTTATGTCACTATTGACTATAAGCTTCGTATTCATCCGTTTCGTAAACGTAACTCTTCTGAGGTGACCTTTGTAAGAAGCCGGAAACTTAGCATATTCTTATTTCAGTTTGTCATGAATAATTACAAATAATCTTGATCTATCTCAAATTACTTGTGAAATAAGCCTACCCGAGTTGATTTATCTCACTATTATACAAACCTTTAATCCAGAAAAAAATGACTATAAAACATATACAAACAAATTTTAGAATTAAAATATAGTATCTAATTTTTTTCTCAGAAATATGTTACCTCTCAAATTATTTTTAAAATATTATACTTTTTACGGTAAAAGTAAAATCGGATTAAAAGAGTTTCTACTTTAAATAATATTTATATTTTTTTATTAAAAATTGAAGTTGGACTGAAAGGGTTTCGATTTTAAATAATATTTTATACTGAAGTCAGATTGTATTCCCACTGTCTTCAATATTTTTTAATTAAAAAATAACATAAACAGTAAAGTCGAATTGTATTATGTTAGAATGTAACTAGTCGGTAGTTAGTTGTAATTAGTAGGTAATTTGTTAATCATTTCTATTATGGTTTTATAAGCCATTACTCATGTATTGGGCTAAAGACCGCATTATTGTGATAATAAGTTTAGTTTTAATAAAAGTTCATATTACTATCTTTTCTTCAATATTATCCTCTGTTTGGAATATACAAAATCCTTAACCGTTCTTCATCTCCTTTTTTGTCCTTCACCGTCAATCACTATCTCCGATCACCATGGCTGCTTTCTCACATGGTATCATTCGCCAACAATGATCCTGACGTTGTTTTAATTCCGCCGCTTCATTTTCGTTGTGTTTTGCTTTCTTTTCCGTCGCTTCATTTCCGTTCATTGGAGTTTTGTTCCTCGATAGCCTTCTCTGTTATTTCTTTCCTCTCCTGCAATTTCACATCTCACATCTTTGTCATCGTTTACTGATTTCAAATCCCTCAATTTTGTTCTTTGCTGTCAGTTGATGTTCATTGATTGCCAGATCTAAAAATCTCCAAAAACAGTGTCTCTTGATTCTCTCGTCGGCGATCCTGATGATTGTTCACCAGTCGTCTCATTCGTCTGTTGCAACATGTATTCTCTGATAATCTTCTGAGTTACAATTTCATCATTTGGCATGGCAGATTTAATCAGCAGACTGGTTCATTGTGGTTCTCTACGACATTTTCTTTTTCTAGTGAGATCTGGATTTTGTGTGGTTATATTGCTGTAGAAATATGGATGATTAGTTTTGGTCTGATTACTTGGTTTTGTGAACGGATTTGGTGATTTCTTCTCATGCTAGTTATAGTGTAGTTGCTACTGATATCGATATTTTTTTTTCTCTCAATAAGAATAAATTGTCTGTTGGTCTTGCGCTAATGGATTAGTTGCACTCTGAAGCATTCTTTATATGAAGCACGTACTGCTACTACTTGATTGGATATTCAAGTGTTTTGTGAACATTATTTTCTGAACTGAGGACTCTGATATATTGGTTGTTGATTAGTGGTGCTTTGTTCTTCGGTATTTGGTATTGCACCTAACTGAGTTTCTGTCGAACAATCTGATGATTGTATGTTTGGGTTCTGTGGTTATGGTTGCAACTGTGATGGATTACTGAAGTTAAATTCTGAGTTGAACATCTTCGATATTGCTGATTATTGGGTTCCGAGCATCTCAATTGGTGTCATATGGTATTGTTGCCTAAGGTCACAACCTCATATTGCTGCAGAAAGCTGATGATTCGATGTTGCTTGTTGTTGACTGATGTTTGGTGTTGTTGGTTCTATTACTAAAGATTTGTGTTGATCAATTGAAATTAGTTTAGCTTCATTAACTGTTGCTTCTTCTCCAAATTGAACATGAAACTCGAGGCTTGCCAGCCAAGTTATCATGGAAGAAGATATCTGGGGAGGGTTTAAGAGTTTAACAGCCTTGCTCTCCTTATCCAGACAAAAGAGGGTGTCTTCCTGCCCAACAGAGGCTTCAGATTACACTCTACAGCGTGTAGCTTAACCGCCTTGCTACCAACAAAAAGAAAGTCCAGAATAAGTGCAGAAGAAGCACGGTGAAGATGATGAACTAAAAGAAAGTTGAATGAAGAACGAAAGTAGAAAATGAAATACTTTCGCTTCGTAGTTAAATGAGTTGTTTTGATCGGTTTGTGTTTTGATCAAGAACCAACTTCACTTGGGAATCAACTTCAAGAAAATCAAGAAGATTGAAAAAGTAGGGAGAATGTTAGAATGTAACTAGCTGGTAGTTAGTTGTAATTAATAGGTAGTTTGTTAAGAATTTGTTAGTCATTTCTGTTGTGGTTTGAGCTATATAAGCCATACTCATGTATTGGGCTAAAGACCCCATTATCGTGATAATAAGTTTAGTTTTAATAAAAGTTCAGATTACTATCCTTTCTTCAATATTATCCTCTGTTTGGAATATACAAAATCCCTAACCGTTCTTCATCTCCTTTCTTGCCCTTCACCGTCGATCACTATCTCCTGCCACTATGGCTGTTTTCTTACATATTTTCATCGACTTTACTTTTACTGTAGCAAATGCTATATATTTGAAAATAAAGGTAAGGTACCATATTTTTGAGAAAATCCAATAAATATTGCTGCAATTTTTATTGGATTTTCTAAATCTATGACACAGCCGACTTTAATTCCCACAATATTGCACTTTTTATAATACATGTAAAGTCGGGTTCAAGAGACTCCAACTTTAAACAGTATTTTCCCCCAAATGTCCTAAAAATTGCTTGAAGACGGATCCTCCTATACCCGTCTTTAGGGGTATTTTTAAAATTTACTGTTCAAAATTGAAATCTCCTTAACCCGACTTTACATGTACTGTAGCATTTATAATATTTTGAGAAATAAACTGGCTGATGCCATATTTTGAGAAAAAAATAGGTACAATATTTAAGTAATTTTTCTCGTATTTTTGGGAAAAAAAAATTTCAGCTGCCATATTCATGGCATTTCCCCGTTTTATAGTCGTCCTTACTGGATAAAAGGTTTGCATAATTAATTGGTTTTGTTAAATTAGGCGATAATCAAATAAGTTTTAAATGAGATAGTGTTTTAATTGAATAAAACGCCAACACCCAAGCCAAACACATAGTAAGAACCAGATTTTTACTAACACCAATTCAAACGCAACATCGACTTGACCTCCAAGAATTCTCACTCCAAAATTCCAATAAAATGTTTTTACTTTTCAAATACTTTTAGTATACTGGATTCGGTGTATTTTTTCTAATGTTCGATGTGATTACAAGATAGTATATGTTTATTAATTCTAACCCTTTAACAATATATACACACTGTAAGTGGCACAACTCCGTTAAGAGTTTGGGGAGCAACTTAATTTTTTAAAAAATTTAAGGCTTAAACTATTTTTTTAAAAAAATTGAGGGTTTAACTATTTTTTTACAATTTTGAGAGATTTAATGAGAATTTTTAAAAAGTACAAGGGGATTTATTAAAAATATTTTGAAATTTAATATAAATTTTAAAAATCTTAAAGAGACTAATTAAGTTTTAATAAAAAATTTAGAGGCCAAATTCTAATTTCTCAAAATTTGGGGGGCATGACCCCCTAGTTCCCGTACCTTCTACCGTATACACTGTGTAATCAAGTTGTTTGAACCCGAGTCGTGATGAAAAACATTTCCCTTTTGAAACCATTTGATGGGTGCTGGATCTGGTGTAAATTTAGAGGAGTATTTTTCGTAAAGAAAACATTCGTAAATATTATTAATCAATTGAAATGGCGTCTAACATGGATGCATCACGAATACAGTGAGGATGGTCTAATATATTTTTTTGTTAAAGAATGAACCAAACAAGTTAATTACAGCATGACAAGCATTACAATGCCCAAACTATCACCATCCTGACGTAGAAGCAGCACCAGTTCACTTGGAGGAGTGCATGAAGTATAAAGTCCGATGGCTTTGTAGCCTGCCAAATTAGCTATGGCATCATCAGCTGTGTTGCCTTCCCTACATGTACCAAAATCTGCACCTCCCAGTTTCTCTTGAGCAATTCTTGGACAGATTGAACCAAAGTATTTGGAGAAACCCAGACTCTTATGTATTTTGTCTAATCATGTATTTAATTTAGTTTTAATTATTTACAATATTATAGTACCGATTAGTTATAATTTAAACGAATTTCTCTAATCATATAAGATATATATATATATATATATCTTCATATTCTTTTTCACATGTGTAACTAAGATTTGTTATTAAAGAAATGAGTAAATCGTATAAAGTTGAGAGAATAAATTAAAAAAAGAGTAAATTTGTTTTCAGAAAGAGAAATTGAAGGTATATATGTATTTTACAGTGATTTAAGAGCATATGGTTCAAATTTGATAAAAATGAACTTAAATTATTAGACCTCTCAGTTTCCCAAAGCTTTGTCCAGACTAATCTGGTTCAACCCGCGTCCTATACATGACTTTGGTGGATGACTAATCCGAATCTTGATGATATTTTTTTGCTCGATAAAATTTATTTTATTTATTAATAAGAGCCTAAACCTGCAATGTAAGCTTCGTTAAAAACCTCTCTAAATTTAATTAGAAGGAAAGAGTGCAAGAAAGACAAGACTGAGCACACACAAAGAAAGCACAAAGCAGAATCAGAAAATAAGAGCCTAAACCTGTAATGTGAGCCTCGTTAAAAACTTCTCTAAAATTAATTAGAAGGAAAGAGTGCAACACATACAAAGGAGAGACAAGACTGAGCACACACAAAGAAAGCGCAAAACAGAATCATAAGATAAGACAATAAGGCGCTGCTACTGCTTCCAATCCCTCCAAAATAACCTAAGAATCTGCAGCAACAAGACTCCAATTTCTGCAGCAATCATGCTCCAACCCTCCAGTCTCAAGCAAAGGACACCCACGGTGCACAGGAACAACACTCAATCAACAGTTCAGCTAGAACATAATGCAAAAAGACTCACAACCATGCTTTGATCAATCTCATTGCATGATCAGGGAATATAACCAAACTACAACATGCCAACCTATTAGAAAAATGATCATTTTTTGCAAACAATGACCACCAACACCACGACCCTAGAGGGTTGCTATTTGCTAAACCAATTCAACGTGACTTTGGAATAGCAGCACCATCCATGCTGAAGCTTGACAGCCCCAACCAACAGCTAAGCAACATACGGATTATCCCAATTCATAGAGATGACAATATAATTCGAATTCGATCAGAAGAAAAAAAATCTGATCCAAATTCGATCGAAAAATGTCCGAATTCGAATTCGGAAAAAAGGTTCAAGTCCTAATAGGAGGTGGATCGGATATGGACATTGCTATGACCTGAATCCGATCCAAATCCATATTCGATCCGAGTCCGATATGTGTCCGGTCCATAAATGAATCCAAATAAAAATATTTTAAACTCTTAGATTTAAAATATATATATATTGAAATTTAATTAAGTTGAATTGAGATTATGTATATTAATATATATTGAAATCCTAATTAAAGTTAAATTAAGATTATATATATTAATATATATATTGAAATCCTAAGATAAGTTGAATTAGGGTTACAAAAGTTATATAAAGGCTATATATAGAGGTCAGAGCGTTATCGTTGCGGCTTAGGAATCGACATCGTGAAATCATAATTGGGTATTTATCTTCTCAAAATACAAAATTTCAAATTTTAAAAAGGTAATTCTTCACCCTTAATCACCCCGATTCGTTCTTCGTAAATGGATCTCTGGTAGTGATCGCTGGATAATTTTTCCGCTGCGCCATGGGGTGTACCGGCCAACAAAGGAAGCTTGATGGTTAGAAATTTTTTTCTCTATGTCAAATGTTAATGGTTGAACATTTTGATTACATTTTTAATTTGTTTCATCCTGGATTGTAATATTTATTAGACAGTTTGTAACACCCCATTCCTGGCCTGGTAGAGAACCGGGTCGGAAAGTGCTACCGGAAAACATATTGGGGATGGAACAAATTATCTTATTAAGACTTACACAAATTGGGATCAGTTTTAACCCTTTTAGAACTTAGGGACTAAATCGTAAATTTTACATATTATAGGTCCTTATTAGAATTCCTTTTCACTAAACTACAATTAAACTTATCAATTATTAACCTGTGGAATTTTGTTATTAGCGGAGATCATTTACCTGGTCAATTAGGCCATATAAAACTTAGTGACTAATTTGCAAACTTCTTAAAACTGGTTTCTATGTCTTTTAACAGAATTAACAAACTTTGTACCGATACCCTTAAGGTCGTATCAGTACGCTAGGCCAAATTTTTGAGTTTCCAGACTCGAGGATAGCAACCCGTATCGATACACCTAAGCTCGTATCGATACGCGTTGACTAAGGTTGACTCGTTTCGGTACGGCCTAGGGCCGTAACGATACCATTTATTTTCCAGACTTTACTGTCAAAATCCATATCGATGCACACCTTTTTCATATCGATACGCTCTGTTTTATTTTTCCCAATTATGCAAGGCTGTATCGATACGCCATCACCCATACCGATACGCCTGACCTATAATGACAGATTTTTGTTGTTTTTTCTTCGAAATAACCTACCATTTGATGTCCAAACATTGCCAAATTTTACCAGTAAGTCTGATAGCCATATTTTTAATAGCATACAAAATTTTAGAGCGTTTCGAATCCATTTACCTAGTGTTCACCTTTTAGTGCTTTTAGGCTCATTTAAACTAGTTTAACCAATTCACAAACATACCATATTAACCATTACACATTTGGTCACCTTTAGGCTATTACCCACACACATCGAAAAGAACATACATAGTACGTTGAGACCATATGCCACCTTACTAGGAGTTCAAAACAAAAGATGTTAGGCACCTAGATGTTAGGCTTACATAGCCTAGTGAGGTAGTCACAACAGATGTTAGGCTTACATAGCCTAGTGAGGTAGTCACAACAGATGCAAACATTTAACGAGTAATATGAACATCATAATGACATGCTTGAATGACATATTTAGTACACAATTCATACATTTATCTCATGCTTAATTCAAGTAACACATTTCCATACACAAAATACATATCATAATCACATATTATTCCCTTGGACATGGTAACCAATGAATACGCAAATTCCCCTGTACACCACACATATCGAAAATAGGTCGTAGCCTTGAGCCGTAGCTCTAGATAGTTCCTTACACAATCCATACTTATCTCACCACACATATAGGTCGTAGCCTCGGACCGTAGTCCAATCCCTTACTTGGTGAGCTCGAATAACCTTATGACATGCCAATTGTATCCAATGTCCAAGATCGCATATTACAACCTAAACTTACCTTTGTACTCGAAACCATATCATATCGAATATCAAATTGAGCCTTAGCTCTACATATCATATCATAACATATTCATATCAAATTCACACATAGCAAAATTCAAGCATCGTATATGAACTTACACATATTAATCCATGTCAGAACTTACCATGCTTACTATTAGCATCCGCACAAGCTTGCTCTACGTGAGCCCTTAAATAAGAATACAAATTATAACACAAAACGAATGCAACAGGATGACACCTTGCCTATCCCTTGACACGACTACACTCACCTTGATTCCGAAGCTTTTAGGATTCTCGAATTTCGATCCATTTGTTCCTAGGATTAGTTGGGGATGATGGATAGATTTCCTCCAACTCTTGAGCTAGGAAGAAATACAAAGAATCATTATGGGCAACATAACAATATGGTACTTATTCAAGGATTAGGCTTAGAATTTCATTTTGAAATTAAACTCTAATCGTCCATGAGATTCAACAATTGAATGAGGGTTTCTCCTTACCCAACTGATGGCTACGCAATGGAGTTTTCGAATCGTAGGAAGCTTGAGCTTAGAAGGTTCAAAGATGGAGGTGTGTGCTTGAGCTTAGGATGAAAATAGCAATGGTGGTGCTTGCTTGTTTGAAGACAATAGTGGATCTTGGCTTATGGGAGGTTCAAAAGTGAGGAAAGAAACCTTTGTTTCTTAGCTCAAAACCCTTTACAATCCCTTAATCATCCCCCCACCTTCCCATGGACCAGTAAAGAGCTTTCCTTTCGACCAAGGAAAGATTAAACAAATATTTCTATCATTTCATGCTTTTTATTATTCTTAAAGCAATGGTTCATCATTCAATTTAATGGATTTCACGTGGGAGGGGCAAGCAAGGAGGTGACTAAGCACCTTACTCTCCATTTCCTTCAATTTGGGTCTTAAAACTATTTTAGGCAGAGGGCCGTATCGATACACTATATAGCCGTATCGATATGCCTAGGCTAAAACAGGTAAATTCGTTAAGGCAGTTAGGCCGTATCGATACAGGTCTTGTTGTATCGAAACGCCCAGTTCAGACCGTACCGATACCGGTCTTGTCGTATCGATACGCCTAAGCTAAAACATGCAAGTTTAGTTATAGCCATCGAACCGTATCGATACTGGTCTTTCCGTATCAATACGCTTTACTTGCTTTCAGTATTTTAGCTTTGAATTTCTTACAAAAAGGTCATTGGATCAATTTAATGCCCCACAACTTTCATTGATTACAAAATTGGGTACAAGGATCATGAAATTATACTTTCAGGTATATCCGATATAGAATTTCTGATCACCGGAGCCTTATTCTGACTAGGCCAGTTTTCGGGATATGACACAGTTCATAATTGTGATTTGGAAAGTAGTTATGTTAGTAGACTAGTAAGACAATAGTAGTTTATGTAAGGATAATTTATTTATTGTTTAGTTTTTTTAGTTGAAGTTTGAGTTGTTACTTTAATTTGTTTTATATTGGATTGTAATATTTGTTGAGATTTGTTTGTGCTATTAGTTTAAATATATTTGTTTGATGAAAATTATTTTTATTTAAAGATATTTGTTTGAGTTGTTACTTTAAAAAAGGAAGAAAAAATTAATTGGATTCTGGCTTTCAGATTTAGATTTTAGATATTTTATTGGATCTACTTGGATTTGGACTTGAATTTTTTTTAAAGTCCAATTATTAATTGGATTGAACTTGGACTTTATAAAATCTGATTCAAGTCCGATCCATTGCCATCCCTACCAATACTCAACCAAAAACATGATCATCTCATCCTTAGAGGCTATCGCCCAAATTAAATCTCGCAACAAGGTATCTTAGTAGTCAAAGATTTCTTGTTAAAGTCTGTAACATTACCAGCGAACCATATACTCCACAAAGCAGTAGCTACTTATATGACCCAAAGACCTCGATGTAGACCTGAGCAAGACACTAAAAAAACAGACGGTCAGCAAGTTTGCTACATCTACTGCCTCAATTCCTGAATTACAGAAGCAGCACCGAAGATGAATAGATACAAATTCCACTCCTCTTATTCTCAAAAAAATCCTTCTTAGAGACTCAATCTGCTTTCAGCAATCACAAAAACACTTTTCACCTAAGGAGGGACTATCACAACTTCCAAATTCTCTCAAAAACAGAATCCGGTTTTACTACCTCAGCAATACCAAACAACTGCGACAAATTATAAACTGAGAAAAAAACCTCAATGGTTTAACACCACACAACTTCTCAAAGGATAGCAGATTTACCAACGCCCAGATGCCACCTGAAGTCTACGAAATTCACCCATCTACTTACATCCTCCTTTCTCTAAATGATAACTTCCACACACCAAACTATCAATATTGTTTTCTGAATTGACACATACAAGAATCAAACCCAGCCTGAAAACCAGTACCTTGACAACAGCCCCTAGCCCCTGCACGTTCCAAGTCAAAATCTTCATCACTCGCTTCCAGTCCACTGACGCTGACTCAAAAGTGGACTCTTCCCCACACACCAATCTCGCTAATTATCTTCCAATCGAGCTAACTCCATCACAACCACCTGCTCGTCTCCTACAATTTGCATCCCGAGCCTTTTTCCCAGTTTTAAAGCCTTCCTAGCCTCCTTTGTAGCCGCATTCCATCTAGCGGCCAGATCGGAATCAGAAAGAGATCTGCCAGACAACTCCGAAGAAACCAAATCTTTCTTGTTCAACTTGGCGAATGGCAGTGGAGAATGATGTCGGCCATGGGAAAGAAGATTAAAAGTTTAGGTCAATTTGAGAAATAAAAGGTCCCTGGAGACATCCTTTGGTGCAGCCAGACTCAACGGTCGAGTGACCAAAAAGTGTGAAATTTGTAAGTTGAGTGATAAAATTGAAATTTTTTAAAGCTAAGTGATCAAAACAAAAATACGAGAAATGTTGAGATACCAAAAGCGTAGTTTATCCAATACATAAGAAAATATCCAAGTCCTGAGGGTCCATCCTCGGTGAAAACTGTAAAATTTTGATTCTAGTCCTCTAAATTTTGATGTTTAAGTTAAGATAATGGTAAAATTTCTTTTTGACTCCCACAGCTACAGCATAAAGCATTCTCTCCATTTTCTTATTTGCTATTTACAAAAGCGAAAAAATGATTCCAAATAATACCGAATGATCATGATGGACGCTATTCATTTGGAATTTATACAAGACTAACCGACTCCAGAGATGAATGGAAAAGAATTAGTAATATGGAGTATTACTTACTATTACATATAGACCGAATACAAATCTTCCCTCTCTTTTTTTGTCCTATTTATACTTTTACATTAAAAAATAAGTTGAGGGTATAAGTTAAGATTTAAGGTTAATGTGCCTAAACTATACCCTTTTAGCAGTAGATTTTGAAGGCGTATCATTTTCAATGGACATCGCAGCTGCCGATACCGGAAAAGTCACCAACAGATGGGGAGGAGGGTTTTCAGTTACACCAGCTTACTCCCCTGCACCATTTGCCTTTACCCCAGAATTACCAACTGAACCCGAAGAGCTTTCCGTTGGAGAATCAAAGCAGTCATCACTAGACATTTGTTGACTAACCTTTGGCAGTTTCGATGCTCCCAAAGAGAAAATTGGTCGATCGCCGTAGCATTTGTCATAACAGAAACTTGACATGCTGTTGTGTCTGCTTTATGAGTTAGGCATTTGTTGGTTTGTTTTAATCGTTTCCCTTTATATTTATTTGCAGA
This sequence comes from Hibiscus mutabilis, assembly GCA_019671005.1. Lineage (NCBI taxonomy): Eukaryota > Viridiplantae > Streptophyta > Magnoliopsida > Malvales > Malvaceae > Hibiscus > Hibiscus mutabilis. The sequence continues at coordinate 68,612,738 of CM033721.1, read as the reverse complement.
CAACAACCCTTCATATCTGCCTTTTGTGTTAGAAAAGGAGTGTTACGATAAAACTATTATTATAACGAACATAACAAAACAACTACAAAAATAATATTTGAAATATAAATCAAATATTAAAGCAGTAAATCAGAATCATTTACTTGTATTTGAACAATAATTCGGATGAACAAATTTGTTGAGGCCTGTGTAACACAGTTTCCTTAACTAGATTCGTCCGCTCATATGGTGCTTGAGAAACGTTGGGCGTCTATTTCTCAGGATACAACAATAGAATGATTAATTGCATTAGCACAAATGAAGATATCACGAACTGATCAAAGCTTGCTGTTGCGTGTAATAAGTGCTACGCAAATGTGCAAGTATACACGTCGCAAGTAATAAAGTGATATGAGTATCGAGTATCGTCTCCACAGGGATTGGTTTGGGCCACTTTGCTTAAGTTACTGCACTGTGAAAATAAAAACACAATTGATAATAGAGGTTTTAATTAACGAGAAAAGTAAAAGCAATAAACTAAAACAATAGATGAAAGAAAAGAGAGAATAGGCTAGGTTATCGTGAGTTGAGGTGTGATAGTTTATTGGATCGTCTTGGTAAAAGAGTGCAAGGGCAACTCAGTTGCCGTGGCAACTTGCACAGCGGGGTTGCCTTGGCAACTAATCGATGGTTGCCTGGGCAACTAGCTGGGCAACTACTTGGGCGTCTGGGCAGCAACTTCAAGGTTCGGCGAAGCGTTCTTCACTGGTTTCTTCTTATCCCTAAGTCGAAACTCTAGCTACTTGTGCATGCCTTGATAATACATCCCTGCGTGAATCAAGGGTGAACAACAACCAATCTTGCGCTCCTCTTAGCCGTTGAACTCCTTAACTTATTCCTAAGCTGGATTAATCTTCACCATCAATAGATTGAATATAGACCATACTCATTCGTTTCTTGAATCTAACTCTCCCAATATTAGATAAATAGATGAAGTCACGAGATCCTCTCCCAATTCACTCGCAAACAAGAATAAGAACCAAGAATGAATAAACCTTGAATTGAAAGTGCAAACTCTTATTACCTAAACAAAATCCAATTGTTTCTCACAACAACAAAACACAATAACCCCAACCAATTAAGTTAGTTCATGGTTGGGTTCAAAAGATATACAAAGAATAATCCCCAAACCATGAATCTAATGGAAGCAAAGAAGAAGAAGAAATCAAACTTTCTCCCTCCTTGTTATCTTGTCGAAATCTCTTCCTTCTTGTCCTTTGGAGTTGTCGAAAATCCTCTCTCCTTTTGCTCTCTATGGAGTTGTCGAAATTCCCCTAATGCTCTCCCTTTGGAGTTGTCGAAATTTTCCCTCTCCTTGCCCTCCATGATTGTCGAAATTCCCTTCTTATTTATAGGGCTAGGCCAAAGTCCTTCTTTGAGGAGGAGTTTAAGTTGGAATTAAATTATCTTTAAAGAATATAATTCTTTATTATAATTGTATTCCTACTAGAACTTCTCCTATCTTCTTGGAATTTAATTCTTCTTTAATCTCTGCATGGAAATCAAATTCCTTTGGGTTTGGGCTTTGCTCCACGTCATCTTGGGCTTGTATAGTCATCAATTTCGACTACCATATCACTTTTGCTATTGTCGACAATTGCCATGGCAACTGGCTCGGCGTCTCCTTCATGCATTGCCCTGGCAACTAGCTCGGCGTCTCCTTCATGCATTGCCCTGGCAACTAGCACTAGCCTTGCTTTGGCAAGTGATCCTGCACACACACAAAAACACACCAAAGCAGCATCTTTTTTCCACAAAAATCACCAAGTTATGTAATCAAGCTCAACGGTGAAAAGAAACATGAATTAATGCATGAATAACTAATTATGCAACTAATATGAGCTTAAGTCTAACAATAATATGAGTAAAAAGGGTAAGAAAAATAGTACTTTTGAACACTTATCACGCCCCCAAACTCGAACTATTGCTTGTCCTCAAGCAATGCAAACTAACAATTACCTGCCAAGACTTTAATCATCAAAGACATGCTTCAAACTTGAATTCAAACCTCGGAACCGTGGCACAATGTATAATCACCTTTTAATTTTTCGGATAGCACAAAAATTACCCGGAACAAAACTATAATGCTCGTGACAATATGTGTGTGTAGTTGTGTACAAGTTGATTTTCAAGATTCTATGTGAACAATAGGCTTTTATCAATTTAACTATCGGGGCATTATTTTTATTTTCACTAGAGCCAATTTCGGGCACCTCTAGCAAAGTAAGCAATTTCTCATTTTATTTTAGTCGACTAGAGCCAATTTCGGGCACCTCTAGCGATTCTTTAATGTGCATTAACTACTAGAGCCAATTTCGGGCACCTCTAGCAAGAAAGAGCATTTACTACTAGAGCCAGATTTTGGGCACCTCTAGCAAGAAATTAACTTTTAATTTTCAATTTTAAATTTACCCAAATTTTAAGCAACCTAAGTTCACTAAGTTTCTTTCAATCAACAAGCCACAACCGTGTAAAAAAAATCAGCATCATAGTAAAATTCTAAGTTCTTTTCATGCAATCCTAAAATTAAAGGTTATTTCAATTAAGTGCAGTGGAAAAAATTCATCATTGGATATTCAACAAGTCTTAAGCAATTAAATCCAATTAAAGGCATGGCAAGTAACATATGCAACCTATATGTGATTGCTAAAGATGAATGCAACTAAACATGAAACTAACTAGAAACCAACACCCCCCCCCAAACTCGAGAGAAGCATTGTCCTCAATGCACGTAAAAGTGAAACAAAATTTAAAAGAAACTAAATGAAATGAGTTAGTCAGAGAGGTCGTCACCTCGAGTGATGAGTTTCCTTCGTGCCGTTTGCTTGATTCAATTTCCGGTCAGTGGTTGAATGCTTGTGGCTGGTACCGCGTGAATAGCATTGCCTTGGTTTGGTCCATGTTTGCCGATGTAGGTTTACTTGCATGTGCATTAGTAGTTGCCAAAGCCATTGTTGTTGCCTGGGCATCGCCAGTTTCTGTTGTAGTTGCTGTGGCGAGTAGTCGGCAGTAAATTTCCTTATCATGGTGGTTGTGAGTCTTGTTGTGGAAAAGAAAATAAAGAAAACCTGGAAACTAAAGATAATGAAGAAAAATAAAATATCTCCTAAAAATAAAAATGAAAATAAAAAGAAAAAGAAAATATTGAAAGGAGAGCATGCTCAGGTATCTCCTAAAGTGACCACTTCTAATGTTACTGCATATCTGAGAAAACTTGAGGAGAGTCATTTCTGATACTTCTTATAGTCCATCCGTACCCTCCATCGGGTGACAATATTGCCCAAGAAGAGTTGGGCCAATGTGCTCCCAGCTACTCCCTTTTGCATTATCATGGTGGAGGTGTCTTTCTTCTTTGTTCGCTTGTAGTCCATGTATACTCTCCACCTTGCCACTATTCCTGAAGGAACAAATATATTAATAGGAAAAATTATATCCATTCTCAACCATTCAATTACCTCATTCTTGTCGACTTCTATCATGGTTGGATGTAGCCTTTGTTGTCGTGGCAATTGCTGCTCAAGCCAATTGACGTGGCAATCAGTTGTCAAATTTTGCTTTAAGTCAAGGGAAGAATCAATTTTCTGAAGAGCTTTATGAATCCAAACACCTTTTTCTTTTGGCCTCTCAAACATCTCCATCAGTAGAGATTTCGATGGCTTCAAATCTACCAACCTCGGTTCCTCAAGACATATCTGCAATGGAGGAGATGAGTTTTTAAAGAATTCAAAAGGTTCAACTATTACCTGCTCATATTCCATTGGCAAAGTATTATCATCTCGTTGATCTTGCATGTGGTCGTGTAATTGCCGTGGCAATTGTAGATGAGAGCAATCTACACATTCCTGCTTCAACATCAACGTTATAACTTTCTGGGCATCAGGTTCCTCAGAATTTGCTGTAGTATTGTTGTTCTCAGTTTCACTGAGTGTTGTCATGGCATTTCTCTGTTCAGGCTCCTCAATCATTGCCGAGGCAATTTGTTGTTCAGGCTCATCATGTGTTGGGCAGTCTCTTTCATTGGCATCCTCTTGACTTTGAGGTTTTAGTTGTTCCCCACACATCGGAGAGCTTTCTTTGCATTGCTCCTTATCCTCTTGCCTTGGGACGTCAGTATCCCAAGGAGTGAATTGTTGGTGCATGTTATCCATGACATATGTGGATCTCCCCAATTGATCTTCTGAATCCCCTAAGGTTGCATCCCACTGAGTTATCCTCGTATACATAGATTTCGATAGCTCTCGAATCTCTTCAATTGATCCATCAAGTCTAGCCAAGGAAGCTAGTAACGTTTCCTCCAAGGAATTGGAATGATCTTGAAAAGGACTACATTGCCATGGCATATCTGTTGCTGCGGCAAAATTGTTATGGTAAAAAAATTTTTGAGCTTTTTGACCATACCATGAAGAATTTTGCTGCTGGTTCCCTCTATGGTCCTCCATGTAGTTATATGCACCGAAAATGTGAGGGCAATTTTCAAACACATGATGTTCTCCACACATAGCACAAGATTTTTCCACGGTATAAGTTCTTTGGGCTTTTCTCGGTTGGTATAGGTAATCATCAAAGGGTGCAAGAAACTCTTGATTGGATTGATTCATATCTTCCAACATCATCTATCGAATAGATCGGCTTTTATTTCCCGACATGTTGATGTCCCTTAACTTGTAGCGCACCTAATAATTTTTTTTTGATAAAACAAACAAAAAGAAAAGTTAGTAAAACTAAGAGAAAAAATGCAATAACAAAAACAACTAACACCAATTGCCAATCCCTGACAACGGCGCCAAAAACTTGTTGCGTGTAATAAGTGCTACGCAAATGTGCAAGTATACACGTCGCAAGTAATAAAGTGATATGAGTATCGAGTATCGTCTCCACAGGGATTGGTTTGGGCCACTTTGCTTAAGTTACTGCACTGTGAAAATAAAAACACAATTGATAATAGAGGTTTTAATTAACGAGAAAAGTAAAAGCAATAAAGTAAAAGAATAGATGAAAGAAAAGAGAGAATAGGCTAGGTTATCGTGAGTTGAGGTGTGATAGCCGATTGGATCGTCTTGGTAAAAGAGTGCAAGGGCAACTCAGTTGCCGTGGCAACTTGCACAGCGGGGTTGCCTTGGCAACTAATCGATGGTTGCCTGGGCAACTAGCTGGGCAACTACTTGGGCGTCTGGGCAGCAACTTCAAGGTTCAGCGAAGCGTTCTTCACTGGTTTCTTCTTATCCCTAAGTCGAAACTCTAGCTACTTGTGCATGCCTTGATAATACATCCCTGCGTGAATCAAGGGTGAACAACAACCAATCTTGCGCTCCTCTTAGCCGTTGAAATCCTTAACTTATTCCTAAGCTGGATTAATCTTCACCATCAATAGATTGAATAAAGACCATACTCATTCGTTTCTTGAATCTAACTCTCCCGATATTAGATAAATAGATGAAGTCACGAGATCCTCTCCCAATTCACTCGCAAACAAGAATAAGAACCAAGAATGAATAAACCTTGAATTGAAAGTGCAAAATCTTATTACCTAAACAAAATCCAATTGTTTCTCACAACAACAAAACACAATAACCCCAACCAATTAAGTTAGTTCATGGTTGGGTTCAAAAGATATACAAAGAATAATCCCCAAACCATGAATCTAATGGAAGCAAAGAAGAAGAAGAAATCAAACTCTCTCCCTCCTTGTTATCTTGTCGAAATCTCTTCCTTCTTGTCCTTTGGAGTTGTCAAAAATCCTCTCTCCTTTTGCTCTCTATGGAGTTGTCGAAATTCCCCTAATGCTATCCCTTTGGAGTTGTCGAAATTTTCCCTCTCCTTGCCCTCCATGATTGTCGAAATTCCCTTCTTATTTATAGGGCTAGGCCAAAGTCCTTCTTTGAGGAGGAGTTTAAGTTGGAATTAAATTATCTTTAAAGAATATAATTCTTTATTATAATTGTATTCCTACTAGAACTTCTCCTATCTTCTTGGAATTTAATTCTTCTTTAATCTCTGCATGGAAATCAAATTCCTTTGGGTTTGGGCTTTGCTCCACGTCATCTTGGGCTTGTATAGTCATCAATTTCGACTACCATATCACCTTTACTCTTGTCGACAATTGCCATGGCAACTGGCTCGGCGTCTCCTTCATGCTTTGCCCTGGCAACTAGCTCAGCGTCTCCTTCATGCATTGCCCTGGCAACTAGCACTAGCCTTGCTTTGGCAAGTGATCCTGCACACACAAAAAAACATACCAAAGCAGCATCTTTTTCCACAAAAATCACCAAGTTATGTAATCAAGCTCAACGGTGGAAAGAAACATGAATTAATGCATGAATAACTAATTATGCAACTAATATGAGCTTAAGCCTAACAATAATATGAGTGAAAAGGGTAAGAAAAATAGTACTTTTGAACACTTATCAATTGCCTTCGTCTATTACCATAGAAAAAATGAAAACCAAATGGAGGATAGTCTTTTAGAGAAAATGGGGAGAGTTGAGAGAAAATTCTCATCACTTGCAATGTTCATTGTTGTTGTTATGAATTCTCTTCTTGCTAAAGCCTCATTTTATAAGCGAGCAGAGATAGAGTTCTAATCACAACTGAATTCAAGTTCAAAATTCAAAATTAAAAAAAGATATTATCTGATAAAATCTATCTAAATATAGATTATTCGAATTCACAAAATCTATTTTGAATTTCAAATTATTTGACTACTTCTTGGATGAGGATTTCGAATTTGGGCTAAAACTTCGGCATGTCCATGTGTTAACTCCTCAAGAGTACTATTTTTCCTACATATATTTTCATGCTTTTGCATGCCTTTGAGTATATATTCATGCATTTAGATAGTGAAATCATGCATTTGCATTAAGGAGCTAGAGAACGGTTCTTTTGCTAGAGTAAAGGTGTATTTCTTTTGTTTTGGTGTGCAGGGCAAGGTAGGAGCAGGAGCAAGAGCAGGAGCAGGAGCAGAACATGAGCAGTTGGCAGAGTAGAGCGAGGAACTAAAAGAGAAATGTCAAGTTGAGCTGGCAAGAGTAGGATGATTAATGCAGACTTGGGTGTCACAAGAAGGACCTAAAATTCAAAAGAGGATAAGAAGATAAAGAAAATAACACACTTATCTCAAGTGCGTAACTAACTTTCAAATTCAAACCCAACCTAGGGTTTTTCACACATGCCTATTTAAAGGAGTCCCAATGATGAACCGAGGATCAACTCACTCAATTAGGTTGCACTGTGGTGAAGAGGGCGTGCTATGGTTCTACTAGGCTAAGTCCGAGAGCTCTGGATCCATTGAAGGGCTGCATCGATGGATCTCCTTCTTTGCCCATTGAAGGTTCCCTAACCATGAACTAATTTCTTTAAGTTGGTTGGGGATGTTTTTGCGATGAAATGCTTAGCTATTTTTAGCTTTTAATAATTGAATGTTTTGACATTTTTGTCTATCTTGCTAGTGCTTAATTTATTTCAATTGTTTGCCAGATGACACTTGGCATGACATGCATATTATCCCTTAATATCTTAATATATTTAGGGGATAACGATTATTTGCCAAGGTACTAAGGTAAGAATCTTTGACAGAAGATGTTCAAGTAGATGAGCTTACTTCGAAAGTGATTCTACCCCTTGGGAGTAAAATATTAAAACTTTTCCAAGTTAATTATTAAGGAAATTCACTATGGACATATAGGGGTTAATCATAATTGACTTAGGGTATTGCCATCGATAGAGGCATTGCCACTTTAAAATCTGCTCGGCATTAAAACCAAGGCTGAAAGTTATTAAAAGACTAGCATAGATAGTGTGAAATCCAAGCATTCTCTGCCAACACTAATCACCATTTGAATACACTTGTTTGCCAAATTGCCTGGATTTTCATTATCTTTTCCTTAGTCATTTTTCTTAAAAATATGAATTACAAATCAAACTCATTTTTTCATTTCACAAGTAAAACCGTGGCATTTAACTCTTGGACAATCTTTGTCGATACGATACTCATCTTACTATTGTATTACTTGTTAACCGTGTATACTTGCACGCAAAAGACCTATACTTGGCATTATTTTACTTGCATATTTACACTGAATTATCAATTATTTGCCAAGCATTAGTCGGTCGACACCATGCTAGGCCTAACTAGTCCGGATGGCACAATCTTTGGTAAGCTTATTCAATGACCCCTCGGTTGGTTCCAATATATATACACCTTCCACACTTGGTCTCTAACCAATATGGGATTCAAGCTTACTATTTCCTCGCCAATCTTTGCAAGTTGCCTACTTTGAGCATCAATTTCTCATTCGTCATTCAACCAATTTGAGAATATGAGATATCGTTGTAAAAATCTCATGGAGTAAAATATGAAGACATAAATTCATGATTTGATTCTCCATCTTTACCCATTGAATATATGCCTCAAAGTTTCGATATTATCACAATTTTCCAACAATCCCCATTTTGACTCGATGTGGTGATGGATTCTACAATCGATAGCTGCATAGGATAGGTAGGTGTCCACCCTTGAACCTTCCCTTATGAAAGTATATTTACTTTACTGGCTGACCAGTAGACGCAATGTCTTTGAACTGTTCTATCGTTTGTGTAAACGATGATACACTTCACACAATTATCTCACTAACAAGAGTATTAGTTATCATGTGTATGTCCATATAGCCGTGAACGTCTCCTGGTTCTGTAAGATTTTTGAGATAACTATGCCCTAATAGTCTCCTTGAAGTGGCCCCACTTCATTCTCACATAGGTTACTTATGTTGTTTAGCTCACCGATACACACAATGGTCATTAAAAGTTTTTATTAGCCTATACCACTTTTGATCACTATTTACATCATAGGAATAGAATTGAGAGAATAACCCCTATAGTGACCGCACAAGGTTTATGCAATTAGGTTGTCCCTTTGAACCTAGATCTTGGGATCTCCGATCAACTAGGTATGGTTTTCCTCCACATAGTGCCTTAAATTTCCTGTGCTTTAGTCACATTTCTTTCGATGTTTTCTCAACAAACCTTTAGTTGGCGAATTCACAATGTTATCTTTTGATCTTATAAAATCAATATAGATAACCCTATTTAAGATCGATTGTCTAATGAAGTTATGTCGACGACGGATATGTCTCGACTTACCATTGTACATAAAGCTTTGTGCTCTGCCAATTTTTATTTGATTTTCACAATATATGCATATTGTGGGCAAATGCTTTGGCCATTCTAGAATATCCTTCAAGAAATTCTGAAGTCATTCGGCTTCTTCTTTAGACTTGTCTAGAACTACAAACTCAGATTCCATTATGGATCTGGTTATAACCATTTGTCTTGAGAATTTCCATCCACTTATGCCTTTGATATCTTGAATATCAGATATCCAACTAGCATCGGAGTATCCTTCTAAATAGTGGGATCTCTAGAATTATTCAATCCCTAATCTCGAGTATATCTAAGATATCTCAATACCCTCACAATCACTTTCTAGTGTTTTTCACCTAGATTGCTTGTGAATTTGCTTAAACTGCTCACAATAAAAAGAAATATTTGGTCTTGTGCAGCTCATGGGTACATTATACTGCCTATGACCCTTTCATATTCCACTTGGTAAATACTTTGACCTTTATTCTTGGACAGATGTTGGCTCGTGTTTATTAGAGTTCTGGCTATACCAGAATCATTCTTGCCAAATTTCTCAAGAATTTGTCCACATAGCGTGACTAAGTCAGTATGAAATCTTCATGTGACCGTTTGATTTGGATTCCCAAAATTATGTCATATAGTCTCATATCTTTCATGTCAAATCTTGAATTTAATATGTTATTGATATGTTTTACCATTTCATTGATACTTATAACAATGAGTATGTCATCAACATAGGATCATATATCCTAATGTTGGTAGGTTTGACATACAGACATTTTTCACACTTATTTGTCATCATGACAACATTTTAGTTTCAATCTTTTGTTGAACATTTAGACTATCTTCATTGATATTCTCTAAAGTTCGTTTCGTTGAACTTCAATCAATTCCCTAGCTTTCTAAGGGAATACATTTTTAAAGAAAAATTAATTCTTTGATTCCATCATCTTGTGAATCTTAGGGTTCTATGATTTGCACAAGAAATTTATATGTATTGCTATGATCTACATAATCAATAATATACGATCCATCATTTTGGGGATCTATTTTTGTTTGCTTCGGCAATGGGGCTATTACCTTTGCAAGACACCCCCACATTTTTAAGTACTTGTAGGAAGAGCTTATTCTCTTCTATAACTCATATAGTGTCTTATCTCTTTAATTGTGGGAACCTTATTTAAAAGGTAATTAGCTGATAAAACAACTTCCCCCATACGTTTGGCACATTTTTTAAGTTTTAGTTCTTTTCAAAAGTCATCTTCAAAATTATAGCACCAACATTACTCATATAGAGCTTCTTTTTATCTTAATCCTTTAATTAAGTTTGAGTTCCAACATATCTTTGCTTTTAAGCAAATACTCATAGCACTATTTTGTGCTATCATCAATGAAGGTAATAAATGTATTCCTTCAAACAACAATTTGCCATGTCAATTGTTACCCCAATAACATTAACCTTAGTTAGAAGTCTATAGTCTGAAGACTTGTTCCCTATCTTATGACAATTGAAGCATTTCTCATGAAATTTTGCTTCCTGAACACACCGTCTAGTCCGTGGTTTGTTTTCTTAAAGTCTTTTATGGCTTCTATTATGTTGTCATGGTAATGTTTTGTCTTAGCAATATTTACCTTAGCAACATTTGAAGGTGATAACAATATTTACCTTATTCTTTATAACAATAGGGATTTAGTAAACTAAAAACCCTAAACAAAAGTTCAAATATGCAACATTTGAAGGTGATAGCAATATTTACCTATCATGGTCAAATATGCAACGTCCAGAAACATAGTTTCCAACTTTTATTATACGTTAGAAATTTAGTAAACTAAAAACCCTAAACAAAAGTTCAAACGGTTTAATAGAAAGAACAATAATGAACAATGAACCAGGTAGGTAACTTATGAAAAGAGAGGTGGTGCACTAGGCACGCTTAAAAACTAAGTCTTTCAAAAAACCAATCATAAACATATACTTTCAAATAGTTTTCTTTTAATTATCCGTTTAAGAGTGTTTCCTTCTCCGAACCAGAATTAATAATGATTCTATAATAACTTGAAAATTAATTCTCGGTTATTTCGATTTTGTTATCCAACATAATTAAAACCCTGAAACAAAATTTGTAACCAATGTTACTTTCAATGACAATTTCTGTTAAAACAGATTTGTCCACTGCAAAACTGAATAAACTAAATTTATTCAATTTGTCTCTTGTTTGGAAAAAATAAATCTAGTAAATTCGTTGAAACTACGGGAATTAAATCCTAAAATGAATTATTTACGAGATTTTAGTTTTAAAAACATATCAAACTTTTGCTTGGATATCCTGTTCGTCTCAAAAATAACGGTCTTAATTTGGTGGTCGAAATTCTTAAATTTACAAGGTTAAACCTTTTATGGTATGTACCACTTCCTTGAAATGATAATCTGTTCGCCTTGGATTAAAACTCAAAACGAATCTGTCTTAAGATTGTTAAAAATGGGGCGTTAATAATCCAATGAAATAATAATAATCAGTAAAAAAATAAATACGATAAAATTATTATTATAATGAACAAAACAAAACAATTACAAAAATAATATTTGAAATATAAATCAAATATTAAAGCATTAAATCAGAATCGTTTACTTGTATCCAGACAATAATTCAGATGAACATATTTGTTGAGGCTTGTATAACACACCGTTTCTTTAAGACAGATTCGTCCGCTCCTATGGTGCTTGAGAAACGTTGGACATCTATCTCCCAAGATACAACAACAGAATGATCAACTGCATTAGCAAAAATATAGAGATCATAAACTGGAAGCTTGCCTTCGTCTATCACTGTGGAAAAAATGAAAACCAAATGCATGTGGGTTTTTTAGAGAAAATGTGGAGAGTTGAGAGAAAATTATCTTCACTTGCAACGTTCATTGTTGTTGTTATGAATTCTCTTCTTGCTGAAGCCTCCTTTTATAGGAGGATAGAAATAGAGTTCTAATCACAATCGAACTCAAATTCAAAATTCAAAAAGATATTATCTGATAAAATCTATCTAAATATATATATTATTCATATTCACAAAATTTATTTTTCTACAACATCATGTTTAGACATAAGGTACAATCTTTGGTAAACTTATTCAATATCCTTTTGGTTGGTTCCAATATATATACACCTCTCACACTTGATATCTAACCAATATGAGATTCAAGCTTACTATTTCCTCACCAATCTTTGCAAGTTGTCTACTTTGAGCATCAATTTCTCATTCATCACTCAACCAATTTGAGAATATGAGATATCGTTGTAAAGATCTCATTGAGTAGAATATGAGGACATAAATTTATGATTTGATTCTTCATCTTTACCCATTGAATATATGCGTCAAAGTTTCCATATTATCACAATTTCCAACATTTTGTTGCTGGATGTTGTGTTAGCTTGCCATGAATCTTCAAAATCTACCGTAAGTTTTATAAATAGTACTACAACTATTGCATTCATAAACCCTGCATTTAAGGCTTAAGCTTAGACATTACAGTTTACAACCAAAGCTATAGCACAAGTGTTCTCACTTCTGCTAATTCAAATTAAAGGAACGACCGAACGAGTGTAAATTGTAGGCATTAAACTCTAGGGCGTGGGGATATGGGGTTCACCAATCTCATCACTAATCTGTACAGACACTTAACCAATCTGAATAAGAGTCGAATCGTGTGTCCAAGGAGGAGTACGAGCATTAAGCCGATCCAAACCATCATAGCACTTCCTAATATCTTGATTAGTGAAGACTCTGAATGCTCGGGTGTTAAAGCTACGAGACATGCTAGATATGCTAATGCCATTGCAGTAATGGCAGCCCACATGATGACCATTAAAACCCACATGAAGAACCGACGTCGCAGCGGTAATCCACTTATAAGCAACAGGATGATACTGAGAGACATCACGAAACCCGTCGTATTACATACGAGGAAAAAGGTATATACGATTGGATAATTATCTGCCAATACAGAATGCCCTGCTGTATGGTTTGACTCCTCACTTTTGTCATTCTCTTGCCAAACGCCACTAGGAGGATTGACGCCCGCTTGGAATGCCATGGCCGCCAGCAAGGAAGCCACTAGCATCAGGGTGTTGCGTTTTCTTTCTAGCCAATCACCATTCTTATTACCATTAACTAGCCACTTACCATGGTTTCTTTTGTTAGGTTTTGGTATTGCATTTGGCTGATGCTGCTCACATGTGGACAACAAGATTTTGTTCCTCGTACCAAATAAATAAACTCACATCATCTTTATTTTTCATATAATATTTTCTTATAAATTACAAATCATCTTCTTCTTTATACCTCATATAGTAATTCTAATATGTTAATGAATAAAATCCTTAAAATAAAAAAAACACCCTAAAAGCTTAACCCGCAAATCAAAAGAGACAAAAAATAATTAATTCTAATTTATTAAAAACCCTAAAGTTTCAATTAAAAAAATACTCTAGAATTTACCCCCAAGAACATAGACATCAACCTGGACAAATTAAGCATCTTCAACTAAAGCGATTAGTGGTGAGAATATAAGCGATGGGCTAAAAAGATAAGTGGCTAAGCTTAGTGGTGAGAATATAAGTGATTGGCTAAAGCGATTTGTGGTGAGAATATAAGCGATTGGCTAAGCTCGCTTGCCATAACTGATGTCTATGTTTTTGGGTAAATTCTAGGGTTTTAACATATTAGAATTGATTATTATATTTTCACTTTTAATTTTTGGGTCAAGTTTTTGGGTAATTATATCATGCATTGGCGGTAAAAATATTGTGTTTCTACAAACGCTTAATTTTAGGGGGTTTAGATCTATGTGCTTAGAATTTAGGGATTGTAGAAACAAAATGATGTTATAATTAATTTATGAGGTATAAGGAAGAAGATGATGATTCTTAATTTAAATTTATTAAAATTAATGGTACTCAACGGTGTGCGTTGCCTAATCCTAAAGAGAAGGGGAATTGAGGAATCTAGGGGAAGGAAAAGAGTGCTCCTAGTGGGTTTCGAACTCATGACCTTTGGAAATATGAGAAACAAAGATGAGCAGCTTGACCAACCAGCCAAATATACTTGTTCAATTTGTTTTAGTTTACTAACTTGTAATTATCATTTTGAATTTAATAAAGACATACTAATAAACCTAACTCTCATTAATCGTTCTATTCAATTTGAGTCAATTCCGGCCTTTTTCGCAAAATTTGATCCCAACCTTTTTCGAATTAAATTGATGTGATTTTAACGAAAATGATGAGTAAACCATTGAACTTTATACGAAACTAATATGGCAACCCACATGACAAATCGAAGTGTATACTATTGCGTGTGTGAAAAAGTGTCATGTCAGGGTAACGACCCGTGATGAATCTGTCGAGAAGCAACGCATCCTCTCGAAGCAGATTAAGCAATGCAATCTTATTGCCTTGTACAGCTGCATCGTAGAGCCTTCTCTCCATTTTCTAATTTGCTATATGGTTACTAATTACTGTAGTGTCTGAGAAATTCAGTTGTAATAAATAGTGTGAATATTTTTCAAAAATGTAATATTTGTATATAAATTTAGGCCTAATATAAAAAAGGTAAACTACCTGGGTGACCACTCATTTATTGGATTTGACCTATTTTGACCATCCAACTACAAAAATTTAAAATTCGACCACTTAACTATTTAATTGGACGTATTTTGACCATCAGCCGTTAAAATTTAAAGTAAATTTATATAATTACATTTTGGTCATTGTTAGTTACATATTATATCATACTTATCATAATTTGTATAATTACCTAACTTATCATTTAATTGTTATGGTTTTTGCATGGTTGATTATTACTGGTAGGTGGGTTTTGCTCGCGAGCCGACGAGGAGTTCGGTGGTGGTGGTCGTGTGACGCACGGATAGCGGAGGCGGCCAGAATTGGTGAAAAACAAAGGCATTTGGGGTTCTTGACGAATCTTCTACTTAGCTTCCACGGCGGACGGCGCAGAAACACCGCGAGTGGGAGGCGGGGTTTTCATCGCGATACGACAGAAAACAAATAGGTGGTAGCGGTGCAAGCCACAGACCGGCGGAGATGGGTGGACGGAGCTCGATCGGAAAGATAGCGAAATGGATGAGTTTGACGATCTTCAAATTGATCTCCACGGCAAACGGCAGAGCTTCACCGCGAGTGGTTGTCAAGTCGTGGTTGGGAGAGGGCGGCGGTCGAGCTAGTAGAGGCGATAAAGGAAACGGTGCGGCGGTGGCCGTGATCAATGGGTGACCGGTGAGGGGAGATGAAAGGTTTTGGGGGAGAATATCTCGATATATCTTTTATTTTTAGATCTAAAACTGTATTAATTACAGGGTGGTGGGGTTGGCTTTATTTAATTTCGAATAACTGAAGGTTATGGTTTAGAAATAAATCGGCGCAAGACTTAATTGGATATCAAGCTTAAGATGAATGGTTAAGGATCGTATTCACTTAACAAAAGGGCACATGTTTAATACTTCCTAGCTGCTGAAATCCATTTTTATTTACTTTCTTTCTTTTTTCTTTCTTCTATATTTATTTTAGGGTAAATTAAAATTATAACCAAATTGATATAATATGTAACTAATATAGACCAAATGTGTAATTATACAAATTTACTTTAACTGCCACGTGACCTTTATATTAAATTTTAACGATTGGTGGTCAAAATAGGTCTAATTAAATAGTTGAGTGGTCATCCAAGTAGTTTATCCATATAAAAATAAGTATTTAAACTATACTTCTTGTGAACTTTAGGTGTCTAATGTTTTATTTCGTTAATTTTAGGTGGCTGGTAGTTAACTTCCGTTAAAAAAATCCGTTAACAAATCAAAATATGACATGTGGCATGTTTATTTTATTTTTCAAAATAAAAACTTAAAAGTAAAAGTTTTTACACAAAATTTTTAAATTTAAGAAAATCTCAAAATTTTCTAAACTTTACAAAGTAGTTCTAAAATCTCTAAATAATCCCAAACTCAAACCCTCAAATTGTGGTTGCTTCTTCCATTGACTATCGCTTTCGAGCCCACTCCTTTAGTCTCCGAATCTAGTCAGGCATTTTTCTCAACATGAAGTCATCGAAAAATGACAAATGATGTGCCAGCTGAACGCCGATTTCGCTTTTGTCATTAGACGTTCGACTGGCACATCGTTCGTCATTTTTCGGCGATTCTATTTTGGGGAAATTTCGATATTTTCTGAAATGTTAAAAATTTTGGGGATTTTTTCAAAAAAAAAATAAAAAAATAAAATTAGTGGCATGTGTTAAGCATTGATTGAATGATATTTTTTAAAAACAAGCTTTAATGATCATGCACCTAAAATTGTAACGATATAAACATTAAGCACTTATTTTTACCAAAAAATAATTTAGGCACCTAAAATTTACAAGAGATATACTTTATGCACTTATTTATTTATTAAGACATATATTTATAATCCCTAAAAACCTCTAATTTAGCGCAGGATTTACGTCGTGAGCTCAATACAATGCTTGAACAAGAGGAAAGTTTATGGAGGTAGAAAGCGTGTCAGATTGGATTGTTGCAGGGGACCGTAACACCAAGTATTTTCATGCCTCGGTTATGGCCAGACGGCGTGCAAACATGGTTACGGTTTTGAAACTTGATGGTGATTCTTGGTGTACTGATCAAGGAGAGTTGGCACGTTTGGCGCGTGAGTTTTTTTCCTCGTTGTTTACAAGCGCGTGAGTAGATGGGCATGGTTAGGCCGTGTGTGGGCTGTTTCCGGCTACTAACAGTGGAGAGTTGCTTGAGTTGGAGGCACCGGTTACTAATGAGGAAATCCATTGTGCTATTTTTCATATGGGTCTGTCTAAAGCGCCCGAGATTGATGGGTTGCATGCTAGTTTTTATCAAAAGAACTAGGATGTTGTTGGGGTTCAGTCTGTCAGCTTGTGCGACATATATTTCTATCCGGTTAGGTGCCGAGTTTTTTGAAGGAGACCCTCCTTGTTTTTCTGCCTAAAGTACTGACACCTAAAAAGATTTCTCAATTATGGCCGATTATTTTAGGTAATGTCCTTTACAAAACGGTGACGAAAATCATTATGGGTAAGTTGAAACTGTTTCTTCCACAGCAGGTCTCTGAAAATCAAACGATCTTTGTTCCTGGGCATTCTATTACGGATAATGTGGTTATTTCTCACGATGTAATTCACTCTATGCGTAGGAAATCAAGCAAGAAATGATGGATGACCATGAAGATTGACTTGGAAAAGGCATATGATCTCCTTGAGTGGAGCTTTATAGATGATACGCTTCAAGACTTGAACATTCCAAATAATCTCAGGTTGTTGTTTATGGCATGTATTACCATAGTTTCGACCTGAGTTCTTTGGAATGGATCAGTAACAGATTCGTTTAAGCCAACTCGAGGTATCAGGCAGGGTGATCCGCTTTCACCGTACAGATGTTACATGTACTAATTTTGTTGAGGATTGATGCGGTTAAATGTTCATTACTGTCGTTGGAAGCTAGTCAAATTGGTTGGGGATTGAATAAAGATCACAGATTTACGATACGGTCGGCGTATAGTGTCTGCGCAAATGTATCGATTGATGAACCAGACAGGATATGGAGAATTGTTCATCGATTTCATGGGATGGAAAAAATAAGGATTTTCATGTGGCTTGTCTGTTGTGGGAAATTGTTGATTGATGCTGAGCGCGTCCGTCGACACTTGGCTTTGGATAGTTCTTGCGGCTTTGTCACGCGCCTTTGGAGGATGTGATTCATGTTCTTCGTGCGTGCCCTGTCGCGCTCACTAAGTGGGATGAATTCATGAGTTTGGATTTGAAACATTGGATTTGGTTGAATATCTCTCAGCTGATGTATTATGTGTCAAGTCGAGGACTAGGATTTGCTTTTTGGGGTGATTATTTGGAATTTTTGGCTCCAACGTGATTATTTGGTATTCAATAACCCAATTGAGGATTAAGAGGGTATGTAGAGTCGAAGTCGACGACTGGTGAATCTTACGGCTATTGCTATCTTCAAACCAGTGGGTATTGGTATCTCGGGATAGCCTGGTATGGTCACCACGATGCCTTGGTCTTGGCCTGAGGTTGGTTGGGTTAAGATGAATATGGATGGGGCGCGTAATCGCTCGAATGGTCCTGCTGCATGTGGAGGAGTGATTCAGAATAGTGAGGGTGGTTGGCTTTTTGGTTTTAGTAAGTTCCTTGGCATTTGCTTGGTATTGGATGTGGAGCTTTGGGGTGTTTATTTGGGACTTGGACATGCTTGGAGGATTGGTGTAAGGAGAATTATCATTGAGACTGATAGTTTGGATGTTTTTCTAAATGTTATCGTAAGATAGATTAATGTTTGGGGGTAGTTGCGCATTAATCCCCCATATTTGTACGCTTCTCAATTATAATTAAGAAGTGAGGGTTAATTATATTAATAGAGGGCCAAATGTAGTGGCGAATAGTCTTGTTAAGCTGGAACCATGGTCTGATTTTGAGGTACGGGTGTTCGGGACATCACCGGAGGCGTTGCAGGCGAGTGTGCATGAGGACTGGATCGCATCTGCTGACCAGTTGCAACATGTGATTACATGAGCGTTGGGGCTGTTATTGTTTGGTTTTTTAGGCCATGTGGTGTTTTGTTTTGGTTCTAATTGTTTTAGCTTGTATGCTTAGTTTTTATCAACATTATTAGTATTTTTTGGGGTATTTTTTCCTCCATTTAGGTTTAAGGAGGTTTTTGATAAGGTGTCGGTGATACTGTTCTTCTCTTTTATCGAAAAAAAAATCAAAATAATATAATTCTATCTATTGGTGTATTAATTTATATAGGTTAATATTTCACCGGTGAATAATAAGTTGACATATCATTACAAAGTTAATTAATTTTTGCTGATAAAAAATATTTTTTTAATATGCCATTATCTAACTCACTAATAGTGTATAGAATTATATGTAATCATTGCATCAAATATTTTTTTCAATAGAAATATAACTTTATTAATAAAAAATTCATACAACATATCGTGCCTCATTAAAAAAAATTCTTCCGGGGAAAAACAGCGTTTAAAATCAAAAGGAAAAATCACCTAACAAGACTTAATAACATTTTAATAATATTTGATGATATAGTTTTTTAAATGTCAACTTTAAAGTCTAAATTTCAACAAGTAAATTGAACGTTTTAAAATTTTAGTGACCAAAATAAATTTAAGAGTAAAGTTTAGTAATAATTTATGTAATTTACCCTTATAAAATAATATTCATCCTGAAATTCATCAAATAAGCCAGTAGAATGCTTTTAATTTATTGATTATAAACTTGACTCAATAAGTAGACATTTAAGTCTGTGGGTTATAAACTCTCACATCCACGAAGACCAAGACTTATCTGAGAGTGGACCTTGGATGTATACGTTTTTTTAGTCATCTTTACTAAATTAAAGATTTATATAATTAATTGGAGTTCGATTCATGCTCATGAGAACAAGTATATTTTATGACTAGTTATTTATTTTTTAGTGAGAAGATTGATTGATCATTATTATCGACAATGAATACCTCTAAAAAAAATAAGGTTTTGAAACATTTATTTGAATATTTGTAATTAAATAAGTCATTTTAATTATAAAAAATATAACAGGGTAATTTTTTGAAAACTCTATAATTATATTTTATGATCTTAAATAATATTGAACTTTTAAATAAAAGCTCAATTGAACTAATATTTTATTCAATGGTTTATATGATTATTATCTAATTCGATAAAAGTTAATTTATTAAGTAAATCTTTATATATTTTATTAAAATTTGACGAATTGAATTTTTATATAATTTATTAATAATTATTTATTAAAATTGTTGATGACGACAGTAATTATTTATGTTAATCATTGTTTTTTATTTATTTTTATTATAAAATTTTAAAAATAATATTATTGAGAATGATAACTATAAAGAATGAATTATGAAAAGAAAAAGCTTAACTACAATAAGAGTGTTTAAATTATACTTTTTTTTTCAGATATGTGTCTAAACTATTTTTAGGCCAAATAGATCTAACGTTTTATTCTATAATTATTATAAGGTTATTCCGTCAACAGCTGTTAAATTTTTTCGTTATCCAATTATATACGAACATGTGGCATGTGTTTTAAATTTCTTTATTTTTTGTTTCAAGAAAATCATAAAATATTTCAATTTCTTAAAACCCCCAAATTTCTAAAATCTCAAAACAACTAAAAATCCACAAATCTCTCCCCTTTGATCGTTGATTCAACCACCACTTGTCACCCTTTCGTTCGTCAGACCCCTACGACGGTGAGGTTGGTAGTGGTGGTCAGCGACGATAAGGGAATTTGAGATTAGAGATTTAAGATGTTGGGTATTGGAATTTCGAGAACAGGTAGGCGACACAGGGTGGTTGACCCATGAATTCTGCCGACGAAAGGGGTGGTGGATGGGTTATAGCTAGGATCGAACATTAGGAGGAGCCAAAATATTGAATTTAAAAATTATAAGGGCTTATTAAGTATTTAAACTCAAAATTTAAGTGGGCAATACATGGTTTGTCTAATATTTAAATTTATAGTGACCTAAATTATTATTGGACCAAAAAGTTATAGGCACAAATTCGTCTTTCTTTAATTCATCCCTTATTTGATTAAATATTTAATAAAATCTTATATTTTTAATTTGTATATTTATTTTTTATAGGCCAAATTGTGATTAGGCTAAAATTTATTAAATATTTAAAATTGGTGATAGAGACTAGGGTTCCGTGATCACTGGGATGGATGGTGGTCGAAGGTGGCTGAACTTTGAGGATTTAGAGATTTAGTAATTTTAAAAATTAGGAATACGAGGATTCTTTGAAGAACATTAAAGTTTTGAGGATTTTTTTGGAAAAATTAATGATTTTTTTAAATATAAAAATTAAATGAAAAGTAATAAATAGGTTATGTGTCTCGTTTTTATTGGATAATAAAAAAATTAACAGTCATTAACAATAAATCTTATAATGGTTAGAGAATAAAATGTTAAACACTTACATAATTCGAGAAATAATTTAGGCACGTAAATGAAGAAAAAAATATAATTTAGATAGTTTTTTTGTAAGGGTTAAGACCAAAAAAAAATACTAATCCGACGCAAACAATCTATCGTTTTTCATTAGTCAATTCAAAATTATTATTGCAATAAAAATGCAAGTTCCCACACTTTTTCCCCAATAAAATTGGTCAATTATATTAACTTACTAGAAAATGACATACAACCAACTCTTTAATACGAAATAGAAATGTGAAGAATCCATAATCAACCGTATTAATATTAGGGAAAACTACATAAATAATACCTCACTCATTCTTGCATTAATATTTTTGACAAAATAGTACTTAACGTTATTTTTTTTGTTTTTTACCTTCTCCGTTTAAAATTAACGGAAATAGTGACGTAGCTTGGGTTAATAATGTTGTAGTCCAAAAACTTATACAATCTATCAATTTAGTCTACAATTTTATCAATTTGAACATTATCTTATTTTTTGGATTAAAATTGTAAATTCCTCGTTTTTCTTTTTTTTCCAGTCGAATACTTTTTTGGATTTTGAGTTTAAAAAACACGCTAAAGACAATCAAAATTTTAAGATTTGAGGGTCCAGGAAGGGCTAATATGGGGTCTATTGGAGGACCCAAACTCGACAATTGGGATACCGACAAGAATACGAGGGGTGGGAAAGGGATGAGACAAAATGGGATCAAAGCTTTGCAAATCTCTCTTGGCGAGAATATATATAAGTGTTTTGGACTAAAACTGTGATTATGCCAAGCCACATCATCATCTTCATTAGTTTTTAACGGTTGGGATACCAAAACAAAACAACAATGTAACGTTAGATATCATTTTTCCAAAAATAATAGTTGGAGTATCAAAACAGTAACGCGTGAATAGGTGAAGTACTATTCATGTAGTTTTCCCTTAATATTATTATGGTAAATTGTACTATTCGTCATTAAACTAAAAAATATATTATTTAGGTCACCAAAAAATTTAACAAACAAGTGATAATGTCAGCTTTCGTTTTAGCATAGCAAAATTTGTTATTATTAATATCATTAAACCATTAAAGTGGTTACTTACACCTAAATAGATAAAGATATAAACCCAAATTAAGTAAACAACACATCATAAACAAAGCTAGTTTTCATTTTCATTTTCAACGTGAGTTGGAATTCTGACATTATAAATATAATAATTTTATTTTAATTAAATAGAGAGGTACTACATTCTTATAATAAATCTATGTAATCTATAATTTAAATTAGTCAATTAACAAATTAAATATCAATAATTATAAAAACTATATTATAAAAAGATTTAAAATATTTCCTCGTATTTTTAGAATGTATTAAAAAAATTCACTCAAGAAAACATTTTTTTATTCCACCAAGTTGTCGGAGAATATAAATAATTTTGGTTATGATGAAATTTATTTTATTCAAACTCGGAATTTTATCACAGTTAGGGGTGTTCATAAAAACCCAAACCGATGTACCGTACTGAAAAACTAAAAAAATCGGACTAAATGGTAGGTAACCGTACCGTAAAAATTAGTTGAAACGGTACAGTAACTGTACCGATAAAATCAGCGGTTAAACGGGACGAGAACGGTTTTGATTTTTCGCTGAACGGTTAACCGAAAAAACCAATAAAAAATTTTAATTTTTTTATATTAATATTAAATTATTTATTATTATTAATATATGTGTAATTATCATACTTAAAATATATTTTATAATGATATTAAATTATTAGTAATAATCAAACGTGTATTGTACGTCTATTCGAATGTGCATCTATTCTAGTATTGATATATAGTGGGATATGTGTTGCATCATTTTGTTTTTGTTGAGTTTTCCAATGTGGTTGCAGGCAGTTTGTATATTGGGGCATTGGTTTGACCTTGCAGCTCCTTTTACGGATCATAATGCCGTGTCTTTGTTTTATTTACATTTGCTCTTGAACAACTCTATTGAGCTCGTGTTCATGTTATTGTGACCGTGAAATGAAATAAATTTGGATTACTTTTTTCTCTTTCAGTGTTCTTGTCTCGATTTCGGTCGACTCAAACGGCAGAGAGGATTTTAACAATTTTTCCCTTTAAAAAACTATAATGATATTAAATTATAATGATATCACATTATTGATTATACAAATAATTGTGTAATTAATATAAATTATTGACTATTACTAATATTTTTGTAATTAATATAATTTTCTACACTTTTAATTATTTTAAACTTTGAAGACTTTTTAAATATAAATATTGAAGACTTTATTTGGTTGATTTTCTAAAACAATTAAATTTAGTAGTAATAAATATATAAAACGGTTCATAGTTAGCCGAGTAACCGTACCCGAATAAAGCGGTTAACTGTTTAGGCAGTAACTGATTTAAACAGGACGGTAACGGTTCATCAAAATATCGTACCGAGACTTCCGATAACTGTACCGGTAAGCTTTGCCGGTACGGTTAACCGTCCATGGACACCCCTAATCATAGTCATCTCATAAGTGGAGAATTTTTTTAAAAAAATATTAAAAATTTGTTTAAAATAATTAAACAACATATGGGTCTAAAAATATTTTTTACGAAATGTGTTAAAAAATAATTCATCCCCTATTTTTAAAAAAATAATTGAGTGATTATTAACTCAAAAAAAATCAATTATGTTGTGAATAAAGTAAAGAGCAAGAATAAAATGGATGAACAAGAACAAGATGATAGACAAAGAGAGAGACTTGTATTATATTCTCAAAGTAGGGTTGTGTACAATGCTTTCTCCAAACTCTATATTTATAGGCATAAGATGGAAACCCTAGTTTCAATGGGTATTAAACCCTAATAATAAAGTACATTAAAGTCTCATTTAATATGTGAATATCCACCATAAATAAAGATATTCATAACACTCCCCCTTGGATATCCATGAAGATAATGTGTCTCGTTAAAACCTTACTAAGATAAGAACCCAGTGGGAAAAAAAATCTTTAGTGAAGGAAAAAAAAGTACATGCATCTTTGATACGCATAACATGTTGCCTCATTAAAAACCTTACCAAGAAAACCCATTGGGACAAAACCTCTGTTAAGGAAAAAAGAGTGCAACGCGTATTTACTCCCCCTCATGAAAATATCACATTGTCCTTTAGGAGTAGAAATGCCGACATCTATTATTCCATCAAAGACCATTCTCCTCCGTATGCCCTTCAAGTTGATCTACATCAGCTAATATCGAATCACGTCTTGTGTCGGTCTCTTGTTGGCTATTATTCCTAAATCCTTATTCAAGAATTCAGTGCGAAAAAGCTATTGAGACTGGAAAAGGAGCTTCGATAGGAGTTGACATATGGACGAAATAAAAGACAAGAAAGGGAATAACTCTCGTGAAATGATACAACAATAAAGAGAAGACTTGAAGGCTTAGAGCCAATGGATCACTCACGGAAATAGAAATTCCTAACAAGATCTTTGAATCTTCATAATTCAATCTTGAATACCAATTTTCTAAAGATCGTAGGGGATGAAACTTTGGAGTAATATGTTCCATGATGTATCCACCTTGCATTATCTCTACACAAGATAGCTTTGTATCATATATTGTGAAAGTAAATCACATATCTTCTAGATATGTTGGGCCAATGGTCTTAGCCTAACACATTTTTTTGGCTTGCCTCGTGCTTAACAATTATTTCTACAAGATTTGAGGAGGCACGGACAAATGTTTGAAGATCTAAAGGTAATGATCTTTGTATATTCATGGATATTTCTTTACCAACTAATATATGGTGTTTCAAGACCAAGAAAAGATATAATTATCTTTATATACATCCAACAATCTTACAATTATTGAGATACTCAATAGATATGCTTTATCCATATTGAATATTCTTTAAGATTCTTTCAGCTTATGTCCATTCATAGACAAAAATGCATGTGCTTGATCTTTAGGTCAAGACAAAACCACATCTCAAAATTCTTTTTCTCAAATACTTTCATTAAATACTTTGAAAGCTCTTCATGAGTTTCCAATTTGAAGCTCTTTAGGAGTTCTAATGATATTCAAATTATCATAATGAATCTTGATCCAAACTCCTTTATAAAATACATAAGGAAATATGATCATTCTTACAATATTTCCTCAATTAGTACTCACTAAGGCGATTATACCAAATGCGCCAAAATATAATTATTCAATGGGCATATATAAATAAATTTTCTCGAAAATTTCCAAATACTTCTAACATTTTAAATTCGTCAATGATAACTTTCTTTTTATAGGGATCCACAAAATGATTAGACGCAT
This sequence comes from Hibiscus mutabilis, assembly GCA_019671005.1. Classification (NCBI taxonomy): domain Eukaryota; kingdom Viridiplantae; phylum Streptophyta; class Magnoliopsida; order Malvales; family Malvaceae; genus Hibiscus; species Hibiscus mutabilis. The sequence goes on along the minus strand of CM033721.1, from coordinate 68,587,170 downwards.
ACAAAATATTTCATAACTTCCAAAGTAATTACATCTACCATGAAGTAATTAAAAATCTTCATAAATCATAATTCAAGTCGTATTTACGACTACTTATTTGTGCCCCACTTGCATTACACCTTTAGGTGTTTGGATTGATGGTCCAAATACTTCTCTTTTAGAAGTTCAAAGAGTCTTTCTACATTGCCCAATTCAATATCTATACTTTTGAATAGATTTCTATACATGATCCTCATTTTGTTCCTTTACCTCTATAAAAACATTGTTTGAAAAATCATTGTCGACGACTTTTCTATTTCGGTTCTATTCTCGTAGTGACATAACTCATCGAAATCTCTTCAAGATTTCAATCTTTATTTCAGGTACCTGAAACTCTTCAAGAGTTTTATTACTAGTTATGTCTTGGGTCTCTTCAAGAGCACCCGCCTCCAATATATGACCATCTCATACTACTTTCCATTTACGAGAATTTTGATCATTAGAACCAATTTCAACTATCATGCTCCAGACATGATTTACATCCATTCGCTCTAACATGTATTCAAATTTAGAGCATTTCACCTAGTATATGAGACTTAGTTACTCTTATTGGATCAATAAATATGTCTGGTAGTTGACATGTAATAACATGAATTTCTTATGAACTTCTAGTTCATATACGAGGATCTAGATAACGATAATTCATTTTCCTTTATCTAGTTGATTATTATTTCCCCATGATGTTGAGAAAAATCATGTCATAAATGATTCTCCAATTAATGTTTAAACATAAAAGAAGACTCATGCTCAATATATATTCTCAACCCTTTTTATATACCCATTTTGTGCATTGTGGTGGAGCAATTTAACTATATTTCGCATATTCAAGAATTCAAAAATGGGAAATATATGGCTTCTAACCAAAAACCAATAATAATGTAGAGTTTATTATAACTCATTTGCTTGATGCATATAAGTATTGCTATGTGGAAATACCATATAAGTGTTTTGTTCTCATAGTTTAGCTATCAAAGAGGAGTCATCCAATCAAAATTTTGCTAAACTGTTTTGTTCATAATTAATAGGCTTTGTAATAACTGATATAGCCTAAAATATAAACCCACTAGCTTTTGCAAGAAGAATAGTCTAACTGCATAATATGAATCCTTTTATAATCAATCTCACAAACTTCTGGTTGTAAGTTGATAAAACAATGTAGATGCATCTACTAAAATCATATAAAACTTTCCACATTTATGGATAAATGGGCCCATATTTCATTCAGATATGCAAGACATGCTGTCTCAACTTTAGTACAAGAACTTCAAGTTCTTTTGGTAAGTGGGATCAACTAAATCCTTTGAGAACAAACAACACAAAAACTTCAGGTTCTTTTAGTAAGTGGAATTTAACCAATTCCTTTAAGCAACACAAGAACTTCACGTTCTTTAATAAATGGAATTTAATCAATTCCTTTAAGAATAAGCACTACAAGAACTTCATGTTCTTTTAATACATGTGCATGTAAATCTCAATAATTTCAGCATCATTTGATCAGGATGGCCTAACCGATCATGTCAACTATATATATGTGTATATATCTCTAAATTTTTAAACTTCTTGTTTACCATAACATGTGGTTCAATCTCACTTGCATATGTGTGGTACAAATTTTGAAATACAAGTTTATTTGAAACTTGATAATACATTGTCCACCAAAAATTGTTCCTTTGAATAGGAATATATTTATCTCTCTCCGAGCTTTCAATGGAAATTATTCTTCTGGTAGCAATATATAACTCTTTTAGAGCTTTCAACTGACTTTTTGGCTACTAGAACTTATATCCAGATTGACTTATTTCAAATGCCAATTGATAACATATGTTATCTATAATTCCCGAAGGATTCTTTTGCGAACTCATATTGCTCTCTTAAAATTTCCACTTCTAGTGGTGACGATATCATTACCATTAATGATTATTATTACAATATTCGCAATGCTTCACTTTTCATAATGTGCTTTCTCTCGAGAACTTATTGCTCTTTTGGATCATCAATATTTTCAGTACTTTGAGATATAGTACTCACATTATTCCCTTGTATTTAAATGGGAAAATATATCTTATGCTTATGCTGAGCATAAATCGTCACCACATATTGTATTTGACAAGTAATCATGTGAAACAAAATAAATAAATGTCATAATATATATATATATATATACAAACCAATATAAAATAAAAATTTAATCCTCATACGCGACATTGTTAAACCAGTTCAAAAGGTCCTTTAGAAACCTGCTTTGAGACCAGTAGCCTCGCAGAACGAGATGTCCAACCAATATATTTGGATTAAACCAACAGAAACAAATAAAATATTAACTAATTAAAGAATATACTTTCGGCATTAAATTAATATATAAAGCACAAATAATTAATGCATAAAGTAAATAAATATAAAATAAATTAAAAGATCAATAATTCTCTTCAAGGTTATGAGAATAATTAGAAGACGATATATTTGTTTCAAGGGTTATAAGGAAATCAACAACGTCCAAATGAGTTGGACCAATACCATCTTCTTTATTTTTGCAAAAAAATTGCTTCCATTTTCTTTTCTTTATCAATCAATGATTGTTGATTTTTCAGCGTACGACAAGTACGAGACCAATAGTTTATAACGTCACATTGGTAATAAAAAGGATTTCACTTCCTTAGAATGATCTTTATTACACTTTTCATCCTTATAACCTCACTACCGGTGGGTAGAAGTATTCTTAAAATGACCATATTTTCTATGTCTATATTCATAGCTTCAACCGCAACCACAAATATTAATGTGATCTTTATTCTTTCCATAATATAATCTTACATTCACTTCAGGGAATGGAGTGGAGCCAGTGGGCCTTTAAAACTTTTTTTCACGATATTGCACCCGAGGACAACATTATTTGTGTGAAAAGTTGAGTATGTTTTTATTAACATATCCTTACCATTGATAATCGCATGAAATAAACAACATGCTTGCATTCGGTTTAGGGAATGCCTCCCACAAAAAAATTTAGATCAAGACGAATTTTCGTAACTTGAACTTGAGAGAAGTCTATAGTCGAGTTTTTCGACATAGAAAAATTATTGCTTTAGAGCAAATATAGACTTTATAATAGTCTTCTTGTAGATTCAAAATCATCATGATTTACCGCACTTTAAAATCGTAATTTAAAGAATAAAAATAAAAATAGAGTTTATCGATATTGATTTTCCTCTTGAGGACAATGAAGATATAGCAAATGACCAAGAACCTTATCATAATCTCTTGATGTCATGTCTTTTTCCAAGCCATTTAAGGACATGTAAAAATCAAAATACGGTTAAAAAATATAAACTCTCATTTATAGAATAACGTAAATAAAAATTGATCTCAATATAAATATATTGAAGAAACGTACCTCTTTAGTTTTTATCTTGATTCAAGCCATGATTTTTAAGTCATTGAAGCATATCATGTAAAACTCAAATCATGGTTAAAAAACACAATCTTTCATCAAATAAATAGCCACAAACTTCTAATCATGTATTATTATTTATTAAGAAAACTAGCAAATAAATAATTTTATTTTTAAAGATTTCCTTGAAAATGGTCAAAAACCATGCGCAAAGGGGATGTTAATTGTTTCAATAAAACAAATGTGAATAGATGGCTACATATTATTGTTTTGTTAGTTTCGTTTTATATATTTGAGTGAAAACATGAACTTGATATCATGATTAATCAAATAGTAAAATGATATATAGATAAACGGAACATACCAGATGAAGTCACAAAATCAAATTGAAATCCTTTTCGAGAACCACCAACATGAACCATGATAATTGAGCGAGATCCTGCTGATAACATGTTGTGAATAAAGTAAAGAGCAAGAATAAAATAGATGAACAAGAACAAGATGAGAGACAAAGAGAGAGACTTATATTATATTCTCAAAGTAGGGTTGTGTACAATGCTTTCTCCAAACTCTATATTTATAGGCATAAGATAGAAACCCTAGTTTCAATGGGTATTAAACCCTAATAATAAAGTACATTAAAGTCTCATTTAATATATGGATATCCACTATAAATAAAGATATTCATAACAAATTAAACTTTCTTTTTTAAAAGTTGATTAACTTTGATCATTTATTAACAAACATATCAATAAATAATGATAGTGACACACTATTAAACTGTCATGTCAGCAAACAGTAAAACTCATCAAGAATTATAAGAAATTTATAAAAGTATTTAAAATATAAAAAATTCAAAAAATTTATGTATGGAATTATAAAATATTAAAAATCATAATATATATAACAATATAACAATAATAAAAAATGCAAAATTTATTTTTTTTTAAAAACAGAAATCATTTAAAAATGTGTTAGTACCTACGTATACTTGCCGCCACTTATCAAGACCACGTAACTTGCGAGCATGATCGGGCAACCTGTGTCAAACAAGCAAGAAAACGAACGGTATCGCACAAAGGATAGCCAATGATCACATGATCAATGCGGACGGCAACACATGCGATCGCCCACGAACTATCTAGTACCTTTTGCAACCTATGGCGAATGAAACAAGAGCAACATGTGAACTATGAAGTTATCTGAACGAACAACGCTGGACAACCACATGTCAACACATGCGATCGCTATCGATGACTAAACAAACCTACGATGTCAAATCATACCCAATCTCATCATGACGCCAGATTGAATCCGCAGTGAGAAGGGGGCACTTAGAAAGATTTATAGTTCCTTTGTTAACAGATTTGCCTTCACGGATATTACACCAGATTGAGCACACTAGAATTTTGAGACCGTCGATGTTGTTAAGGCAGAGCGACCACAGGGAGCGTTCTGGACATAGGTGCGATTTCCACAAGGCCCAAGGACACTATACGGATGATTGCGTGAATTTGAGAAACGCGATTGAATCCACAGTGAGAAGGGGGCACTTAGAAAGATTTATAGTTCCTCGTCACAGACAAGTCAAAGATAATAGGGAGACTCAGTATCCAGGACCACATGGCAACAAGAGAAATAATCAGGGTAATAGATGTGCTATACATATGATAATTGGAGCATATAATTGGAGCAGATGGGGGGTAGAATCAGTCAAGATCCAAGCTTAAGGCGCATATACAAGGGATAATGTCAATTTTGGCGAGAATGATGAAGAGGATGAAGTATAGAGACTATTAGCAGATTTTATTTTTAGAGAAAGAAGATGGGATTATTTTGGATGAAGAAAGCAATGATCCATCGTTGTTATAGCTATAATAGCAGGCTTCGCAGTGAAAATAATTTTGGTTGATACAAATAATGTTGTGGAAGTGATTGGTTGGAGTGCGTTCAAGCAAATACGAATTCCAACTTCAGTATTGAAACCAATGAGCCCAGTATATTAGTTTAGCAACCAACCTATTTAAGTAAAGGGCTTCATCCAACTCCCCATAACTATGGGAGATGGTGATAATAAGGTCAAGCAAATGGCTAATTTTCTAGTCATCAATAACCCATACGCGTTCAACACTATCTTCGAGAGACCTCTAATGAGAAAAGTTAAAATGATGGAAGCCCTTTTTGTCTATAGGTTAAGTTCCCCATCCTTCGGGGAGGGTTTTATGCAGGCTGATCAAAAGATAGCAAGGCAGTGCCACATCTTTTCACTCTAGTTAGCCCAAAAGTAGAAGAGTCATGACCACGTTATTGGATAAACCTTGTCCCAGTAGAGTGGACCTAAAGTCAATACCTTAAATAAAGCCATGATGAATCTCGAGAGCCTAGACTTCAGAGAAAGTGAAAATATTGTAAAAATAGAGCCGAAAGAAGTAATAGAGATGGCGGAAAGCTTACTATAATTGTGGCAGGGTTGGGCAAGTAGAGTATAAGAAGATTGGTAAGGTTAATGCGAGACAATGTTGATGTTTTTGCATGGTAAGTTGCAGACATGCCTAGGATAAACCCAAGTGTGATTGACTATTCTCTGCGTGTTGATCCAAAAGTGAAGCCTATTCGGTAAAAAAGAAGAAAATTCTCGAGAGAGAAGGTGCAAGCCACCAGGCATGGAACAAAAAAGTTAATTATGAAGGATTTTTTCAAGGAAGTTAGGTACCTGCAGTGGTTGGTGAATGTAGTTATGGTGAAGAAGTCCAATGCCAAATGGTGAATGTGCGTAGACTTCACCGACATCAATAAAGCATGTCCCAGTGTATCTAATAGGGTATTTTTAATACAAAATAATTTATGCATTTTGTGGTTTTTCCTAACTATATAGAATGCACTTGCATCTGACCCATACAAAAAAGGAGGGTCGGGTCCCTAACACCTTCCAATCACCCCTACAAAAAGGTCATACCGCAACACCTAATCAAATCTGTTAGTTAACAACATTCATAAAAATATGGTTATAAACATGAACTAACATTAATATGAAGATAATAAATAAAGACATTACAAATACAAAAATGAACGTAATTACTCACTACCACTTCGGTCGGAGTATTTTTGCACGGTTCATGAACGGCCGTTTTTGTAAGTCTAACACATGTGACTTTACACTACTTGTAATTTTGCGCTTTTTGAATTTCTTTCATTGTTGAGGAGATCATATAACAGAAATAATTTGTCCCATTCACCAACATTTTGTACACAATAATTAAACAAGTCGTTCAATGACCATATTCAATTGTAAATATTCTGACAAACAAAACAACTCATACCCATGCACGTACCACATCCTCCATACGCTTCCTATGCCAATGTTGCATTCAGTAAATTAAAAACACCCCACAGTCATATCTGTCATTAATCATAACAAAATTAGCTAACTTTATTATTACTAACATGCCAAAAAATTGTAACCATTAAACATCAAAAATCAATGCCACAATATACCCATTATCTTGAACTTTTACTTTAAGCACCACCATGTGCAGCTCTTTCAGTGGCACCCGTGGTCAGCCAAACACTTAAACGAACTTTTCATTCTCAAAACATTCTCCTAATGTTTTATTCTACATGAACAAACACATCATCTTTTGCATACTACGTAACTTCATACAAAAACATTTGCTAACCATTTCGTACATGCTATAAGTCATTATCTTACCGTTTCATAGTCCGTCAACGTCCCAAAATTCTTGAAATGCCCAACCCAAAAATGAGCAAGTTGTCCACCATCTATTGCCCCTTTTAGAAGTTGACTCTACGTTTCACAAAACTATTTATTAAGATTCCAAATACAACTATTTATTTTTTTCTACTATACATAAACAAAGGAAATAGTAAACTTACACTTAAGCAGCATGGGAGAAACCCTCTCCTTGCACTACACTTTGTTTCTATATCTTCAACCACCATATTCCACCCAACAACGTTAGTAATCTAAATAAGGCAAAACCATTTTAAACATTTTATATGACTTTATTAATTAAAATTAAATATTCCATTGCTTAAGCTATAAATTATACTAACCAAATTATTAACCCACTCTTCGGGACGTAACAAATCAGCATCACTTACAGTCACATACATGTGGCCAAAGTGCATGAGGATTTTGCTGCACAAAATATATTAGTTACCAATTCTTATTGATGCTTGGAGTTACACAAACAATGGATACCTTACTTTTATGGCAAAGGCATATTCCATATGTAGTCACACATGCCTCTTCTAGACGGCCCCATCCCATCACTTATTTCGACATGGGTCAGTACCTAAAATGCTTCAACCTTGCACATAAATTATTTGATCGTATAATATATATACAAAGGTAACAACATTAACATAAAAACTAATTCTCCCGATATTTATATAATATCAAACAAAATGAAATAAATCATCTAATTCGAAATAAAAAATTACACTAAATTAAATGCCAAAGTTCTAGTAGACTCAAACGTCCAAACCAAGTTCTAGTCAAATAGAAAAGCCCATTGCCATCTTCTAATTTATGTCTCATTACAAACACAATATTCGTTATGAATATAAGGATATTACATTAAATAACGATGATCAATACCAAACATTTTTATCATCGTTATTACTTAATGCAGTTTTCAAGATTTCCTTCGTCCTCATTTTCCTTCTCAACTAACCTTAGAAGCCGCTTCCTCAATCGCCATACCCTACAAATATCATATATGTTAATACTACTTCAACACCAAACATTGACATCTAATTTATACACTAAAATGATAGTTTTACCTTTCTTTTTTTTGTTATTACATTTCTCTTTTTCGTTGCCACAAATACATTCTCCTCCAACCCAATGTCAATGTCAACGTCAACATACACATCCACATCGATAGGAACTTCTTTATTCGCCATCGACACAAGAACATCAGTATTTTCTTTTTCACGCTTCCTCTTCATCAACATGTAAATCCTTCTTCAAGTACATCATGTTGGCACTCAAACCAACCACATAATCAACCACCATCTTCGATTTAACCTTCAATGTCTTCACTATCTCTTCAATCTTACTTTACTTTTCTAGTCCAACTTTAATATTCGCTTTCATTTCATTCACATTCGAAATGACCTTGACCAATGCCTCCATAATTATTTCAGTTGAGGCACTTGTATTTCCACCTTCTTTTCCTTCACTACAACCATCATTCGACCCAATAACCTACAAAGTACATTCATTTATTATATATAATTTATGTCATTTCTTCTCACTACACACTATATCATTTAATAGGTTACTTACCTTTAATTTTTTCGCATGACGGTCTGCCTTAATACGGGAAGTAAGTTTCTTCACCTCCTTCTCCCCCATACATGAATGTGAACTACTTGGTCTGCAACCCAAGTTCTTCTACTAGGCACTCCTCTCCAATAATCATACAATCTCACCTATATTCCAAATTACACACAACATTACTATTCAAACTCAAACTATACTAAATTGTGGACTACTAGCACAATACATCAATTTACTACCATTTTACCTCTAAGATTGCTATGCACCCGGTCATGTATGTTTGACCTTCACCATAATTATGTTTTGATATACCATCAACTAACCTCTCATGGGCAAACTTACACCAATTCAGTTTTCCTTTCAACCTATCACAACACAGTAACTTAAAAGATTCTGGTAGAGGTCACAGTGTTCGAAGTTTGACATAGAAACACACCAACAATGTACAGAATTACCCTCGCTTTCAATTCATCTCCCTCATATTCACCACTTAATATTTCTGCCTCCAAATCAACATATGAAACCTTTGGGCTGACTTTATGCTTCAAACCTAGTTATTTTCCATTAACTTTCTTAGTCATGAGTCCAACATCAAGACCTTCATTTTTTAGCCCCGAAACAGCTTCCACATCCTCCACCATTACACAAATATTGTGGCCATTAAAATGCATCATTGACTTTTCAACATCAAAGCTTTCCACTAAGTCACGACAGAGATCGCGAAGAATTTATTGAGATTTTAATCCAAGTAAACCCCCAAACCCAAGTTCTACAACCACACCATCCATCATTTTATTCTTCATCTCTTTAAACAACTTGGACAACTTCTTTATGCTACACCTTGTGCATGCCTAGTACAAACATATAGTCATTTACATCAACATTAGATATCTATAAATACTAACAATTACTTTTAGGCTCCACTACTTCGTCTATGAATTAATGCAACTCTTATCTTCTTAACAGTAGTCGTATCTCGCCTTTTGATGTTGCTTCTATATATGCTTCTTTCTGCTGCAAGTGCATATCAATATACGATCTTTTTTCATCATCAGTCATTTTGGCCCATTCCCTTCTCAATGTTTTCTTCACCTATATCATTCAGAATATATTACAATTTTACCTTATTTACACATTACTAAAAAATTAAATAACACATTAAACTATTCCAAATTTCACATTTACCTCATTAGTCATTTTCTTCTTCCCACCCTTTCTTCCTTTGCATTCATTTATACTATACATACATTCATTCAAAGTTATCATATTTAAACTTCAATCTAACAAATTAACCAATTCCAAATATTCAATACAAATTCAACTTTAACTTACTAAAAGTTCAGAAAGCCAAACACATGTTTTTAGGCCTCAACCACCGCGACCATCTCATCCTTCGCATCTTCTACATCCACATTTCTTTTTTCATCCATGCTCACACACCTACCAACAAAAAATAAGTTCACTAAATATCATATAACTTTATACCACACATAAAACACAACAAAACATTTTATTAATGATTATCAGAACATATGAATTTAATAACATGTTTATGTGTTAAAAAAATTCTACCTATATATGTGAAAATTTCTTCTATTAGTATCGATATCCATATTAACTATCGATACCATTTTTTGATTCGATGTCCTTCAATCTTTTTCCATATCGGTACTATAATCAGAATATCGATATTATAGTGAAAGTACTGATATCACTCTGTTTAATATCCCTACTAATTCCCTTCCCTATATCCCAACTCTCACCTAGCATCGGTATCTGATGAACAATACCGATATTATATTAACAGTCTTGATACCACTCCATTTATCCCAACTCTCACCCAGCATCGATATCTGACGAACAATACCGATATTATATTAACAGTCCCGATATCACTATGTTTAGTATCCCTACTAATTCCCTTCCCTGTATCTCAACTCTCACCCAACATCGGTATCTGTCGAATAGTACCGATGCTACTTGGCCTGAACCGTTTCTCAACCTCCACATTCGTAACAAATATCACCAAATCTAATCCTAAAACTATACGAAAATTGTTGCATTCTACTATACTAATTATACACTATTAAACCCATCAACGATAATCCCTCAAAATCATTATTAAACCCTAACTATTTCCAAAACCTTAGAAATTTTTCATACACAATAGTCATTTCGGTTCGAACTAACACGAAAAAAACATGATTTTCATGGAAAGCACACTTTTTCACCTGTAAATCTTTACTCCCTACGCACTGCACCTTCCACACTGTAAGATGAAAGAAAATTTTTGATGAGGGAGGGAGAGTTGAAGCTATTTGAAAATAGGTTGTCCGTATCGATGCTATGCGCGGGTTTTATTTAACATTCAATTTTTAGGCAACCAAGTACTTTACCCTTTTTTTCTTCTTTTTTTCTTAATCAACGGCTGAGATTGATATACCTTAAATCTAACAGTGGTACCAATGCTGCCTAATATTAGCCTAATTTTAAGGTGTCTAATGTTAGACTTTCCCATTTAAGTTAAGAGTAATTTTTTAAACACGGAAAGCTAAAGTTTAAACAACCCTACCTATTCGAATCCTAAAAATTACAATCTAAATTCTAAATTTTAAATTCTAAACCTTCTTAAACTCTAAACCCTTCAACTCAAATCTCATGTAACAAATGTAAACCCAAGAATACACAAAATTATATAACTAAAACTCACACCATATATCAAATAAATTTCTTTTATTAATATTTAAAAGTAAAACAATAAGAATCTCACTATAACCTTCATTTTTTCCCTTTTATTGGTGGTCAGCAATTAATTTTAGTATTGGTTGTCGACCACCATATTTATTATTTTCATATTTTAATAAGAATTTCTGTCTTTGTGGCACACGTTTCCTCTGTCCTCGTGACACGCGTTTTCCTCTATCCTTGTGACATGTTTTCTTTTGTTTTGTGGTTCATTTCATCTGTCCTTGTGGCATGATTTCACCACACCCTAACGGTCGTTTGTTGCTCGCACAGAAATTTTAACGATGCTAGTTTCTAATTATGATTTTATCGGTGGTCATAGAAAGTTAGATCCCCACTCGGTTGATGGTTGTTTGCCAATGTAATCAGTCCTAGGTAGCGGAACATTCTAACTAATAGTTTGTGTCTTTCACCACTCATTTTTCACTTGTTATACGTCTCGATTGAATAGAGACAAAGAGGTTCAGAAAAACTTCTAGATTTTGATGGTATGTTTATCTCTATGGAAGTATTCACTTTTCTTTATTTTTGTGTTGTAAGAGATTTTGGTGGATTAGTTCCATCATTCTCCTTCCTGAATGCGTTGTAATTATGATATCTTCTATGGTTTTAAAAATAATTCAGTGGCTATTACAAAAAAAAGTAAAACAATAAACAAAACATATGAAAGCTTTTTTTTTTTTGACAAATCCTATCTAATCTTAATCCTTCTTAGAGTGGAGGGGAAAGGAAAGGAAGACTTTAGGGAAAAGAATAAGGTATTTTTAGTGAGTCTAGAACTCATGACCTAAAAAAAAAAAAAAAAAAAAATTAACAATTTAACCAACCGACTAAATGTGTTGCTCATATGAAGATTTTTTTATCTCACTATTGACTATAAATTTCGTATTCATCCGTTTCGTAAACGTAACTCTTCTGAGGTGACCTTTGTAAGAAGCCGGAAACTTAGCAGATTCTTATTTCAGTTTGTCATGAATAATTACAATGATCTCCTGGCCCAGGGTTGTGGAAAATCGAAATTACTTGTGAAATAAGCCTACCCGACTTGATTTATCTCACTATTATACAAACCTTTAATCCAGAAAAAAATGACTATAAAACATATACAAACAAATTTTAGAATTAAAATATTCTCCAATTTTGCACCATCCAAGGCCCCGAAGACCAAGACTTGCCAAGAGTCGACCTTGGATGTACAACTTTACTAAAATAAGGTATCTAATTTTTTTCTCAGACATATGGTACTTTTCAAATTATTTCTAAAAAAGTTATACTTTCTACGGTAAAAGTAAAGTCGAATTAAAAGAATTCTGATTTTAAATAATGTTTATATTTTTTATTAAAAAATTAAAGTTGGACTGAAAGAATTCCGACTTTGAACAATATTTTACACTAAAACTTGGATTGTATTCACACCGTCTTCAACATTTTTCAATTAAAAAAATAACATAAACAGTAAAGTCAAATTGTATTCTGTTAGAATGTAACTAGCCGGTAGTTTGTTGTAATTAGTAGATAATTTGTTAAGAATTTGTTAATCATTTCTATTATGGTTTTATAAGCCATACTCATGTATTGAGCTAGAGACCCCATTATTGTGATAATAAATTTAGTTTTAATAAAAGTTCATATTACTATCCTTTCTTCAATATTATCCTCTGTTTGGAATATACAAAATCCTTAACCGTTCTTCATCTTCTTTCTTGCCTTCCACTGTCGATCACTATTTCCGGCCACCATGATTGCTTTTCACATATTTCCACCGATTTTACTTTTACTGTAGTAAATGTTATAGATTTGAAAATAAAAATAAGGGTACTATATTTTTGAGAAAAACTCATAAATATTGCAGTAGATTTTTTTTTCTTCTAAATCTATGGCACAACCGACTTTAATTCCCACTATATTGTACTTTTTACAATACATGTAAAGTCGGGTTTAAGAGACTCAACTTTAAACAATATTTTTCCCCAAAAGCCCTAAAAATTGTTTGAAGTCGGATCCTCCTGTATTCCATCTTTAGGAGTATTTTTGGAATTTACTGTTCAAAGTTGGACTTTCCTAAACCCGACTTTACATGTATTGTAACATTTGCAATATTCCGAGAAATAAACTGGTTGGTGCCATATTTTTTTTTGGGGGGGAAATAGGTGCAATATTTATGTTATTTTTCCCATATTTTTGGAAAAACAATTTCTGCCATATTCATGGCATTTCCCCATTTTATAGTCGTCCTTACTGGATAAAAGGTTTGCATAATTAATTGGTTTTGTTAAATTAGGCGATAATCAAATAAGTTTTAAATGAGATAGTGTTTTAATTGAATAAAACGCCAACACCCAAGCCAAACACATAGTAAGAACCATATTTTTACTAACACCAATTCAAACGCAACATCGACTTGACCTCCAAGAATTCTATCACTCCAAAATTCCAATAAAATGTTTTTACTTTTCAAATACTTTTAGTATAATGGATTGGGTTTATTTTTTCTAATGTTCCGTGTGATTACAAGATAGTAAATGTTTATTAATCCTAACCCTTTAATAATATATACACACTATCAGTGGTGGAACTCCATTAAGAGTTAAGAGTTTGGGGGCAACTTAAATTTTTTTAAAAATTAGAGGCTTAAACTATTTTTTAAAAAAAAACTGAGGGTTTAATTATTTTTTTACAATTTTGAGAGATTTAATGAGAACTTTTAAAAAGTACAAGGGGATTTATTAAAAGTATTTTGAAATTTTGAAATTTAATATAAATTTTTAAAAATCTTAAAGAGACTAATTAAGTTTTAAAAAAATGTAGAGGCCAAATTCTAATTTCCCAAAATTTGGGGGGCATGCCCCCTAGTCCCCGTACCTTCTGCCCTATACACTGTATAAACAAGCTGTTTGAACCCGAGTCGTGATGAAAAACATTTCCCTTTCTGTTGAAACCATTTGATGGGTGCTGGATCTGGTGTACATTTAGAGGAGTATTTTTCGTAAAGAAAACATTCGTAAATATTATTAATCAATTGAAATGGCGTCTAACATGGATGCATCACGAATACAGTGAGGATGGTCTAATATATTTTTTTGTTAAAGAATGAACCAAACAAGTTAATTACAGCATGACAAGCATTACAATGCCCAAACTATCACCATCCTGACGTAGAAGCAGCACCAGTTCACTTGGAGGAGTGCATGAAGTATAAAGTCCGATGGCTTTGTAGCCTGCCAAATTAGCTATGGCATCATCAGCTGTGTTGCCTTCCCTACATCTATCAAAATCTGCATCTCCCAGTTTCTCTTGAGCAATTCTTGGACAGATTGAACCAAAGTATTTGGAGAAACCAGACTCTTATGTATTTTGTCTAATCATGTATTTAATTTAGTTTTAATTATTTACAATATTATAGTACTGATTAGTTTTAATCTAAACGACTTTCTCTAATCATATACGATATATATATCTTCATATTCTTTTTCACATGTGTAACTAAGATTTGTTATTGAAGAAATGAGTAAATCGTATAAAGTTAGAGAGAATAAATTGAAAAAAGAGTAAATTTGTTTTCAGAAAGAGAAATTGAAGGTATATATGTATTTTACCGTGATTTAAGAGCATATGGTTCAAATTTGATAAAAATGAACTTAAATGATTAGACCTCTCTGTTTCCCAAAGCTTTGTCCAGACTAATCCGGTTCGACCCGCGTTGTATACCTGATTTTGGTAGATGACTAATCAAAATCTTGATGATATGTTTTTTTGCTCGGCAAAATTTATTTTATTTTTTAATAAGAGCCTAGACCTGCAATGTGAGCATCGTTAAAAACCTCTCTAAACTTAATTAGAAGGAAAGAGTGCAACACATACAAGGGAGAGACAAGACTGAGCAGACACAAAGAAAGCACAAAACAGAATCAGAAAATAAGACAATAAGGCGCTGATACTGCTTCCAATCCCTCCAAAATAACCTAAAAATCTGCAGCAACAAGATTCCAATTTCTGCAGCCATCATGCTCCAACGCTCCAGTCTCAAGCAAAGGACACCCACGGTGCACAAGAACAACACTCAATCAACAGTACAGCTAAAACATAATGCAAAAAGACTCACCACCATGCTTTGATCAATCTCATTGCATGATCAGGGAATATAACCAAACTACAACATGCCAACCTATTAGAAAAATGATCATTTTTTGCAAACAATGACCACCAACACCACGACCCTAGAGGGTTGCTATTTGCTAAACCAATTCAACGTGACTTTGGAATAGCAGCACCATCCATGCTGAAGCTTGACAGCCCCAACCAACAGCTAAGCAACATACGGATTATCCCAATTCTTAGAGAAGACAATATAATTCGAATTCGATCGGAAGAAAAAAAATCTGATCCAAATTCGATCGAAAAATGTCCGAATTCGAATTCGAAAAAAAGGTTTGAGTCCTAATAGGAGGTGGATCGGATATGGACATTGCCATGATCCGAATCCGATCCAAATCCATATTCAACCCGAGTCCGATCCGTGTTCGGTCCATATATGAATCCAAATAAAAATATTTAAAACTCTTAGATTTAATATATATATATATATTGAAATTTAATTAAGTTGAATTGAGATTATGTATATTAATATATATTGAAATCCTAATTAAAGTTAAATTAAGATTATATATATTAATATATATTGAAATCCTAAGATAAGTTGAATTAGGATTACAAAAGTTATATAAAGGCTATATGTAGAGGTCGGAGCTTTATCGTTGCGGCTTAGGAATCGACATCGTGAAATCATGATTGGGTATTTATCTTCTCAAAATACAGAATTTCAAATTTTAAAAAGGTAATTCTTCACCCTTAATCACCTCGATTCGTTCTTCGTAAATGGATCCCTGGTAGTAATCGTTGGATAATTTTTCCGTTGCGCCATGGGTGTACCGGCAAACAAAGGAAGCTTAATGGTTAGAAATTTTTTCTCTATGTCAAATGTTAATGGTTGAACATTTTGATTACATTTTTAATTTGTTTCATCTTGGATTGTAATATTTATTAGACAGTTTGTAACACCCCCTTCCCGGCCTAGTAGAGAACCGAGTCGAAAAGTGCTATCGGAAAACATATTGGGGATTCAAGAGCTTAATCGGAGTACAAAAACTTATTCAGTTCATTTATTAGTCTTTTTTAAAACTTAACAAAATTATCTTATTAAGACTTACACAAATCCGGATCAGTTTTAACCATTTTAGAACTTAGGGACTAAATCATAAATTTTACAAATTAGAGGTCCTTATTAGAATTCCTTTTCACTAAACTACAATTAAACTTACCAATTATTAACTTGTGGAGTTTTGTTATTAGCGGAGATCGTTTACCTAGTCAATTAGGCCATATAAAACTTAGTGACTAATTTGCAAACTTCTTAAAACTGGTTTCTATGTCTTTCAACAAAATTAACAAACTCCGTACCTGATACCCTTAAGGTTGTATCAGTACGCTAGGCCAAATTTTTGAGTTTCCAGATTCGAGGATAGCAACCCGTATCGATACACCTAAGCTCGTATTGATACGGGTTGACTAAGGTTGACCCGTTTCGGTACGGCTTAGGGCCGTATTGATACCATTTATTTTCCAGAACTTACTATCAAAATCTGTACCGATACACCCCTTTTTTGTATTGATACGCCCTATTTTATTTTGCCCAATTATGCAAGGTCGTATCGATACACCGCCACCCGTACTGATACGCCTCACCTGTAATGACAGATTTTTGTTGGTTTTTATTTGAAATAACCAACCATTTGATGTCCAAACATTAACAAATTTTACCAGTAAGTCTAATAGCCATATTTTTAATATCATACAAAATTTTAGAGCGTTTCGAATCCATTTACCTAGTGTTCATCTTTTAGTGCTTTAGGCTCATTTAAACTAGTTTAACCAATTCACAAACATATCATATTAACCATTACACATTTGGTCACCTTTAGTCTATTACACACACACATCGAAAAGAACATACATAGTACGTTGAGACAATATGCCACCTTACTAGGATTTCAAAGCAAAATATAAGCATACGTATGATTTGTAGGAGTGACTTGCAACCGCAACACACGATCGAAGGCCGGAATACGTCAAGATCCTGAAATGCATGAGACACATTGATGTTAGGCTTACATAGGCTAGTGAGGTAGTCACAACAGATACAAACATTTGACAAGTAATATGAACATCATAATGACATGCTTGAATGACATATTTAGTACATAATTCATACATGTATCTCATGTTTAATTCAAGTAACACATTTCCATACACAAAATACATATCATAATCACATATTATTCCCTTGGACATGGTAATCAATGGATATGTGAATTCCCTTGTACACCAATTCCCCTGTACACCACACATATCAAAAATAGTTTGTAGCCTTGAGCTGTAGCTCTAGATAGTCTCTTACACAATCCATCCTTATCTCACCACACATATAGGCTGTAGCCCCGGACCGTAGTCCAATTCCTTACTTGGTGAGCTCAAATAACCCTGTGGTATGCCAATTGTATCAAATATCCACAAATGTCCAAGATCACATATTACAACCTAAACTTACCTTTGTACTAGAAACTATATCATATCGTAGTCCAATCATTATGGGCAACATAACAATATGGTACTTATTCAAGGATTAGGCTTAGAATTTCATTTTGAAATTAAACTCTAATCATCCATGGGATTCAACAATTGAATGAGGGTTTCTCCTTACCCAACTGATGGCTACGCAATGGAGTTTTCGAATCGTAGGAAGCTTGAGCTTAGAAGGTTCAAAGATGGAGGTGTGTGCTTGAGCTTAGGTTGAAGATAGCAATGGTGGTGCTTGCTTGTTTGAAGACAAGAGTGGGTCTTGGCTTTCGGGAGGTTCAAAAGTAAGGAAAGAAACCTTTGTTTCTTAGCTCAAAACCCTTTACAATCCCTTAATCATCCTCCCACCTTCCCATGGACCAATAAGGAGCTTTCCTTCCGACCAAGGAAATATTAAACAAATATTTATATCATTTCATGCCTTTTATCATTCTTAAAGCAATAGATGACCATCCATCATTCAATTTGATGGATTTCACGTGGGAGGGGCAAGCAAGGAGGTGACTAAGCACCTTACTCTCCATTTCCTTCAACTTGGGCCTTAAAGCAATTTTGGGCAGAAGACTGTATCGATACACCTAAGCTAAAACAGGTAAGTTCGTTATGGCAGTTAGGCCATATCGATACAGGCCTTGTTGTATCGGAACGCCCAGCTCAGACCGTATCGATACCGGTCTTGTTGTAACGATATGCCTAAGCTAAAATAGGCAAGTTCAGTTATTGCCATCAAACTGTATCGATACTGGTCTTGCCGTATCGATACGCTTGACTTGCTTTCAGTATTTTAGCTTTGAATTTCTTACAAAAGGTCCTTGGATCAATTTAATGCCCCACAACTTTCATTGATTACAAAATTGGGTACAAGGATCATGAAATTATACTTTCAGGTATATCCGATACAGAATTTCCGATCACCGGAGCCTTATTCCCACTAGGCTGATTTTCGGGATGTGACACAGTTCATAATTGTGATTTGAAAAGTAGTTATGTTAGTAGACTCGTAAGACAATAGCAGTTTATGTAAGGATAATTTATTTGTTGTTCGGTTTTTTTAATACTCCACAAAGCAGTAGCTACTTATATGACCCAAAGACCTCGATGTAGACCTGAGCAAGACACTAAAAACACAGACGGTCAGCAAGTTTGCTACATCTACTGCCTCAATTCCTGAATTACAGCAGTAGCACCGAAGGTGAATAGATACACATTCCACTCCTCTTATTCTAAAAAAAATCCTTCTTAGAGACTCAATCTGTTTTCAGTAATCACAAAAACACTTTTCACCCAAGGAGGGGCTATCAACTTCCAAATTCTCTCAAAAAAAGAATCCGGTTTTACTACCTCAACAATACCAAACAACTGCGACAAATTATAAACTGAGAAAAAAACCTCAATGGTTTGACTCCACACAACTTCTCAGAGGATAGCAGATTTACCAACGCCCAGATGCCACCTGAAGACTACGAAATTCACCCATCTACTTACATCCTCCTTTCTCTAAATGATACACCCTCAGCTTAAACGCGAGAAAAGTGCTTAAACAATACACCCTCTGTTTTCAGTTACACCAGCTTACTACCCTGCACCATTTGCCTTTTTCCCAGAATTACCATCTGAACCCGAAGAGCTTTCCGTTGGAGAATCAAAGCAGTCATCGCTAGACATTTGTTGACTAACCTTTGGCAGTTTCGGTGCTCCCAAAGAGAAAATTGGTTGATCGCCGTAGCATTTGTCATAACAGAAACTTGACTTGTTGTTGTGTCTGCTTTATGAGTTAGGAATTTGTTGGTTCGTTTTAATCGTTTCCCTTTTTATTTATTTGCAGACAACAACCTTTCATATCTGCCTTTTGTATTAGAAAAGGAGTGTTACGATAAAATTATTATTATAACCAACATAACAAAACAATTAATAAAATAATATTTGAAATATAAATCAAATATTAAAGCAGTAAATCGGAATTGTTTACTTGTATTCGGACAATAATTCGGATGAACAACTTTGTTGAGGCCTGTGTAACACAGTTTCCTTAAATAGATTCGTCCGCTCATATGGTGCTTGAGAAACGTTGGACGTCTATCTCTCAAGACACAACAACAGAATGACCAATTGCATTAGCACAAATGAAGATATCATGAATTGGAAGCTTGCCTTCGTCTATTACCATAAAAAATGAAAACCAAATGGAGGATGGTTTTTTAGAGAAAATGGGGAGAGTTGAGAGAAAATTCTCATCACTTGCATCGTTCATTGTTGTTGTTATGAATTCTCTTCTTGCTGAAGCCTCCTTTTTTAGGCGATCAGAGATAGAGTTCTAATCACAATTGAATTCAAGTTCAAAATTTAAAATTTAAAGAAAAAAGATATTATCTGATAAAATCTATCTAAATATAGATTATTCAGATTCACAAAATCTATTTTGAATTTCAAATTATTTGATTAATTCTTGGATGAGGATTTCGAATTTGGGCTAAAATTTTGGCATGTCCATGTGTTAACTCCTCAAAAGTACTATTTTTCCTACATATATTGCCATACTTTTGCCTGTCTTTGAGTATATATTCATGCATTTAGATAGTGAAATCATGCATTTGCATTAAGGAGTTAGGGAACGGTTCTTTTGCTAGAGTAAAGGTGTATTTCTTTTGTTTTGGTGTGCAGGGCAAAGTAGGAGCAAGAGTAGGGCAGGGGCAGTTGGCAGAGTAGAGCGAGGAACCAAAAGAGAAATGTCAAGTCGAGCTAGCAAGAGTAGGATGATTAATGCATACTTGGGTGGCACAAGAAGGATGACCGATGTCTGATTAGTTAGTCGTTGGTAAAAGATCCAGTCAGCCCTAAAATTCAAAAGAGGATAAGAAGATAAAGAAAATAACACACTTATATCAAGTGTGTAACTAACTTTCAAATTCAAACCCAACCTAGGGTTTCTCACACGTGCCTATTTAAAGGAGTCCAAATGATGAACCGAGGATCGACTCACTCAATTAGGTTGCACCGTGGTGAAGAGGGCTAGCTGTGGTTCTACCAGACTAAGATCGAGAGCTCTGGATCCATTGAATGGCTTAATCGACGGATCTCCTTGTTTGCCCATTGGTGGTTCCCCAACCATGAACTAATTTCTTTAAGTTGGTTGGGGATGTTTTTGCGATGAAACGCTCAACTATTTTCAGCTTTTAATAATTAAATGTTTTGACATTTTTGTCTATCTTGCTAGTGTTTAATTTCTTTCAATTGTTTGCCAGATGACACTTGGCATGACATGCATATTATCCCTTAATATATTAATAGATTTAGGGGATAACGATTAATTGCCAAGGTACTAAGGTGAGAAACTTCGACAGAAGATGTTCAAGTAGATGAGCTTACTTCGAAAGTGAGTCTATCCTTTGGGAGTAAAAGATTAAAAATTTTCCAAGTTAATGATTGAGAAAATTCACTATGGACATATAAGGGTTAATCATAATTGACTTAGATTATTGCCATTGACAGAGGCAATGCCACTTTAAAATTTGCTCGGCAATAAAACCAAGGCTGAAGGTTATTAAAAGACTAGAATAGCTAGTGTGAAATCCAAGCATCCCCTGCCAACACTAATCACCATTTGAATACACTTGTTTGGCAACTTGCCTGAATTTTCATTATCTTTTCCTTAGTCATTTTTCTTAAAAATTTGTATTACAAATCAAACTCATTTTTTTCATTTCACAAGTAAAATCGTGGCATTTAACTCTCGGACAATCCCTGTGGATACGGTACTCAGCTTACTGCTTATTACTTGTTGACCGTGTACACTTGGACGCAAAAGACCTATACTTGGCATTATTTTACTGGCATATTTACACTAAATTACCAATTATTTGTTAAATGTTAGTCAGTTGACACCATGCTAGGCCTAACAAGTCCGGACATTTGCGTTCACCCACGTTGTGCCTGCGCGTAAGACACAATCTTTGGTAAGCTTATTCAACAACCCCTTGGTTGGTTCCAATATATATACACATTCCACACTTGGTCTCTAACCAATATGGGATTCAAGCTTACTATTTCCTCGCCAATCTTTGCAAGTTGCCTACTTTGAGCATCAATTTCTCATTCATCACTCAACCAATTTGAGAATATGAGATATCATTGTAAAGATCTCATGGAGTAGAATATAAAGACGTAAATTTAAGATTTGATTCTCCATCTTTGCCCATTGAATATATGCCTCAAAGTTTCCATATTATCACAATTTTCCAACAATCCCCCACATGAATGAAATTGATGTTTTTAAAACCATTTTGACTCGATGTGGTGATAGATTCTATGATCGATAGCTGCATAGGATAGGTAAGTGTCCACCATTGAACCTTCCCTTGTGAAAGTATACTTACTTTACTGGCTGACCAGTAGACGCGATGTCTTTGAACTGCTCTGTCGTTTGTGTAAATGATGATACTCTTCACACAACTATCTCACTGACAAGAGTATTAGTTCTCATGAGTATGTCCATATAGTCGTGAACATCTCTTGGTTCAGTAAGATATTTGAGAGAACTATGCCCTAATAGTCTCCTTGAAGCGGCCCAACTTCACTCTCATTTGGTGACTTATGTTGTTTAGCTCACCGATACACACAGTGGTCATTAAAAGTTTTGATTAGCATATACCACTTTTGATCACTATTTACATCATAGGAATGGAATTGAGAGAATAACCCCTATAGTGACCGTACAAGGTCTATGCAATTAGGTTGTCCCTTTGAACCTAGATCTTGGGATCTCTAGTCAACTAGGTACGGTTTTCCTCCACATAGCGCCTTAAATTTCTTGGGCTTTAGTCACATTCCTTTCAATTTTTTCTCAACAAACCTTTAATTGGCAGATTCACAATGTTATATTTTGATCTTATAGAATCAATATAGATAACCCCATTTGAGATCGATTGTCTAATGATATTATGTCAACAACACATATGTCTTGACTTACCATTGTACATAAAGCTTTGTGCTCTACCAATTTTTATTTGATTTTCACAATATATGCATATTGTGGGCATATGCTTTAGCCATTCTAGAATATCCTTCAAGAAATTCTGAAGTCTTTCGGTTTCTTCTCTAGACTTGTCTAGAACTACAAACTCATATTCCATTATGGATCTGGTTATAACCATTTATCTTGAGGATTTCCATCCACTTATGCCTTTGATATCTTGAATATAAGATATCCAACTAGCATCAGAGTATCCTTCTAAATAGTGGGATCTCTAGAATAATGCAATCCAAAATCTCGAGTATATCTAAGATATCCCAATAACCTCACAATCGCTTTCTAGTGTTTTCCACCTAGATTGCTTGTGAATTTGCTTAAACTGCTCATAATAAAAAGTAATATCTAGTCTAGTGCAGCTCATGGGTACATTAGACTGCCTATGACCCTTGCATATTCCAATTGGTAAATAATTTGACCTTTATTCTTGGACAGATGTTGGCTCGTGTTTATTAGAGTTATGGCTATACCAGAATCATTATTGCCAAATTTCTCAAGAATTTGTCCACATAGTGTGACTAAGTCAATATGAGATCTTTATGTGACCGTTTGATTTGGATTCCCTAAATCATGTTATATAGTCTCATATCTTTCATGTCAAATCTTGAATTTAACATGTTATTGATATGTTTTACCATTTCATTGATACTTATAACAATGAGTATGTCATCAACATAGGATCATATATCCTAATGTCGGTAGGTTTGACATACACACATTTGTCACACTTATTTTTCATCATGACAATATTTTAGTTTCAATTATTTGTTGAACATCTGGACTATCTTCATTGATAGTCTCTAAAGTTTGTTTCGTTGAACTTCATTCAATTCCCTAGCTTTCTAAGGGAATACATTTTTTAAATAAAAATTCATTCTTTGATTCCATCATCTTCTGAATCTTAGGGTTCTATGATTCACACAAGAAATTTATATGTATTTCTATGATCTACATAATCAATAAAATACAATCCATCATTTTGGGGATCTATTTTCGTTTGCTTCGGTAATGGGGCTATTACCTTTGCATCGGTAATGGGGATCCATCAAGACACCCACACATTTTTAATTACTTGTAGGAAGAGTTTATTCTCTTCCATAACTCATATAGTGTCTTATCTCTTTAATTTTGGGAACCTTATTTAAAATGTAATTAGCTGATAGAACAACTTCCCCCCACACGTTTGGCACATTTTTAGAAGTTTTAGTTCTTTTCAGAAGTCATCTTCAAAATTATAGTACCAACATTACTCATATAGAGCTTCTTCTCATCTTAATCCTTTAATTAAGTTTGAGTTTCAACATCATTCTTATAGAGAATAATTTCTCTATAGCTTCATCTTTGCTTTTAAGCAAATACACATAGCGCTATTTTGTGCTATCATCAATGAAGGTAATAAATGTATTCCTTCAAACAAAAATTTTCCAAGTCAATTGTTACCCCAATAACATTAACCTTGCTTAGAAGTCTATAGTCTGAAGACTTGTTCCCCATCTTATGACAATTGAAGCATTTCTCATTAAATTTTGCTTCTTGAACACGTCGTCTGGTACGCGGTTTGTTTTCTTGAAGTCTTTTATAAGTTCTATTACGTTGTCCTGGTAATATTTTGTCTTAGCAATATTTACCTTAGCAACATTTGAAGGTGATAACAATATTTCACTTATCCTTTCTAACAACAGGAATTTAGTAAACTAAAAACCCTAAACAAAAGTTCAAATATGCAATATTTGAAGGTGATAACAATATTTACCTTATCATGGTCAAATATGCAACGTCCAAAAACATAATTTCCAACTTTTATTAGATGTTAGAAATTTAGTAAACTAAAAACCCTAAACAAAAGTTCAAACGGTTTAATAGAAAGAACAATAATGAACAGTGCACCAGGTAGGTAACTTATGAAAAGAGAGGTGGTGCACTAGGCACGCTTAAAAACTAGGTCTTTCAAAGAACCAATCATATATATACACTTTCAAATAGTTTTTTTTTAATTATCCATTTAAGAGTGTTTCCTTCTCTGAACCAGAATTAACAATAATTCTGTAATAACCAGAAAATTAAATTATCCAACAGAATTAAAACCTGAAACAAAATTTGTAATCAATGTTACTTCCAATGACAATTTCTGTTAATACAGATTTGTCCATTGCAAAATTGAATAAACCAAATTTATTCAAATTGTCTCTTGTTTGGAAAAAAGAAATATAGTAAATTCGTTGAAACGAAGAGAATTAAATCCTTAAATGAATTATTTACGAGATTTCAATTTTCAAAACTGATCAAACTTTTGCCTGGATATCATGTTCGTCTCAAAAATAATGGTCTTAATTTGGTGGCCGAAATTCTTAAATTAACAAGGTTAAACCTTTTTGTGGTATGTACCACTGCCTTGAAATGATAATTTGTTCGCCTTGGATTAAAACTCAAAACGAATATGTCTTAAGATTGTTAAAAATGGGGCGTTAATAATCTAATTAAATAATAATAATAATCAGTAAAAAATAAGTACAATAAAATTATTATTATAACGAACAAAAAAAACAATTACAAAAATAATATTTGAAATATAAATCAAATATTAAAGTCGTAAATCAGAACCGTTTACTTGTATCCGGACAACAATTCAGATGAACAGATTTGTTGAGGCCTGTGTAACACACCGTTTCTTTAAGACAGATTCGTCCGCTCCTATGGTGCTTGAGAAACATTGGACGTCTATCTCCCAAGATACAACAACAGAATGATCAACTGCATTAGCACAGATATAGAGATCACGAACTAGAAGCTTACCTTCGTCTATCATTGTGGAAAAAATGAAAACCAAATGCATGATGATTTTTTAGAGAAAATGTGGAGAGTTGAGAGAAAATATATATTATTCAAATATATATTAGAGTTGCGAAAAAATGAAAACCAAATACATGATGGGTATATATTATTCAAATATATATTAGAGTTGCGAAAAATGAAAACCAAATACATGATGGTTTTTTTTAGAGAAAATGTAGAAAAAATATATTATCTAAAAAAATCTATATGAATATATATTATTCAAATTTACAAAATCAATTTTGTATCCAACCATAAAATGTTTACACATGGGGCACATCCTTTGGAAAGCTTATTCAATTGTATTTTGGTTGGTTCCTATATATATACACCTTTTACACTTGATCTCTAACCAATATGGGATTCAAGGTTACTAAATCCTCGCCAATCTTTGCAAGTTGCCTACTTTGAGCATCAATTTTTCATTTATCATTCAACCAATTTGAGAATATGAGATATCATTGTAAATATCTCATAGAGTAGAATATGAAGACGTAAATGTATGATTCGATTCTCCATCTTTACCCATTGAATATATGCTTCAAAGTTTCCATATTATCACAATTTTCCAACATTTTGTTGCTGGATGTTGTGTCAGCTTGCCATGAATCTTCAAAATCTACCGTAAGTTTTATAAATAGTACTACAACTATTGCATTCATAAACCCTGCATTTAAGGCTTAAGCTTAGACATTGCAGTTCACAACCAAACCTATAGCACAAGTGTTCTCACTTCTGCTAATTCAAATTAAAGGAACGACCGAACGAGTGTAAATTGTAGGCATTAAACTCTAGGGCGTAGGGATATGGGGTTCACCAATCTCATCACTAATCTGTACAGACACTTAACCAATCTGAATAAGAGTCGAATCGTGTGTCCAAGGAGGAGTACGAGCATTAAGCCGATCCAAACCATCATAGCACTTCCTAATATCTTGATTAGTGAAGACTCTGAATGCTCGGGTGTTAAAGCTACGAGACATGCTAGATATGCTAATGCCATTGCAGTAATGGCAGCCCACATGATGACCATTAAAACCCACATGAAGAACCGACGTCGCAGTGGTAATCCACTTATAAGCAACAGGATGATACTGAGAGACATCACGAAACCCGTCGTATTACATACGAGGAAAAAGGTATATACGATTGGATAATTATCTGCCAATACAGAATGCCCTGCTGTATGGTTTGACTCCTCACTTTGGCCATTCTCTTGCCAAACGCCACTAGGAGGATTGACGCCCGCTTGGAATGCCATGGCCGCCAGCAAGGAAGCCACTAGCATCAGGGTGTTGCGTTTTCTTTCTAGCCAATCACCATTTTTATTACCATTAACTAGCCACTTACCATGGTTTCTTTTCTTAGGTTTTGGTATTGCATTTGGCTGATGCTGATCACATGTGGACAACAAGATTTTGTTCCTTATTGCCTTAAGTTGAGAATTTGACAAACGATTATCTCTTGCATGTGTAACTCCCATCCTACGAAGTGATTCCACAATCTCCTTGTCGGTCGCGTCTCTTTGGTTTTGTGATAAAAGATCAAGTGCCGTGAAGCCATCTTCATTCACACAATTCACGTCTATCGTTGTACTTGAAATCAACAAGTTTATGACCTGCATATATGTTTATATCAAACAAGGTTAGAAGTTCCTATTGTAGTATAAATTCGAAAGGAAAATTCTAAAACGGGCGACGCACACTGCTAAACACTATTATTACAATACACCGTTGAACACCATTAATTTTTTAGATGATTTTTAAATAATTATTAAAAATCACAAAGGCTCGATATGTAATTGATCATATTTCAAAATAAAATTAAAAAAATTATTTCATGAATAATTCTCACCACCTCATACATGGTCCTACCAAATAAATAAACTCACATCATCTTTATTTTTCATATAATATTTTCTTATAAATTACAAATCATCTTCTTCCTCATACCTCACATAGTAATTCTAATATGTTAATGAATAAAATCCTTAAAATAAAAAAACACCCCAAAAACTTAACCCGCAAATCAAAAGAGACAAAAAAAATTAATTCTAATTTATTAAAACCCTAAAATTTCAATTAAAAAAATACTCTAGAATTTACCCCAAGAACATAGACATCAACCTGGACAAATTAAGCATCTTCAACTAAAGCGATTAGTGGTGAGAATATAAGCGATGGGCTAAAAAGATAAGTGGCTAAGCTTAGTGGTGAGAATATAAGTGATTGGCTAAAGCGATTAGTGGTGAGAATATAAGCGATGGGCTAAAAAGATAAGTGGCTAAGCTTAGTGGTGAGAATATAAGTGATTGGCTAAAGCGATTAGTGGTGAGAATATAAGCGATTGGCTAAGCTCGCTTGCCAGAACTGATGTCTATGTTTTTGGGTAAATTCTAGGGTTTTAACATATTAGAATTGATTATTATATTTTCACTTTTAATTTGTGGGTTAAGTTTTTGGGTAATTATATCATGCATTGGCGGTAAAAATATTGTGTTTCTACAAACGCTTAATTTTAGGGGTTAAAGATTCAATTTAAAGTTCATATTTTAGGGGTTTAGGTCTATGTGCTTAGAATTTAGGGATTGTGGTTTTAATTTAGAGCTTAGGGTTAGAATTTAGGGGTTATAGGTAAAAACCTAAATATCTACCATATTACCCTAAAACTTAAAGCCTAACCTCTAAACCCTAAACTAGATCCCTAACCCTAAAATTAGGATGTTTGTGGAAACAAAATGATGTTATAATTAATTTATGAGGTATAAGGAAGAAGAAGATGATTCTTAATTTTAATTTATAAAATTAATGGTACTCAGCGGTGTGCGTCGCCTAATCTTAATGCTAAAGAGAAGGGGAATGGAGGAATCTAGGAGAAAGAAGAGAGTGCTCATAGTGGGTCTCGAACTCATGACCTCTGGAAATATGAAAAACAAAGATAAACAGCTTGGCCAACTAGCCAAATGTGCTTGTTCAATTTGTTTTAGTTTACTAACATGTAATTATCATTTTGAATTTAATAAAGACATACTAATAAACCTAACTCTCATTAATCATTCTATTCAATTTGAGTCAATTCCGCCCTTTTTCGCAAAATTTGATCCCAACCTTTTTCAAATTAAATTGATGTGATTTTAACGAAAATGATGAGTAAACCATTGAACTTTATACGAAACTAATATGGCAACCCACATGACAAATCGAAGTGTATACTATTGCGTGTGTGAAATAGTGTCATGTCAGCCCATAATTTTAGAATTATAAAAATTACATTTATAAGTAATTTATCGTTAAATAATGTATCTGTAATGCAATCTTATTGTTAGCAGCAATTGCAGATGCAAGATAGTGTTACTCTCGATTTTCTAATTTGCGATTCACAAAACTCAAAGATCCGGTTCTCTTTACTGTAGTTTCAGCGTCTCCAAATAAATGGTGTGCAATATTTTTTAAAATGTAATATTTGTCTATAAATTTGCTCCATCATATAAACTCGAGCAGCCCAGGGTCTGGCATCGACCAGCTCTTTAACAAACCAAGGTGACCTTTCATGGCTGCAAAATTTAAAATTCAATCACGTCAATATCACACACAACACACATATCAGGGTTAACTTGCAGTAAGCTTTTGGCAACTTGCAGGTACCCTTTTGCTGAAGCTAAGTGAATTTATATAAGTTGCACAATCGATCTCTTTGGCTAGCTGATATTATATCAAACTTCATCGACGAATTTGTAGATGGCCCTAACATATCATTGATTGTTAAGGGTCTTTGGGTAACGACCCGTTATGAATCTGTCGGGATTTGCATCCTCACGAAGCAGATTAAGAATTTGGTGGTATTGATCGTGTGACGCATCGGACAGCCTTCTCTCCATTTTCTAATTTGCTATTCAAAAAACAGAGAAGATATGGTTCTTGATTACTCTTCAACTCAGCTTTCAGTTGACGGAAATAGTGCAGAAAATGTTTTTCAAAAATGTAATATTTGTATATAAATTTAGGCCGACAAAAAAAATAGGTAAACTATCGGTGACCAAACACCTACGAAGATGGGTGGCCGGAGCTCGAACTAAAAAATTCAAAATGGATGATCTAACTATTTAATTGGACCTCCACCACAAACGGTTGAAATCTCACCGCGAAAAGTTGTTAGGTCGTAAAGTAAATTTGAGAGGGCGACATTTGATCATTGTTAGAGGCGATAAATATCAATTTGCGGCGGTTTGTATGATTACCGAACTTATCGATGGGTGACCGGCTTTGCATGAAAGGTTTTTTTTTTTTTTTTTTTGGGGGGGGGGGGATATCTCGATATATCTTTTATTTTTAGATCTAAGACTATTAATTACAAGTGCGGCGGGGTTGGCTTTATTTAATATCGAATAACTGAAGGCTATGGTTTAGAAATAAATCGGTGCAAGACTTAATTGGATATCAACCTTAGCATGGATGGTTAAGGATCGTGTTCACTTAACAAAAGGGCACATATTTAATACTTCCTAGCTGCTGAAATCCATTTTTATTTTCTTTCTTTTTTCTTTCTTCTATATTTATTTTAGGGTAATTAAAATTATGACCAAATTGATATAATATATAACTAACATAGACCAAATATGTAATTATACAAATTTACTTTAATTGAAACATTACCTTTGGTCGAGATATTTTTAACGACCGGTGAGGAGGGAGATGAAAATGTTTTGGGGGAATATCTAAATATCTTTTATTTTTAGATCTAAAACTCTTTATCCATATAAAAATAAGTGTTTAAACTATACCTCTTATGAACTTTTGGTGTCTAACGTTTCATTTCGTTAATTTTATGTGTGTGGTAGTTAACTTCGTTAAAAATCCATTAACAAATCAAAACATGACATGTGGCATGTTTATTTTATTTTTTTCAAAATAAAAACTTAAAAGTAAAAAATTTTACCTAAAATTTTTAAATTTAAAAAAATCTCAAAATTTTCTAAACTTTACAAAGCAGTTCTAAAATCTCTAAAAAAATCCCAAACTCAAACCCTCAAATTGTGGTTGCTTCTTCCGCTGACTGTTGCCTCCGAGCCCACTCCTTTAGTCTTTGAATATAGTCAGACATTTTTCTCAACATAAAGTCGTCGAAAAATGACAAATGACAAACGCCGATACCGTTAAATCGTTAGACGCTCGATTTCGCGTTTCATCATTTTCGGCGACTCCATGTTGGGGAGATGACCAGCTAGGTCCAATGATCGAAAGAGTAGGCTTAGGGGCGGCGATTTGGGGGGTTAGGGAAATTTTGATATTTTCAAAAATGTTAAAAATTTTGGGGTTTTTTTCAAAAAAAAAATAAAAAAATAAAATTAGTGGTATGTGTCAAGTATTGATTGGATAATATCTTTTTTAAAACAACCTTTAATGACCATGCACCTAAAATTGTAACAATATAAACATTAAACACCTATTTTTACCAAAAAATAGTTTAGACACCTAAAGTTTACAAGAGATATAGTTTAGGCACTTATTTATATATTAAGACATATATTTATAATCCCTCAAAACCTCTAATTTAGCGTAGGATTTACGTCGTGAGCTTGATACAATGCTTAAACAAGAGGAAAGTTTATGGAGGTAGAAAGCGTGTTCAGATTGAATTGTTGTAGTGGACCGTAACACCAAGTATTTTCATGCCTCAGTTATGGCTAAATGGCGTGCAAACACGGTTACAGCTTTGAAACTTGATGATGATTCTTGGTGTACTGATCAAGGAGAGTTGACGCGTTTGGCGCGTGAGTTTTTTTCCTCGTTCTTTACAAGCGCGAGAGTAGATGGACATGGTTGGGCAGTGTGTGGACTGTTTCCGTCTACTGACAGTGGGGAGTTTCTTGAGTTGGAGGCACCGGTTAATAATGAGGAAATCCGTAGTGCTATTTTTCATATGGGTCTGTCTAAAGCGCCCAAGATTGATGGGTTGTATGCTAGTTTTTATCAAAAGAACTGGGATGTTGTTGGGGGTCCAGTTTGTCAGTTTGTGCGACAGATATTTCTATTCGGTAAGGTGCCGAGTTTTTTGAAAGATAACCTCCTTGTTTTTCTGCCTAAAGTATCGATACCTAAAAAGATTTCTCAATTCAGACCGATTAGTTTATGTAATGTCCTTTAAAAACGGTGGCGAAAATCATTGTGGATAGGTTGAAACCATTTCTTTCGCAGTGGATCTCTGAAAATCAAACGAGCTTTGTTCTTGGGCATTCTATTATGGATAATGTGGTTATTGCTCATGATGTAATTCACTCTATGCGTAATAAATCAGGGAAGAAATGATGGATGGCCATGAAGATTGACTTGGAAAAAGCATATGATCGTCTTGAGTTGAGCTTTATAGATGATACGCTTCATGACCTGAACATTTCGAAAAATCTCAGGCTGTTGATTATGGTATGTATTACCACAGTTTCGACCTGGGTTCTTTGGAATGAATCGATAACGGAGTCGTTTAAACCAACTCGAGGTATCAGGCAGGGTGATCTACTTTCACCGTACATCTTTTTTTTGTGCATGGAGCGTTTAGCTTAGTTGATTCAGGCGATGGTGAACAATGGGCAATGGCATCCGTTTTGCACGTCCCTTAGTAGCCCAAAGATCTCACACCTATTCTTTGCAGATGACTTGGTGTTGTTTGCGGAGGCCTCGGTACAGTAAATGAGTGTGGTTCGGTTTATCCTTGATAGTTTTTGCCAGGTGTCAGGCCACAAAGTTAGTAGGGATAAGACGAACATTTTTTTCTAAGAATGTATCATCTGACGCTAGAACTTGTATTAGTGAAAGTTTTGGTTTTACTAAGGTCTCTGATCTTGGAATTTATTTGGGTGTTCCACTTATTCATCAGTGTGTTACAACGGCATCATATGACTACCTTGTTCAAATGGAACAACGGAAATTGAGTGGGTGGAAGGTGAAATCCTTATTGCTATCTAGCCAGATTACTCTTGCCATAGTGGTGCTAGCTGCAATACCTTCCTGTACGATGCAATCCACTATGTTGTCGAAGCGTACATGTACAATGATTGAGCAATTGATTAGGAGATTTATCTGGGGTATTACTACTACTAGAGGAGGTGTTCATCTTGTTCCTTGGGAAGGATGTTTGCAAGCCTATCGGACATTGGGGCCTTGGGTTGTAGAAAATGAGGCATCAAAATGAGGCTTCTATTATGAAATTGGTGTTTCAATTGATATCTAAAAAGATACATTGTGGGTTTGATTTCTCTGTGTAAAATATAAGTGTCCAGACGAGATCCCTTGCTCGATACGTAATCAAAATGTTTCAAGGCTTTGGAAGGGGTTAAGTATAGTTTGGGATGATGTTAGAGGAAATGTGGTGTGGGATATTGGTAATGGCCTCAATAATCGGTTTTGGTTTGATGTTTGGTTGCATGATATTTGACAGTTAGCGTCGTAAGTGCTGCCAAACTAGTCGGCTTTGGTCACACAGGGATCAGTTTTGAGTATGGTTGACCCTGTGACTGGTGAGTGGCTGTGGAGCTTTTAGAATAGATGTTACATGTACTAATTCTACTGATGATTGATGCGGTTAAATGTTCGTTACTGTCGTTGGAAGCTTGGTTAGATTGGTTGGGGATTGAATAAAGATCACATATTTACAGTACGGTCGGCGTAATAGTGTCCGCACAAATGTATCAATTGATGAACCAGACAGGATATGGAGAATTGTTCATCGATTTCATGGGATGGAAAAAATAAGGATTTTCATGTGGCTTGTGTGTTGTGGGAAATTGTTGACGAATGTTGAGCGCGTCCTTCAGCACTTGGCTTTGGATAGTTCTTGCGGCTTTGTCACGCGCATTTGGAGGATGTGAGTCATGTTCTTCGTGCATGCCCTGCCGTGCTCATTGTGTGGTAATGCTTAGTGAAGCCGGATAAGTGGGATAAATTCATGAGTTTGGATTTGAAACGTTGGATTGGGTTGAATATCTTTAAGCCGATGTATTTTACGCATTAAGTCGATGACTGAGATTTGCTTTTTAGGGCAATTATTTGGAATTTGTGGCTCCAACGTAATTCTTTGGTATTCAATAAACTGATTGAGGGTTATGAGGGTGTGCTGAGTCGAAGTCGATGACTGGTGAATCTTACGGCTACTGGTATCTTGAAACCAGTGGGTATTGGTATCTCAGGACAGTCTGGTGTGATCACCACAATGCCTTGGTCTTGGCCTGAGGTTGGTTGGGTTAAGGTGAATACGGATGGGGCGCGTAATTGCTCGAATGGTCATGTTGTGTGTGGAGGAATGATTCGGAATAGTGAGGGTGGTTAGCTTTTTGGTTTTAGTAAGTTCCTTGGCCTTTGCTCAGTATTGGATGCGGAGCTTTGGGGTGTTTATTTGGGACTTGTACATGCTTGGAGGATTGGTGTGAGGAGAATTATCATTGAGACTGACAGTTTGGATGTTTTTCTGAATGTTGTTGTAAGATAGATTAATGTTTGGGGGTAGTTGCGCATTAATCCCCCATATTTGTATGCTTCTCAATTATAATTAAGAAGTGAGGGTTAATTATACTAATAGAGCGACAAATGTAGTGGCAGATAGTCTTGTTAAGCTGCAACCATGGTCTGATTTTGAGGTACGGGTGTTCGGGACACCACCAGAGGCGTTGCAGACGAGTGTGCATGAGGATTGGATCGCATCTGCTGACCAGTTGCAACATGCGATTACATGAGCGTGGGGGTTGTTATTGTTTGGTTTTGTTAGGCCATGTGGTGTTTTGTTTTGGTTCTAATTGTTTTAGCTTGTATGCTTAGTTTTTATGAACATTAATAATATTTTCGGGATACTTTTTTTCCTCCCTTTAGATTTAAGAAGGTTTTTGATGAGGCCTCGGTGATATTGTTCTTCTCTTTTTATCGAAATAATATAATTCTATTTATTGCCGTATTAATTTATATAGGTTAATATTTCACCGGTGAATAATACGATGGCATATCATTACAAAGTTAATTAATTTTTGCTGATAAAAAATATTTTTTAATATGCCATTATTTGACTCACTAACAGTGTATAGTATTATGCCTCATTAAAAAAAGTCATACAACATATTGTGCCTCACTAAAAAAAATCTTCCGGTTTAAAAGGGAAAATAGTTTTGAGGATTCCTTATCACTGGGATGGGTGGTGGTCGAAGGTGGCTGAACTTTGGGGATTTAGAGATTTAGTAATTTTAAAAATTAGGAATACGAGGATTCTTTGAAGAACGTTAAAGTTTTGAGGATTTGTTTTTGGAAAATTTAATGATTTTTAAATTTAAAAATTAAATGAAAAGTAATAAATAGGTTATGTGTCTCGTTTTTATTGGATAATAAAAAATTAACGGTCATTGACAATAAATCTTATAATGGTTAGAGAATAAAATGTTAGACACTTATATAATTCGAAAAATAATTTAGGCACGCAAATGAAGAAAAAAATATAATTTAGACAGTTTTGTAGGGTTAAGACCAAAAAAAATACTAATCTGACGCAAACAAACTATAATCAACCGTACTAATATTAGGGAAAACTACATAAATAGTACATCACCTATTCTCGCATTAATATTTTTGACAAAATGATACCTAACTTTATTTTTTTTTTGTTTTTTTACCTTATTCGTTTAAAATTAACAAAAATTGTGACATGGCTTGGGTTGATAACGTTTTAATCCAAAAACTTATACAATCTATCAATTTAGTCTACAATTATATCAATTTAAACATTATTTTATTTTTTGGATTAAAATTGTAAATTCCTCATTTTTCTTCTTCTTCCAGTCGAACACTTTTTTGGGTTTAAAAACACGCTAAAGACAATCAAAACGTTAGGATTTGAGGGGCAATGAAGGGCTAATATGGGGTCTATTGGAGGACCCAAACTCCACAATTGGGATACCGGCAAGAATACGAGAGGTGGGAAAGGGATAAGACAAAATGGGATCAAAGCTTTGCAAATCTCTCTCGGCGAGAATATATATAAGTGTTTTGGACTAAAAGTGTGATTATACCAAGCCACATCATCATCTTCATTAGTTTTTAACGGTTGAGATACCAAAACAGAACAAAAATATAATGTTATGTATCATTTTTCCAAAAATAATAGTTGGGGTACGAAAACAATAACGCGTGAATAGGTGATGTACTATTCATGTAGTTTTCCCTTAATATTATTATGGAAAATTGTACTATTGGTCATTAAACTAAAAAAATATATTATTTAGGTCACCAAAAAATTTAACAAACAAGTGATAATGTCAGCTTTCGTTTTAGCATAGCAAAATTTGTTATTATTAATATCATTAAACCATTAAAGTGGTTACATACACCTAAATAGATAAAGATATAAACCGAAATTAAGTAAACAACACATCATAAACAAAGCTAGTTTCCGTTTTCATTTTCAACGTGAGTTGGAATTCACATTGTAAATATAATAATTTTATTTTAATTAAATAAAGAAATACTATATTCTCATAATAAATCTATGTAATCTACAATTTAAATTATTCAATTAACAAATTAAATATCAATAATTATAAAAAATTATATTATAAAAAGATTTAAAATATTTCCTCGTATTTTTAGAATGTACTAAAAAATTCACTCAAGAAAACATTTTTTTATTCCACCAAGTTGTCGGAGAATATAAATAATTTTGGTTATAATGAAATTTATTTTATTCAAACTCGGAATTCTATCACAGTTAGGGGTGTTCATAAAAACCCGAACCGATGTACCGTGCTGAAAAACTGGAAAAAAAATGAACTAAATGGTAGGTAACCGAACCGGTAAAAATTAGTTGAAACGGTACGGAAACCTTACCGGTAAAATTAGCGGTTAAACGGGACGGAAACAGTTTCAATTTTTCGCTAAACGGTTAACCGAAAAAACCAATAAGAAATTTTAAAATTATTTTTATATTAATATTAAATTATTGATTATTACTAATATATGTGTAATTATCATACTTAAACTATATTTTATAATGATATTAAATTATTAGAAATAATCAAACGTGTATTGTACGTCTATTCGAACGTGCATCTATTCTAGTATTGAGATATAGTGGGATATGTGTTGCATCCTTTTGTTTTTGTTGAGTTTTCCAGTGTGGTTGCAGGCAGTTTGTGTATTGGGGCATTAGTTTGATCTTGTATCTCCTTTTACGGATCATAATGCTGTGTCTTTGTTTTATTTACATTTGCTCTTGAATAACTCTATTGAGCTCGTGTTCATGTTATTGTGATCGTAAAATGAAATAAATTTGGATTACTTTTTTCTCTTTCAGTGTTCATGTCTCGATTTCGGTTGACTCAAACGACAGAGGGGATTTTAACAAAATTCTTTTCTTTTAAAAAACTGTAATAATATTAAATTATAATGATATCACATTATTGATTATACAAATAATTGTGTAATTAATATAAATTATTGATTATTACTAATATTTGTGTAATTAATATAATTTTTCTACACTTTTAATTGTTTTAAACTTTGAAGACTTTTTAAATATAAATATTGAAGACTTTATTTGGTTGATTTTCTAAAAAATTAAATTTAGTAGTAATAAATATATAAAACGGTTCATGGTTAACCGAGTAACCGTACCGAATAAATCGGTTAACTGTTTAGGCGGTAACCGATTTAAATAGGACAATAACGGTTCATCAAAATGTCGTACCGAGACTTCCGGTAACCATACCGATAAGCTTTGTCGGTACGATTAACCGTCTATGAACACCCCTAATCATAGTCATCTCATAACTGGAGAATAATTAAAAAAAACATTAATAAAAAATTGTTTAAAATAATTAAACAACATATTGGTCTAAAAATATTATTCCGCAATGTGTTAAAAAATAATTCATCTCCTGTTTTTTTTAATAATTGAGCGATTATTAACTCAAAAAAATCAATTAAACTTTTTTCGTAAAAGTTGATTAACTTTGATTATTTATTAACAAACAGATCAATAAATAATGGTAGTGGCACACTATTAAACTGTCATGTCAGCAAACAGTAAAACTCGTCAAGAATTATAAGAAATTTATAAAAGTATTTAAAATATAAAAACTTCAGAAAATATATGTATGAAATTATAGAATATTAAAAATCATAATATATATAATAATATAACAATAATAAAAAATGCAAAATTTATTTATTTTAAATAGAAATCATTTAAAAATGTATTAGTACCTACGTATACTTGCCATCACTTGTCAAGACCACGTAGCCTGCGAGCATGATCAGGCAACCCGTGTCAAACAAGCAAGAAAACAAACGGTATCGCACAAAGGATATCCAACGATCACATGATCACTGCGGACGACAACACATGTGATCGCCCACGAACTGTCTAGTACCTTTCACAACCTGTGGCGAATGAAATAGGAGCAACATGTGAACTGCGACGTTATCTGAGCGCACAACGCTGGACAACCACATGTCAACACATACGATCGCTATCGATGACTAAACAAACCTACGACATCAAATCATAGCCAACCTTATCATAACCCCACGACTCCCCTATCACGACACCTGTCTAAATGGTATAAAGCACGCATGCAATTGAAACCAGAAGAGGACTTAAGACCTAGAGGACTCAAGACCAACATAATAACCAGAACAACACTTGACCAGCACCTGAACCACCTCCAGAACCATTATTGGACCGCCGTCCACGACTCTTGTTAACTTTATCAGTCAACAATCGGTGCAGTGAGTGTGGATCGAGTTCGTGTCCTTCAACTTTTTTAGTAAGCCTCGTCAAGATGAAAGGAGATAACTCAGGCAACCCAGACGAAAGAGCGATAAAGGATGATAACTTGATGGATCAAACGGTAGCGGTGGCCATGCAGCAGTTACAGTAGTTTCAGCAAAATTTCTGGCAACAATTTTGGGACCAGCCCCTCATAGTTTTGTAGCGAGGCAAGGTGCACAACAAACGAAAGGGGCATCACCGTAGGAGGGCAGCAACCAGCATTTTTTGGAAATACATGAATGGATGAAGAGTATGGAAGAGTTTTTGTTGCTTCTAAAGCAGCAGTATGAGCAACAACAAAAGCACATGCAGGACCAGGCCGAACAACATAGAATCACGGAAGAGAAAAACGAAAGACTAATCAGGCAGTTATCTAGAAGGAACAAAGGTAAAGCGGTTCAAGAAGAAGCACCTAGAGGAGCAAATTTTTCCCCAACAAGAAAATCGAGGACAACAACCTTAAAAGCTGGAGAAGAACTATAAAAATTTAGAGGATATGGACTATAGTCCTACAAAAGATGATGAACAACAAGCATTAATGTCAAAGATGAAGCAATTAGAGAAGAATTTTCAAAGCATCTAGAAGGCGATCTTTTTAGAAATCCTCAGAAGTACAAAAACATGCCCTTGTCTGCAAGTATTTTGGAGCATCATGTATCTACATCTTTCAAGTTCCCAAAGCTAAAGTACAATGGGAAGGTGACCCTCAAGATCACTTGTCGCAATTTCTAAACCATATGGACTTATTTGGTGCCTCTAATTAAGTTAAATGTCGGACATTTTAAATATCAGACGTTCTCAATGACTCTAAAGGATTTTGCTCAAGCTTGGTATCTCCAGCTCCTGGCGAATTTAATTTTCAACTTTGACCAGCTGGCCGATCTATTTATAAGTCATTTTTAGTAAATAATGTATTAAAAAGATCAGTGGCGTATCTCATGTCTAAATTTTAGAGGCCAGGCGAATCTCTGCGAGATTTTTTCCTGTGATTTCACGCCGCGACTATGCAAACCAAGGTGGCTTTTAATGAATTTGTTATTTCTACTTTCATCAATGACACTTCGCATCAGCATCTTAAATCTATTTTGCTGGATCGACCGCAGACGACACTATTAGAGCTATATGAGAAGGTTCATCCATACACTGAAAATGAGGAGGCAAACAACATTAGGGCCTTAGTACACAGTTTACAGTATGAGAGTGATAGGCAAGATGATCGCAGTCCCAAACACGGCAGGCCTCCTTTTTATCAAGGAGTTGGTAGAGAGAACCAGCAATATCTTCGTGGGTTGTAGTATATTCAGAACAGTGGTCAGTCGCAGTCGTATACGCGAGATGGTGAGTAGTATGAGTCAGCTCAGGAGAGATTATCTGCATACAAAACTTATCACGAGTTAACATATTTGCCTTCACGGATATTACACTATATTGAGCACACTGGAATTTTGAGACCACCGATATCGTTAAGGCAGAGCGACCATAAGGAGCGTTCTGGACGTAGGTGTGATTTCCACAAGGCCCAATGACACTATACGGATGATTTCGTGA
The DNA here is from genome assembly GCA_019671005.1 of Hibiscus mutabilis. NCBI lineage: Eukaryota > Viridiplantae > Streptophyta > Magnoliopsida > Malvales > Malvaceae > Hibiscus > Hibiscus mutabilis. The sequence continues at coordinate 68,546,856 of CM033721.1, read as the reverse complement.
ATTTGAGAAACGCGATTGAATCCGCAGTGAGAAGGGGGCACTTAGAAAGATTTATAGTTCCTCGTCACAGATAAGTCAAAGATAATAGGGAGACTAAGAAGACAGGACCACATGACAACAAGAGAAATAATCAAGGTAATAGAGGCGTTATACATATGATAATTGGAGCAGATGGAGGGGTGGAATCAGTCAAGATCCAAGCTTAAGGCGCATATGCAAGGGATAATGTCAATTTCGGCGAGAATGATGAAGAGGACAAAGTATAGAGACTCGTAATAGATTTTATTTTTAGAGAAAGAAGATGGAAATATTCTAGATGAAGAAAGCAATGATCCATCGTTGTTATAGCTATAATAGCAGGCTTCACGGTGAAAATAATTTTGGTTGATACAGATAGTGTTGTGGAAGTGATTGGTTGGAGTGCGTTCAAGCAAATGAGAATTCCAACTTCAGAATTGAAACCAATGAGCCCAGTATATAGGTTTAGCAACCAACCTATTGAAGTAAAGGGCTCCATCCAAATCCTCGTAACTTGGGAGATAGTGATAATAAGGTCAAGCAAATGGCTAATTTTCTAGTCATCGATAACCCATCTACATTAAACGCTATCTTCGGGTGACCTCTAATGAGAAAAGCTAAAATGATGGCAACCTTTTTTGTCTATAGGTTAAGTTCCTCATGCCCTCGAGGAGGGTTTTATGCATGCTGATCAAAAGACAACAAGGTAGTGCCACATCTTTTCACTCTAGTTAGCCCAGAAGTAGAAGAGTCATGACCACGTTAGTGGAGAAGCCTCGTCCCAGTAGAGAGAACCCAAATTCAATATCTTAAATAAAGCCATGATGACTCTCGAGAGCCTAGACTTTAGAGAAAATGAAAAGATTGTAAAAACAGAGCCGAAAGAAGCAATAGAGATGGTGGAAAGCTTACCAGAATTGTGGCAGGGTTGGACAAGCAAAGTCGAAGAAGATTGGTAAGGTTAATGCGAGACAATATTGATGTTTTTGCATGGTCATCTGTGGACATGCCTGGGATAAATTGAGCATTCTCTACGTGTTGATCAAACAGTGAAGCCTATTCGGCAAAAGAGAAGAAAATTCTCGAGATAGAATGTGCAAGCCACCAGGTAGCAAACAAAAAAAGTTAATTATGACAGATTTTTTTCAAGAAAGTTAGGTACTCGCAGTGCTTGGTGAATGTAGTTATGGTGAAGAAGTCTAATGGAATATGGCGAATGTGCGTAGACTTCACCGACCTCAAAAAAGCATGTCTCAGTGTATCTAATGGTGTATTAAAATTAAATCATTCCATTTCTTGAGCTATAAATTATACTAACCAAATTATTAACCCACTCTTTGGGATGTAACGAATCAGCATCACTTACGACTAGTCACGTACATGTGGCCAAAATGCATGAGGATTTTGTTGCACAAAATATATTAGTTACCAATTCTTACCGATGCTTAGAATTACACAAACAATGGATGCCTTACTTTTTCAGAAAAGGCGTATTCCATATGTAGTCACACGTGCCTCTTGTAGACGGCCCCACCCCATCACTTATTTCGACATAGGCCATTACCTGAAACGCTTCAACCTTGAACATAAATTATTTGATTGTATAATATATAGGGAAAACTACCTAAATAGTACCCAGCTATTGCCGAAATACCGTTTTAGTACCACTGCTATTTTTTGCCAAAGTGGTACCTAACGTTACGTTTCATTTTCATTTTGGTATCCCGCCATTAAAAAACTAACTGTATGCTAACTAGGAGAGAGAAAATCACATGTGGCAGCCTACCACATCATTTTCTCTCTCCTGGTCAGCATGCCACATTGACTAAAATTATAAAAAAACATACGTGGCATGTTGATTAGGAGAGAGAAAATGACATGGCAAGCTGCCACGTATGATTTTTCTCTCTCCTAGTCAGCATGCTGTTAATTTTTAATGGTGAGGTACTATTTTGAAAATGAAACATAACGTTAGGTACCATTTTGCCAAAAAAATAGCTGAGGTACTAAAACGATATTTCAACAATAGTTGGGGTACTATTTGGGTAGTTTTCCCTAATATATATATATACATAGAGGTAACAACATTAACATAAAAACTACTTCTCCTGATATTTATATAATATCAAACAAAATTAAATAAACCATCTAATTCGAAATAAAACATTACATTAAATTAAATGCCAAAGTTCTAGTAGACTCAATTGTCGAAACCAAATTTTAGTCAAATGGAAAAGCCCATTACCGTTTTCTAATTTATGTCTTATTACAAACACAATATTCGCTACGAATAAGGAAGTTACATTAAATAATGATGATCAATACCAAACATTTTTATCATCATTATTACTTAATGTAGTTTTCAAGATTTCCTTCGTCCTCATTTTCCTCCTCGACTAACCTTAGAAGCTACTTCCTCAATCGCCATACCCTACAAATATCATATATGTTAATACTACTTCAACACCAAACCTTGACATTTAATTTATACACTAAAACGATAGTTTTACCTTTCACTTTTTCGTTATTACCTTTCTCTTTTTCGTTGCCAAAACTACATTCTCCTCCAACCCAATGTCAATGTTAACATACACATCCGCATCGATAGGAACTTCTTCATTTGCCTTTGACACAAGAACATCAGTATTTTCTTTGCACGCTTCCTCTTCATCAACACGTAAAGCCTTCTTCAAGTACATCATGTTGGCACTCAAACCAATCACATAATCAACCACCATCTTCGATTCAACCTTCAATGCCTCTACTATCTTTTCAATCTTACTTTGCTTTTCTAGTCCAGCTTTAATACCCTCTTTCATTTCATTCACACCTAAAATGACCTGCCCAATGCCTCCATTATCATTTTAGTAGAGGCACTTGTATTTCCACCTTCTTTTCTTTCACTACAACCATCATTCGACCTAGTAACCTACAAAGTACATTCATTTATTATATGTAATTTATGTCATTTCTTTTCACTACACACTATATCATTTAATAGGTTACTTACCTTTAATTTTTTTGCATGATGGTCTGCCTTAATACGGGAAACAAGTTTCTTCACCTCGTTCTCTCCCCATGCATGAATGCGAACTACTCGGTCTGCAGCCCAAGTTCTTCTGATAGGCGCTCATCTCCAATAATCATACAATCTCACCTACATTCCAAATTACACACACATTACTATTCAAAATCAAACCATGCTAAATTGTGGACTACTAGCACAATACATCAATTTACTACCATCTTACCTCTAAGATTGCTATGCACCCGGTCATGTATGTTTGACCTTCACCAGAATTATGTTTCGATATACCATCAATTAACCTCTCATGGGCAAACTTACACCAATTCAGTTTTCCCTTCAACCCATCACAGCACAGTAACTTAAAAGATTCTGTAGAGGTCACCGTGTCCGATGTTGGACATAGAACACACCAACAATGTACAGAATCACCCTTGCTTTCAATTCATCTCCCTCACATTCACCACTTAATATTTCTGCCTCCAAATCAAAATTTGAAACCTTCGGACTGACTTTATGCTTCAAACCTAGTTCTTTTCCATTAACTTTCTCAGTCATGAGTCCAACATCGAGACCATAATTTTTTAGCCCCAAAATAGCTTCCACATCCTCCACCATTACACAAATATTGTGGCCATTAAACTACATCATTAACCTTTCAACATCAAAGCTTTCCACTAAGTCACGACAGATATCGCGACGAATTTCTCAAGATTTTAATCCAAGTAAACCCCCAAACCCAAGTTCTACAACTACACCATCCATCTTTTTATTCTTCATCTCTTTAAACAACTTGGACAACTTCTTTATACTACACCTTGTGCATGCCTAGTACAAACTTACAGTCATTTACATCAACAGTAGATATCTATAAAATACTAACAATTACTTTTAGGCTCCACTTCTTCGTCTATGAATTAATGCAACTCTTACCTTCTTAACAATAGTCGTATCTTTGCCTTTTGATGTTGCTTCTATATATGCTTCCTTCTGCTGCAAGTGCATATCAATATACGGTCTTTTTTCATCATCAGTCATTTTGGCCCGTTCCATTCCCAATGTTTACTTCACCTATATCATTCAGAATATATTACAATTTTACCTTATTTACACATTACTAAAAAGTTAAATAATGCTTTAAACTATTCCAAATTTCACACTTACCTCATTAGTCATTTTCTTCTTTCCACCCTTTCTTCCTTTGCATTCATTTATACTATACATACATTCATTCAAAGTTATCATATTTACACTTCAATCTAACAAATTAACCAATTTCAAATATTCAATACAAATTCAACTTTAACTTACTAGAAGTTCATAAAGCCAGACACAAGTTTTTGGGCCTCAACCACTACGACCATCTCATCCTTCGCAGCTTCTACATCCACATTTCTTTTTTCATCCATGCTCACACACCTACCAACAAAAAATAAGTTCACTAAATATCACATAACTTTATACCACACATAAAACACAACAAAACATTTTATTAATGATTATCAGAACATATAAATTTAATAACACGTCTCCGTGTTAAAAAACATTTTCTACCTACATATGTGAAAATTTCTACTATTAGTACTGATATCCATATTAACTACCGATACCATTTTTTGATTCGATGTCTTTCAATCTATTTCCATATCGGTACTACAATCAGAAAACCGATATTATAGTGAAAGTATCGATATCACTCCGTTTAGTATCCCTACTAATTCACTTCCCTGTATCCTAACTCTCACCCAACATCGGTATCTGACGAACAATACCGATATTATATTAACAGTCACGATATCAATCCATTTATCCCAACTCTCACCCAGCATCAATATTTGACGAATAATACCGATATTATATTAACAGTCCCGATATCACTCTGTTTAGTATCCTTACTAATTCTCTTCCTTGTATCCCAACTCTCACCCAGCATCGGTATCTTTCGAACAGTACCGATGCTACTTGGCCTGAACCGTTTCTCAACCTTCACATTCGTAACAAATATCACCAAATCTAATCCTAAAACTATACAGAAATTGCTGCGTTCCACTATACTAATTATACACTATTAAACCCATCAACGATAATCCCTCAAAATCATTAGTAAACCCTAACTATTTCCAAAACACTAAAAACTTTTCATACACAATAGTCATTTCAGTTCGATCTAACACGGAAAATAAACATAATTTTCATGCAAAGCACACTTCTTTACTCCCTACGCACTGCAGCTTCCACACTGTAAAATGAAAGAAAATTTTTGATGAGGGAGGGAAAGTTGAAGCTATTTTGAAAGTAGGTTCTCCGTACCGATGCTATGCACGGGTTTTATTTAACATTCAATTTTTAGGCAACCGAGTACTTTAACCTTTTTTTCTTCTTTTTTTCTTAACCAACATCTGAGATTGATATACCTTAAATCTAACGGTGCTACCGATGCTGCCTAATATTAGCCTAATTTTATGGCGTCTAATTTTAAACTTTCCCGTTTAAGTTAAGAGTAATTTTTTAAACACGAAAAAGCTAAAGTTTAAACAACCCTACCTATTCGAATCCTAAAAATTAAAATCTAAATTCTAAACCTTCTTAAACTCTAAACCCTTCAACTCAAATCTCACATAACAAATGTAAACCCTAGAATGCACAAAATTATATAACTAAAACTCACACAATATATCAAATAAATTTCTTTTATTAATATGTAAAAGTAAAACAATAAGAATCTCATTGTAACCTTCTTTTTTTTCATTTATTGGTGACCAGCAATTAATTTTAGCACTGGTTGTCGACCACCATATTTATTATTTTTCTATTTTTTCATATTTTAATAAGAATTTCTGTCTTTGTGGCACACATTTCTTCTATCCTCGTGACACGCATTTTCCTCTATTTTTGTGACATGTTTTCTTTTGTTTTGTGGTTTATTTCATCTATCCTTGTGGCATGATTTCAACATACCCTAACGGTCATTTGTTGCTCGCATAGAAATTTTAATGGCGCTAGTTTCTGATTATGATTTTATCAGTGGTCATAGAAAGTTAGATCCCCACTCGGTTGATAGTTGTTTGCCGATGTAATCAGTCCTGGGTAGCAGAACATTCTACCTAATAGTTTGGGTTTTTCACCACTCCTTTTTCACTTGTTATGTGTCTCGATTGGATAGAGACAAGGAAATTCAGAAAAACTTTTAGATTTTGATGGTATGCTTATCTCTATGGAATGATTCACTTTTTCTTCATTTTTGTGTTGTAAGAGATTTTGGTGGATTAGTTCTATCATTCTCCTTCCTGGATGCATTGTAATTGTGATATCTTCTATGGTTTTAATAAAAATTCAGTGACTATTATAAAAAGTAAAATAATAAACAAAACATGTGAAGGCTTTTTTTGACAAATTTTATCTAATCTTAATTCTACTTAGAGGAGATGAGAAAAGAAAAAGAAACTTCAGAGAAAAGAATGAGATGTTCTTTGTGGGTTTAGAACTCATTACCTAAAGAAAATAAAAAAAACAAATACTTGACCAACCAGCTAAATATGCTTACTCATATTAAGGTTTTTTATCTCACTATTGACCACAAACTTCGTATTCATCCGTTTCGTAAACATAACTCTTCTGAGGTGACCTTTGTAAGAAGCCAGAAACTTAGCAGATTCTTATTTCAGTTTGTCATGAATAATTACAAACAGTCTTGATCTCTTGGCCCAGGGTTGTGGAAAATCGAAATTACTTGTGAAATAAGCCTACTCGACTTGATTTATCTCACTATTATAAAAACCTTTATTCCAGAAAAGATGACTATAAAACTGATTAGTGCTTAAATTATGCATTATTCTATCTCTAATTACTCCTTGATTGATTTTTTTAAGTTGCTAATGTAGGCATTTTGTTCATTTTCCGTGCAGGAAGTAGATTCTAGGAATATTGCTTAAACTGCTGAAATTGTGCAATTTTTGATTTTCTGGATTCATGGTTGGATTACTGGGCATGAATCTGGGCAAGAAAGTCTGACTGGTTGCCACGTCAGCAGTTTCTAGAAGACGCCACGTCAGTAGCAACGATAGCTTATCAGCCGCATATCAGATAACTTATCAGTCGGATTTTAAATTCAAACTTTAGATTTATCTTTTGTAATCAATTTAAATAATTTAGGATTTATCTCTTATCTCTTTAGGTTTATTTTTAGGGTTTTAGGCTGCTATAAATACCCTATTTGGGCAAACTCAAAGATCATATCTCATATTCTCATTCTTAGCTTTGTTTCTACTTTTAGAGTTTTATAAAATTCTTTCTTTTCTTAGTCCTTGCTTTAAGTTTTTTTATTTATTTTTCTTTATAAGGCTAAGAATGAATTTTCCCATAATCATACTTAGCTAAATTCTCCATAGCCAAGGGCTAAAAGCAATGGCTCAATTCCAACGTGGGGGGTTGAAAAGCCCTTAAACAATTTCAGGTATCTCTCTTAGTTTTCTAAACTTAATTTCAAAATCAAAATAATTTCAAACCAAAGATTGACGTTGGTCAGGATGTTGTTTGGGTTAAATGTGTGGGAGGAAGGATCGGCGATTGAAGCACATTCGACTTCCTGGGGACACACTTAGCAAAATTGTTTGCTAAGAGGAAACTGAGATCGGAATCAATTATTATTAAAACAACATAGTCCGAGTCGGCTTTACTTAAACATTTTTTATCTACAACATTGTTGTTGATTAGATCAATTTCCAAAATCAATATCAAAGATGGCACTTGGGTATTCGGTATACAAGGCACATTCAAAAGGATTGATCCTTGAAGACGAGTAACCGATGTGAACCCCGAAATGAAAAATCCTTTTTCCAATGATCCGAGGAAACTGAGTCAAAGCAAAAGCCCGAGGCTAAACTTTACCATATTTAATCCACTTCATAAATTTTGTCTACAATCTCTTATTATTTTTACTTAATTCACAA